>JANAVB010043419.1:5769873-6220382 GCA_029216955.1 Iris pallida | reverse complement strand
ATATAAATAAATATATACGTATATGTGTAAATATGTATGTAGGTAGTTATATTTGTATGTATGTATATTATATGTATGTATGCTGTATCTATATATGTATGTATGTTTCTATGTATGCTTGTGTGTGTGTATATCTATATATATCTATATATATTATATATTTATATATATATCTATATATATAAAAAAAAAAAAAAAAAAATATATATTATAATTATATATATACATACAACAACATTCCCCCCCTCGCCTCAACGGGCAGACTCCCCCTAGCCTTCTCCGGGCCTCACGCCGGCCCTCCTCTCCGGCGTATCCTCCCAGTCCTTCGCCGCGGTGGGTAGCGCTCACCCCCGCCCTTCGCCGCAGCTCTCCGCCGTGGAGTCGCCGCCACCAGTGCCGTTCCCCCCCCCCCCCCCCCGCCGGCGGATCCTCCCCAGCCAGGCCCCCTCGGTGGCAGCGCGCGGAGGTTCCTGAGCCCCCTTACGCGCCCCAACCCCCTCGGGCCCCACGCCCGATTCTGTCCCCTCGGGACCCGCGTGGAGCGGCCACGTGCCCCCCCCGGGGTTGCGTGCGGGTTTCAGATTTTTAAATTTTGAATTGAGTTAGGTCTTTGTGTGGGCCAGGCTGTTCTGTAGTGTTTCTTTCCTCTGTGTGTTTGCTTTCGCTTCAATAAAATTTGCTTATTCCAAAAAAAATAAAAAAAATAAAAAATAAACATAAAAAATAAAAATAAAAAATTTATATATATATATATATATATATATATATATATATATATATATATATATATATATACATACAAACTACATATATATATCCCCACCCTCCCTGGCTGCCATTGGCGCGCATGAGGCGCCCCCATCTTATTTGGGAGCGGTCCCCCCCGTCCCCTGCCCCTGGCAGCATCTCCTTCCCTACCCTCCCCAGGCAGGTCGCCCACGGATGCCCCCGCTACCCTTCATCCCAACCCCGGTCAGAACTCAACCCTGTCAGAGCCTCCGCCTTCCCGAGAGGGGACCCTGGCTACCCCTAATCCCGGCGCAGCCCAGCCTTCCTACGCCGCCAAGCTTCGCCTGGACTTAGCTCTCTCGAAAGGATTCATATTCCCCGACATCCAACTCCAGGACGTTGAGTACCCTCCGGATTCCTCTGTTCCTGTGGTCCCCTTCTCCGACCTGGAATTGTCTTCCTTATCATCGTCCTTCCCCCACACTTTTATTCTCAAATTTTCATCCGGATGCACCAAGCTCTCCAGGGTTCAGGAGGCGATTGCCAGTTGGAGACTCGCGTCGGATTACCGAGTGGCACCCCTGACCTCAGACACATTCTCCCCCACCTCTCCTCCGACAGCGACCATTGGACCGTGTGGTCCAAGGCATTTGCAGGATCGATTCCTACCATATGAAGATCATCAAGTGGTCTCCTGGTTTTAAACCAAAGTTGACTCGACGACGGTCGCCGCCTGGGTGACCCTGCCTAACTTATCCCTCATATGCTTTGTTCCAGCGGCACTCAGGCGTATTGCCAATTCTTTCGGAACTTATGTGGCAACGGCGCCTGAGACCAGTAACCTCACCAAGGCCCACTATGCCAAATTCTGTGTGGAACTCGACCACCTCAGAACCACCCAATTTCGTCACCATCGAGCTGGGAACCAAACCCACACCCAACAAATCCTCTACGACAACCACATTATGTTCTGTAACCACTGCCATTTAAGAGGTCACCTTCCAAAGTACTGTCACCGTCTTCACCCAGAACTCAAGAAGAAATCCGCCAGGAAAGACAACGAGCAAACAGAGAGGAGGACTCCCAAGCCACCCATTCTACCCCTTTCGAACTCGCACATACGTTTTGGGTCCAGCGACGGCAAGACAGACCAGAGCGAATTCCCAAGCAAAGCTCTGTCCCCCTTCATCACCCAACAAATCGCTCTCACCAACCAATTCGACATTCTAGTGTCGGATGACACAGAAGCATTAACGGAATGCCTGCTCATTAGCTGTCTTAGCCCACTCTGAAATAGTGCCCAACCCCTATCTCGGAAGAGAAGAGGCGATCACTGAGACCAGCAAGGCAGATCAACAACACACCAACGAGCACCATGGTGAAGAAACCCTTGCCATCATCTCCAGCGATGCTGATCAACTACCCTCCAGCGACATCCCGGTTGAAGAAACCCTCGAAATCCTCGGGCCAGACCAAGCCAGGAGAGGACTATAGGTCCTAGCCGCTGGCTACCCTCTCCAGCAAGCTATTCTTCTGAATGGGAACGCCAGCGACTCCCTAGCCATTCCCTCTGAGGATCCCTCCGAGGACTCCGCTGGGGAATGGATAGAACCCACCCAAGTCCTCTCGAACCAGCCTCCAGCAACTATCCCAACTCGGTTGAGGCAGAAACGTCCACCTCGAACAGGAAACACACTAAAACAGGAACAACCGAAACAACAACCATCCAACCCAGATCCGCAGCCAAGCGGAACAAAAAACCAGCTCACAACCTTATTAATGACTAACATCCTATCCTGGAACGTCCGCGGCCTGGCGAACAAACCTACAATAAGGAGAATTTCCATTCTCTGGAAGATCCACAAAATCGACATCCTCATTATTATAGAACCCAAAATTTTCTCCAAAAGATTGAAATCTATCCAGTTGCAGCTGGGTCTCCCCACGGCCATAGCAGGAAGACACGATATTTGGATCCTATGCACGAAGTACGTAAACTTAGGTGTCATCCAGGACTCCTGGCAAGCTCTCTCCTACTGGGTCGAACATCCGAAGCTTTCAGAGCGCGCTATTATCTCAGCGGTCCACGGCAGTTGTGACATCGTGAGCGAAACTCCTCTGGAATGATCTACTGGACATCTATCTCCACAACACCGACTCCCCTTTGCATTGGGGACTTCAATGCGATCACCCGCAGAGAAAAAAATTGGAGGCCGCCCCCCCATACACGCAATGTAAGACTTCAACAACTTCATCTTCAATGCTCATCTTGCCCCTCCAATTCAACGGCAACGCCTTTACCTGGTGCAACATGCAGGAAGGGACCGACGACAATACTCCCGACTGGACAGAGCCCTCACGAATGTCCACTGGCACGGTATGGGGATTAATACCAAATTGTCCCACCTTAACTCCTCTGAATCGGACCACGCCCCTCTGCTGGTTGAAATTAAAAACAATTCCAATCCATCCAAAAAGAACTTCCAATTCCTCGACCTATGGATTGACCACCCCCAATTTTTGGGCATCGTAGCGGAAGCTTGGAACCGGGACGACTCTCCCAACCCCCTAATTCGAGTAAGCAACTCCTAGCAACGAGAAAAGCTCTATCAAATTGGAGCAAAAGCGCCTACGGGGACATTTTTTAAGCCGTTCGGATTGTAGAGGACGATGTCACTCGTGCCGAAGTATTATACGCTTCGGACCGATCCACCGCGGCCAGGTCAGCCCTGAACCTCACAAAAGCTATGCTCAAATTCAGGCTCAAAGTGGAGACCGACTTCTGGAAGCAGAAAGCGAGGTTGAAATGGGACAACGAGGGGATAAAAACTCTAAATATATCCATGCTGCGTCAACGGTCGCAGACATAAACTAGCGATTCACCACATCGTTGACGAGAATGGGAACACCATGACTATAAGAGCATCCAAGCGGCAGCAACAGATTTTTCTCTCAAATTATTCTCCAAAGAGATGGTCCACAAAGACATACCCTTCCTAGACCAAATTCCCACCCTTATTAACGACACCGACAACGCCCAGCTGGAGATCTCCCTGACTGAACAGGAAGTGAAAGAAGCAGTGTGGGCCTAAACGAGCACAGCGCCCCCGGCCCGAACGGCTTCTCGGGTCTTCTATCGCACCTGCTGGATATTATCAAACAGGACATCACCGAGGCGGCTATAGCATTCCTAGAGGGAGCTACTTACCCCAAAGCTATCTCTAGCACCAAGCTGATCCTTATTCCGAAGGAAAAAAAATCCAGAATTCTTTCGCGACTTTCGTCCTATCAGTCTATGCACTTTCACCAACAAAATAATCTCCAAGATTATCGCCACCAGAATGGCAGGCATGCTTCCCAAAATCATATCCGAGGAACAAAGCGGCTTTGTCCAAGACAACATTATGTTGGCACAAGAGTTAATCACCTGCATGAAGTTTCCAGCAAGAGGGGTAACATCACCGTCAAAATCAACATGGAGAAAGCTTATGACAGACTGGATTGGGAATTTATGATCTGGGTCTTCAGGGCATTCGGCTTCTCAGAAAATTGGACCAATACAGTTTGGAGATCTATCAGTAACTCATGGTTCTCCACTGTTATCAACGGCCAATCCGACGGATTCTTCAAATCCAGTCGGAGTTAGACAAGGTGACCCTCTATCTTCCACTGTCTTCATCATTGCAGCAGAAGCCCTGAGCATAAATCTCAACAACATGGTCAGCACTCCGAACTTCCAGCACTTTCACACATCCAGCGGATGCCCTATCATCACACACCGGCCTTTGCCGACGATTTACTCATCTTCTCTTCTAGGGACGTTGGAGCGATGGAGGTGGTCTACAACACCCTGCAGAGGTACTCCAGATGCTCCTGGCAGAAGATCAATCATTCCAAGAGCATCATCTACGTCCACCACAGCATCAAAAGAGCAAGCAATCAGTCTATCCAACTTAACATCCTTCTCTGTCGCTCACCCTCCGTTCAACTATCTGGGTTGTCCCTTAGGGTACGAAAAATCCAACGCAGGCATCTTTGAGAACCTGATCACAAGAATCAGGAAGAAACTTGAGGGGTAGCACAATGCCACTCTATCCCCGGGAGGCAAGATGATCCTTATCAATCATGTGCTCTCTTCCATCCCCATCCATACTCTGGCGGCTTGCCCCCGCCTATGAAGGTTCTCTCTACGATTGAGCAGATCTTTGCAATTTCTTTTGGGGGCACAACAAAGGTCAAGACAAACACCACTGGGCCAGCTGGGAAGCCATGGCTCAGCCTATTGAGGAAAGAGGTCAGGGATTCGCCAAACTCACTCACATCGTTAAATCTTTCTCGATGAAACTGTGGTAGAAACTTCGCTCGAGTAAGAACTTATGGACCAGGTTTATGAAGGCCAGGTACTTCAAACAGATGCACCCATCACTGGCCATATCCAACAGCAGATCCTCTGCGGCGTGGCGCCGGATCCTTATCGGTTGCGACCTCGCAGAGTCAGCATGAGACTACAATTGGGAGGCGGCGAGTCGGATCCATTCATGGAGCGATAGGTTGGGGACAACTTGATCCCGAGTCTGACAGCGACCCCCAGGAACAGTACGATCAGAGACCTGTGGAACCCCTACTAACGATTAAAACTGGGACAAGATCCACGATTGGTCTGACATCGAAACAGTGGACAGCATTCGTCAGCATGGGCTGATCCTCGGCTGCGATGCCGACGAGTTGAGGTAGTCGCTAGAAGCTTCAGGGGCATTTTTGGTGAAATCGGCTAGAATAGCCATTCGAGGGAGAAGGCAGCCGCTCCCCACCGTAGCTCACTATTGGCATTCATGTATCCCTAAGAAGTGGTCATTCCTCATGTGGAGAGTCATCAGGAAGAAACTGCCAACTGACGACATCCTTAACTCTATCGGGATTAGCTTAGCGTCAGCTTACAATTGTTGCGCCGACCGCCAAATGGAGACTATTAACCACATCTTCTGGGAGGGGAGCCTGCCAGGCACGATCTGGAGGACCCTTAACCAGCTATTCAACATAGCTCCAGGTGGCGGTCGCTTCCACGATCTGGCAGACAATTGGGGCTCGGCTTCCCATGGCCATCAGATCGTTGCAGCGGCCGCCACGTGGGCGATATAGAAGAATCGCAACAAAGCGAGATATGAGGGCCATCAATACTCTACTGATCAGCTCATTAAGGAAATCTACCGGCAATGTCGTAAAAGGAGCACCATGTGCTCCCATAGCCCGAAAACATTTTGGTACCCGATCCCCCTAGCTTTGGGGGTCGAGTGTTCTTTCCCTATTAGCTCTTTTTGTGGTATACTTGTATAGAATTTCTCCTTTTGCCTGTATTCGTAGCCTGGCTTCGGCATTTTGAGGCTTGCTTAATAAAATGAGGGGTTTCTGTTAAAAATATAAAAAAAACCACACACACACCACACACACACACACACACATATATATATATATATATATATATATATATATATATATATATATATATACACACAAATATCTATTATACAAAACACAAAGGTTTTTGAATTCTAGGGCTGACTGTGCCAAGATAAAGAGTGGTTGGGATTTAATCTTGGTGAATCAACGGTTGTGGATGAAGAGAGTAAAATTTTATGGGGAATCCAAAAATGTGGTTGGAATTTAATATTATAGAAAGGAAAATAATTGTAACATTGTAACACCTGGAGTACAATTTTCCAAACTCTCTCTTTCTCTCTCTATCTCGGTTTCCTAAAATTGTCATTAGTGGCATGCCCAACCTCTCAAATCAGTAAAGGGAGAGAAGAGAGAGTTCAAAATAAAAATAGAAGGAAGCTGAAGAAGAAGGAGCACCCCCGACCGCCGCCACCAGCAGTCCGTCTTCTTCCGCGACCTCGCCTCCCCCATCTCCTCCTCCCACCGCCTCGCAGCCGCTTCGCCACCCCCGACCAGGCCTCCATCGTCTCCGCCCTCTGGCGCGACAACTTATCCTCCGCCGCCGCTGCCGACCCCCCTCCCCTCGCGTTCACCCTCGACGACCGCCTCGACTTCTCCCCCGAGCCCGACCTCCTCCTCCCATCCTTCACCCCCGAACCCGCTTCCGCCTCCGCCCCGACCCCGAAGCGGAACCACCCCTCCACCCCTTCCCCGGCCAGGGCCGCAGCGGAGTCCCGGGAGCGGAAGCTGGTGGTCGCCGATGAGGGTCGGGAGCGAGGATATGGCGGTGGCGGGGAGGAGCGGGTCGCCGGTGGAGGGGGTAGTGCAGCAGAAGCAGCCAGGGGAGCTGCTGATGCTGCCGCCGCCGAGGGAGGTGGCAAGGCCGGAGATGAGGAGCAACTTGCCGATGGTCCCCGCTGCCGGCGCGGCGAGATGGACGAAGAGGAGTGGGTTACTGTTTATGGGTATGATCATACACTGTTTTGTTCAGCGAATTTTCCGGTTGATATATAAAATTCTCCATTATATTGAAGAAGAAAAAAAAAGTAACGTTTCATGCGTGTATTGATATTTGATAGTGTAATGCAATTTTATAATTTGATCTTTGTGCATTGAACATCAGATTATCTGATGCCCACAGGTTGGTTTTGAAAAGCTATTGCTTTTCATAAATTGTTGGTAAAAGCTGCTTATGTGTATTTGTTTGAAAAGCTATTGCTTTTCATAAATTGTTTCCGAAAGCAGGGATTGCTTCCAAAGCTGCTTCATCTTCGCATGCATTTATTTATAATAATACCAACCTTTTCTAAAATTTGATCTTGCTTTTATAAAATTTTACAAACTCTCTCTTTCTCTCTCTATCTCGGTTTCCTAAAATTGTCATTAGTGGCATTCATTTAATGTCCAACCTCTCAAATCAGTAAGAAAGGGAGAAAGAGAGAGAGTTCAAAATAAAAATAGAAGGAAGCTGAAGAAGAAGGAGCAGGTGAAGAGAGAGATCGGGATTTTTGGGCTCACCGGGGGTTCGATCGGGGTGGCTCTGGCCGGGATTTGGTGGAGGAGGAGCTCACGAAGGAGAATCCGGCTCACTGGGGCTTTGTCGGCTCTCCGCGTCGGAGTTGGGTAGGGGCAGTAGGTGCGGGAGGCGGTCGCCGGCGCTCGACTGACACGGTGGTACGGCGGAGGTGGCACGAGGCCGTGGTGGTTAGGCGTGGCTCAGTGGGAGTAGCCGCCGGTCGCCGAGCGAGAAAGGGGCCGCTGGTCGGAAAACCAGAGGCTAGATCCAACGGTTGGCTGGGTCGAGCGGTCTTCGGGCGCCGGGGTGGGGATACGGAATGCCGACGTCGGGCTCGGCACAACATTCGTCGGTTTGGAAAGGATATCGGTAGGAGCTGCGAGAACCGGGAGGGGTGGGATGGATGATTTGTTAAACGCCGATATTACTGTTTCTTCTTCTTTTTAATGAGATATAGATTGACAGTAGAAAGGAACTGTTCAAATGTTTTTTCGGAGATAGTGAGATTCAAGCCAGTCTGAGACAAACATGTCACTAATTTTGGCTTCTTAGTGTATTTTGCTGTGTCTGGGTGGTGTCCGATACGTGCCCAATAAATGGCACTGATATACAGATATGTTAGTACGACCAAGTATGTTTACCTAACTGTTAAGTAACCACTCCGTCTTTAATGTTTGGGGATACGGAATGCCGACGTCGGGCTCGGCACAACATTCGTCGGTTTGGACTTCGGGGAGAGGGCACGAAACCTGGTGGAGCGACCGCTATGGCTCGGTCGGGCGATTTTAGGGATTCATGTAAATTTCTTTGTGTCCGAATCGTATCCATAGGTTGGACACATGATTCCTTTGTATGTTCTGATGTAAAGAATTTGATGAAGAGAATCAAAGCGGATGCACAGACATGGATGCCCGGGGTCGGACCCGAGACTGGTCACGTTGGTGGTGGTGGATGATGGTGAGGATGGCATTTGCGATGAATGTTGCGGTGCATGGCATCTCGGTGGCGGCATGCCATCGATGTTATTAGGATTTCTATTTCTTTTCTTTTCCTGCGTGTGATGATTCGTGGTGGTGGTTTCGGAACGACAGGGAGGTCGATGTTTGACTAGGTGGTTCGGTCGAGGAGTGTTGCTGTATTCGTGGGGGTGTTGTTTTTGCATCGTGGAATTCGTGGGGGAGGTATATATGCAGGGAGGAAATATCGGGAATAAGTAGAGGGGATAGGATTTCACGATTGTATATGATCAAGTATATGTGGATGGTTAGCTAAGTCCTAGGCTTAGTTACCGATTTTTGTTTATCCAAATTAGCAGAACTTTATATGATAAAAAAATGCTATTATCTCTATAGGAAATCTATAACTAAGTATACTTTAAAGCTCTTTTAATGGAATCTTAATTAAATAACTGATTGTTATGAAAGAAATATGTATTATCATTATAAAAATTCTAATTACTGATATTAGTTTAAACAAATGTTTTGCTAATAACAAACAATTTAAATAGATGAATTAATATCAATCAAATATCTATTATACAAAACACAAAGGTTTTTGAATCCTAGGGCTGACTGTGCCAAGATAAAGAGTGGTTGGGATTTAATCTTGGTGAATCAACGGTTGTGGATGAGCATTATTGAGAGTGGGGTTTTATGGGAATCCAAAGAAGTGGTTGGGATTTAATATTTTGATGGAGGCCTCATAATGGTTGTGGATGAGCATTATTGAGAGTGGGGTTTTATGGGAAATCCAAAGAAAATTTACATCCAGCAGTGGTTGGGATTTAATATTTTGATGTGGGCCTCATAATTATTATTGTTCGTTGAAAATTGGGGGTCCAAGATTTTGAGGGGGAATACCTTAAATGAACCGTGCCCTATGGGCACGGGTTATGACTAGTATATATATATATATATATATATATATATATATTATATATATATATATATATATATATATATATATATATATATATATATATATAATATATGGGAGGAGCGGTCAAAAGTCCCCCTTAGAAAACCTCCTAAATCCCCCTCACTCTCAGCTGTAATTTAATGTTAATATTATATTAATATTAATGTTAATGTTAATGTTAATATTATGTTTATTAATGTTAATGTTATATTAATTTTTATTTTTATTAATGTTAATGTTAATGTTAATGTTATCTTAATTTTAATGTTAATTTTAATGTTAATTTTAGTATTTAATGTTAACATTAATATTAACATTAATATTAATATTAACATTAAATTATGACTGAGAGTGAGGGGATTTTTAGGAGATTTTCTAACGGGGGCTTTTGATCCGCTTCCTAATATATATATATTATATATATATATATAATATATATATATATATATATATATATATATATATATATTAATTTTAGAATTAAATATTTAAATTATTTTTGATAAAATTAGAAAGAAGAAAAATTATTTTGCTTTTACTAGTCCATATAACAACTGTCAGTCACCCCATAGCCGGTAAAAGCAGACATCTTACAAATTTTTTTAACATTACTAATTAACATAAGGGGTTTCAAAACCGTTCAAGATTGAGCCATCTAAACCGTGTGTATTTCATCAATCATTTCGTTTTAAAATTTAAAAAAAAAATTATTTTTCTCACATAGTTTAAAACAGAATTATAACCTAAAATCCTCCTAACTGCATGAATATGTATAAATCTAAAATATCTAGAATTTAAATTATATTTAACTACTACATGGTATTATCTAACTAAACACATATCCAAAAGTTAAAAAATGCATTTATAATATTCATAACTAAATATATTAAAAATTCTAACATAATTTAAATTTGTATATTTCATTCATATTGTAGATTTTTGAACGTGCACTACCCTCTCTTTTTTATTTTTCTTCTGCATAACCGAATATCCTCTCTTTTATTTACATATATACAATTATAATTAAATTTAAACTAATTTCTTTAAACCTTAGTTAAATATATATATAATATATAACAAATCTTAGTTTAATTTTAGATTTAAATATTTGAATTATATTTTGATACACGTGCTTTTATTAGTAATATATATAACAACTGTGATCACCGCTATTTGGCTGAGACGATATATATCTTCCACTATATAATGTGGCTTCAAAACGGCTCAAGATTTAGACGATATATATCTCTCAAATTTGAGCCGTCATACTTTAAATAAATAAATAAAATTAATAAAATATAACTGAATAACTACCTAAACTCTACTAACTATTAAAAATCTTAACCAAGCATAACTACATAACATGATATGTTTGTAAGTAAATAGTTTTAGCTCAAGTGGTTAAGGTGAGAGATATTTTTTATTGTTTGAGTTCAATTCATAGAAAGGACAAATTATATAATAATTTTTTTTACGCACGTGCACATTACTTGTCTTCCACGATGTAAGGGGGCTTTAAAACGGCTCAAGATTTCATCTAAGTCGTATGTATATTATCGACCATTTTATTTTATTTTAAATTATGGAAGATAGAATTTTAATACTTTCTCTTCTTCTCTTCTGCATAACTAGCGAATACCCCCTTTATAATATATATATATATATATATATATATATATATATATATATATATATATTTATATATATATATAATAACAATTTTAATTAAGATATAAATATTTAAATTATATTTTGATAATTTAGAAAGATGGAAAAAAAATTACGTGCAACACGTGCTTTACTTGTATATACAGAGTGTCTACCAATAAGCACACCTCCTAAATGAGCAAAGAGCACAATTATCTATATCATGTTCTCAATTTTAATCTAATGATTGAAATTTTAAACCTCTTGGAGCATCCACAGTGGGAGAGACTTCAAGTGCTATTTGACTTCAGCTAAATTTGTAACACTTAAAGGCTGCAGTGGGCACTAATCAATACTTGAAAATTGCTAGAAAGCTAAAATACACTCCTTATTTGGAGGGTGCCATAGCTCTACTACATTAATTTTTGACCCCACCAAATTAACCGTTCTTACCAAACAGAGAAGAAGAAAAAAAAAAAGAAAAGAGAGAAAAAAATCTTACCAAACAAGGAAGGAAAATAATGAAAAAGAAGAAGATGAAGTATGTTAATTTGGAGTATTTTTTTGGAGTGTACCATTGTGTGCTAATATCAATTAAACACTCCAAAAGTAATAATTTACACAAATTTTTATAATTTAGAGTATGTCTTAGTGTATCTAATGTGGATGCTCTTATTAAGGAAGGAATATAGATAATATTGACCACATAAGGATATATACTTAATATTAATGAACCGGTTCTCTCTTTCCTTTTTTATTAGCTTTTACTTTGGGGGCTTTCTTTCATATTCTGTAGCTTCTTTTTTCAATTAGAAGTTGAATACACGGAACACCAAACATACACATTTCTTTACAAATTGCTCATTTAAAAAAAAAATTAATATTTTTTTTGAAAACAAATCTATCTTTATCTTAAAAAAATAACTTATATACATCAATTTAATTTAAAATATAGATTGATTTTTTTTTTTAAATAGAGATAGGTAGATTCGTTTTCTATTTAAAATATAGATAGATTTATTAAAAAAGCTAAAAATAATAATCTTCCAAAAACAATCAATTTAAAAATTGTAATATAAATTTAATATTAAAGTTGATTTTATATTACTTAAAATTAAAATTAAAACTAACACTAAAATAAAAATTAATATTCAAATTAACATTGATATAAACTAAAACATAACTATAACTATAACTATAACTATAAAATATACTATAACTAAAATCAAAATCAAAATCAAAAGTAACATTAAAAATAAAAAAGTAATATAAAATAAATTAAAATAAAAATTAAAATTAAATTTAAATAAAATTTAATTTAAATTTAAAAAATTAAAATTAAAATTAAATTAAATTAAAAATTAGAATTAAAATTAGAATTAGAATTAGAATTAGAATTAGAATAGAATAACATTAACATTAACATTAACATTAACATTAACATTAACATTAAACTTAAAACTAAAACTAAACTAAACTAAACTAAAACTACTAAAACTAAACATTAAATTAAATTAAAAAAATAAATTGGAATGAAATTAAAATAAAATAACTAACTAAAACTAAAACTAAATTAAAGTTAAAATTGAAATTAAAATTAAACTAAATTAAAAATAAAATTAATTAAATTAAAATTAAAATTAAAATTAAATTAAATTAAAATAAAATTAAATTAAATTAAATTAAATTAAATTAAATTAAAATTAAAAAAAATTAAAAAAAATTAAATTCAAATTAACATTAACATTAATATTAATTAATAACGTTAAATTTATTTTAAAATATATATATATATTATTTTTAGAAAAAAATATTTGAATTTAACATTAACAATAAAGTTCAATTACATTAACTTAATATTAAATTAACATTAACATTAACATATCATTAGTATTAATTATATTAATATTATATTAACATTAAGTGTGATATTTTTAAATATTTTTTTAAAGTTATATTACTTTTTAAAAACTGGAAATTGCTGAGAAACCCATTTCGGGGTGGGCTTTTATGAAATGCCCACCCGCTGGATGAGTTTATGAAATGCCCAGAATTAAGTATTTTTCCGTTAAATATTCCAAGATTCCCTTTTATGCCACTCGCTGGAAACTGCTATTTTTATAATACCGAAACTACCCCTCCCCGCGAATTGGTCATCTATATGTTTGAATTCAAATAACTCAGATCTGGATTGCGATTTTCGTCTTCTTCTTCTTCACGAGAAATCTGAATTTCATTGCTCTCATCTTTAGCAGAGATCGCAAAGATCGTTCGTAGTTCGGTGTGCTTTTTTTCAGTCGAACTCAGATTATCGCTCGTCATCATCATCACCCATCATCATCTTCATCGTGGAACATTTGAAGTTTTCCGACGATTAGGTCAATTATGGAGAGAAGATCTTTCTTCTTCTTTTCCATAAGAATTATCATCGTTTTGAAAGAAGAACGAAACTCTTTATTCCTGACAAAATTTTTCTAAAAAATATATATATATTCTCCGTGTTAAAACCACGGAGAATGACCATTCTCCGTGCTAAAGTGACGGAGAATGACTATTCTCCGTTTTAAAAACCACGGAGAATGGCATTCTCCGTGTTAAAAACCACGGAGAATGACAATTTTCTATGGATTTTAACACGGAGAATGCCATTCTCCGTGGTAAAGTGACGGAGAATGGCCATTCTCCGTCATTTTAGTACGGAGAATAGCTAAGATCCATCAAGTACACGGAGAATGGTCATTTCCGTGTAATTTAGAAACGGAGAATGTCATTCTCCGTACTAATTTACACGGAGAATGGTCATTCTCCTACGTTTTAACACTGGGAAGAACCATTCTCCGTGTAAATTAACACGGAGAATGTCATTCTCCGTTTTAATTAAGACGGAGAATGTCATTCTCCGTTTTATTTACACGGAATGACATTCTCCGTGTTAATTTACACGGAAAATGACATTCTCCTGCATTTTAACACTGGAATGACCATTCTTCGTGCTAAATTACACGGAAATGGCCATTTCTCCTTTTATTTAACACGGAGAATGGCATTCTCCGTGTTTCTAATACGGAGAATGTCATTCTCCTGCGTTTTAACACTGTAATGACCATTCTCCGTGCTAAATTACACGGAGAATGGCCATTCTCCGTGTAATTAAGACGGAGAATGACCATTCTCCGTGTAATTTAGCACGGAGAATGGTCATTCTCCGTGTAAATTAAGACGGAGAATGCCATTCTCCGTGTTACTAACACAGAGATGACTATTCTCCGTGTAAATTAAGACGGAGAATGCATTCTCCGTGTTACTAACACGGAGAATGGCCACCCTCATGCGAAATTAACATTTTCGTGTTCTAATACGGAGAATGCCCATTCTCATGCATTTTATGTTCAGTTGAAACTTTGGAGGGCCATAACTTTTGACTGGGAGGTCGAAACGAGGTCCCGTTTGTCGCAAAACGAGCGTATCTTTGAGGAGGCTGAAAGTAACAATCTCGTTGTTAGACGGCCTTCCGAAATTTTAGAATCGCAAAAAATGATGTTTGGACCTCCGTTTTAGCACTTTTGCCGTTTGTCTCGTTCTTTCCGAAAATTTTCGACGAGTTTTTGAAGATTTTTGAGGAGAAACCTAGATTCGAAAGTGAGCAGCGTATGGAAGAAGATGAAGTATCGAAACATTTTTTTTAAGAGTAATTCGTGGTGTTTTCAATAAATTAGAAGGGTAAAGGGTCATTTGGAATCCGCTTTGGATAAGTTTCTCTAATTCTGGGCACGCGATGAAAGTTTTTTTAGCGGTAGTTTTTCATGAAACTTTTTAGTTTTTGGGCATTTCATAAATTTCCTCTATTAAAAATATCTATGTTTTAAAAATAATAAATTAAATTATTTGTCTCTAAAAAATAAATAATTTAGTCTATGTCTATATAAATTAAATTATTTGTCTCTAAAAAATAAATAATTTAGTCTACCTCCATTTTAAAAATAAATAGATAGATAAGCCTTATTTTAAAATAGAGAAATGTTTGTTTTGAAAAGGAGATTTAATTTTTTAACGGAAAATTTTTAGAAGAAACATATGTATATTTATAAGTGTTATTTTCTCTTTGTAAGAAATTGGTTTATTCCGAGCGAAGAGTAAAAAAAAAACTACGGAAGAAAAAAAAAACGAAGAAAGAACTACCAACGAAAAAGAAAAGGAGAGAATCGGATCATTAAAATTCAATATAATACTTTTTGGTCAATATTTCTATATCCCTTCATTAATAAGAAGTTAAAATTTAAACATTAGACTAAAATTGAGATAACATCAAAGGGATATAGATAATTGTGCTCATTTGTTCATTTAGAAGGTGTGCTCAGTTGCTAAGGAGTGAGCATCTCTCCACAAGTTCGAGCCTCCACATGTTCAAGCCTTGGGGGAAGTAGTTATGTTTCCAGTAGGGAACTAAGTGAGGCTGATGTGCGAGTTGGGCTAGGCGGGTTGGGCGCAGATGCAGGTTGGCAGGTCTGGGTGAGTGGGCCTTCTGGTCGGATGCGGACCTCCAGGTTGATGTGACCTTCGGACAAGAATAATAATTAGTTTCTTCGAATATATATTATACACACACACACGGTCAATAACGCTCTAGTCTAGTGGTAGTGGTGAGACATACTAATCTAGTGGTCAGGAGATCGATTTCTGGTGGGAGCGTTCGCCATAATTATCTTCTTTAAATATATATATATACACACACACACTAGTGGTCAACAGTTGTACGGGTTGGGCCCGCGGACGGGTTGTGGACGCAGACTGACGAATCTGGGCAGGAGCGGACCTTTGGGTCGGGTACGAGCCTCCGAGCCAGAATAAGACCTTCAGACCGTGATGTGGCATTCGGATCGGATGTAACCTTCGAACTGAGCCAGAATAAGACCTCCAGGCCGTGGTGTGGCCTTCGGGCCGGAACATAACCTTCAGACTGAGTATGTATAATAATTACCTTATATATATACACCGTAGTCGGACGTTGAAGAGTGAAGACAGACATAGCACATCGTGACTGGGTGGATTCGATTTTGGGGGTTTGTACAAGTGCTACAGAGTTATGTTTAAATAAAGTCATGGGGGGTCGCCCCTAGCGAGAGGGGTTACTCAAATCTGAAGTCTTATACTTACTTCCGGACCGGCACTGGTGCGAAAAACAGAGTTATATTTAAACAGCGTACCTGCAACCTCCATAGTAGGTCGGCGCCGTGCTTGACCTTGAAGCGATTGGTGCGGTAGTCTTCGCGCGCCTTCTCGACCGCAGCGATCTCCTCGGCGGTGCCGATGTTGGGATCAAACTCCCAGACTTGTCTCCCCAAGAATTTGTGTTGGACCTCATCCATGGCCCACCACCCTCAGCAATCTTCAGCTTCCACATTATCGATATGTATGATCTACAACTTGAGAGAATATGGTTCCCAGTTCTCTTTCAAAGAGAACAGAAAGACCTCTAATGCTAACTTATAAGCCGTGGTGAGTGAGAAGCATTAATTTAATGCTAATAACATACAGCTACAGCTTGGCATGTAATTCCAATCCGATACCGATATCTATCGGTACTGATGGATATCGTAATTCCAATCCGATACCGACATCTATCGGCACCGACGTTGAGAAGAAATAATAATAGCAAAGGTGTAAAATATATAAACAAAAAATATATTTTTTTTATTACCGAATTCAAGTGGCTTGTGCGGTTATCAATAAGAGGTATAAGACTACTTGGAAATGATTTTGTTTTTCTGGAAATATTGGTTGTTTACATTTTCTTGGACGCTATACCCTTAATAACACCAATTGAATTTAGATAATAGTAGCATCATGAAATTAATGAAAGAATATTTATGAAAAACTAAATAAATTAAGATTTGAACTATCTATTAGAAATGAAAAGAACCGCAGAGTGGGTGACCTAACGGTCGCCTTCCGCTCTTGGTGGCCTTGGAACGTCGATTCGACGTAAGTGGAAGGAAGAATGCATGAACCACGGCAGAGGAGAAAGGACGGATCATCTGCCGATCTTTGATCCAACAAAAAAAAACCTGCGATGGCTACTGAATAACCACCTTTGACTTTGTTAATAATAAACCCTTTGACATTTTGATTCGTTCGCCAAATCTTCTTCAGTTCCATCCAAGCTCGCTTTTGTCTTAATCTTCGTGGAAGAAGAAGCGGTTCACCAGCCACTACATCCAGGGATCCCACAAAAGAATGAAACATGGCGGCTGCTCGCTTTTTGATCAGTGATTCACCAAACACTAGATGGATGAAGAATCTCGCCAGAAAGCAAAGGCAGCAAGATAAGATATGGAGCAGACCATGAAATAGGTATAATTGGAATTGTGAAAGCCCTATATAAGCAATAGGACCTTTCATAGAGACCAAGGCCAGAACCTCCACCAGACGTGTCTACACGAATGACTTTTGCAAAGCAAGCTCTAGTGGTGGGCTGTCTTCCTGGTCCCATTTCAGTCTTTTTCATCGACATAGTCAGAAGCAATGGATGTTGCAAACACACAAGCGAGAAATAGAGAATAATATAGATATTAGAGAAATTTGAGTTGCATCCCACAATATTTAACTATATTCAAGGTGCACCCCACTGTTTTATCATAATATACAATACCCTCCACTTCCGTCAAAAACTAATGGTCAACTCCGTTGACCGTTAATTTTTGACCGAAATGCCCCTTCCATTTTTCCAAGCTGACGAGGAGAAATTGGTAATAATGATAATTTTTTAGGGGTATTTCGGTCAAAAAGTAACGGTCAACAGAGTTGACCGTTAGTTTTTAACGAAAATGGGGGGTATTGTACATTATGGTAAAAGTGGGGCACCTTGAATATGGTTAAATAATGTGGGCTGCAACTCAAAATTTCTCTAGATATTAAAAGGTCTTCTGCACGCATAGGACATAGAGAAGACGGGGGCTGCTATGCGCTTCTTGCTGGGGTCGGGTCAACTGTCATTGGTCGAACTCGTCTTCAACGCTCTGAGGCCATACAGAACCACGCCTACACGCAGTAGCTCTATGGCTATATGGGCGCAATACGGCGCTAGCGCGATCGCGTGATAGGCGCTAGCGAATCAACAAGACTTTGAATTAGTAGTTAGTCGCGATACGTATCGGCCGGAACGAGCCATTCGGTAGCACCCTCCCTTCTCAGTTTGCCTCACTTCGATATATCTTGCCTTCACTTCAATCCAAGACTCCATGCGTGCACGTGACTCAAGTAAGGCTGTCTCGTGCAAATAGGGGTAAGTCTATTTCTATGTGAACCAAATATGGAAATAAAAAAAATTATCGTTGTTTTAAAAATAATAAATTAAATTATCTGTCTCTAGCTATTTCTTAAAAAATAAATAATTTAATCTGCCTCTATTTTCAAAAATAAAGAGATAGATAATCCCTATTCTTAAGATAGAAATAGGTTTGTTTTTAAATGAGAGTTTAACTTTTTAAGAAAAAATTAGAAGCGAAATATATTTATATTTATTAAGTGTTATTTTCTCTTCGTAAGAAATTGGTCTATCTCGTAAACTTTTCCCGTATAAGAAGGGATTCAGTATAGGGAAGAGAAGAAAAAAAAAGTTAATGAAGAAAAAACGAAAGAAAGAGTTACCAACAAAAAAAAAAGATAATATCTCTTCCTTAATAAGAGGTTAAAATTTTAATGTTAGATTAAAATTGAGATAACATTCAGAAATATAGATAAAATTGAGATAACATCCAAGAGATATTTTAGGAGGTGTCTCATTGGATAGGCACTCTATATATGTCGCCCAAGTGGCTAAGGGGTGAAGCATCCCTCCACAGGTTCGAGCCTCCACAAGTTCAAGTCTTGGGGGAAGTAGCTATGTTTCCGATGGGGAATTAACTGAAGCTGATGTGCGAGTTGGGCCAAGCGGACTGGGTGCGGACGCATGTTGGCAGATCTAGGTGAGCAGGCCTTCGGGTTGGATGCAGACCTCCAGGCTGTGATGTGGCCTTCGGACCAGAATAATAATTAGTTTCTTCATGTGTGTGTGTGTGTGTGTACAGACACAAACACTAGTGGTCAGCAATTGTACGGGTTGGGCCAGGCTGGCCGCGTGTGGATGCAGACTGGCAAACCTGGGTGCAAGCAGACATTCGGGTCGGGTACGAGCCTCCAGGCCAGAATAAGGCCTTCAGACCGTAATGTGGCCTTCGGGCCGGAATGTAACCTCCGGACTGAGTATGTATAATAATTACCTTATATAATACACTAGTGGTGAGACGTTGAAGACAGACATAGCACATCGTGACTGGGTGGGTCCGATCTCACAAAACCAATTATAGTGGGAGTTTGTACAAGTGCTACAGAGCGTATCTCTGATTATAAGGGGGCTTCAAAACGGTTCAAGATTGACCCGTCTAAGTCGTATATTATCAACCATTTAAATTTGAAGTCATGTCATGACTTATGTCTGACTTACTTCCGGACCGACACTGGTGCGAAAAACAGAGTTATATTTAAACAGCGTACCTGCAACCTCCATAGTAGGTCGGCGCCGTGCTTGACCTTGAAGCGATTGGCGCGGTAGTCTTGGCGCACCTTCTCAACCGCAGCGATCTCCTCGGCGGTGCCGATGTTGGGATCAAACTCCCAGACTTGTCTCCCCAAGAATCTGTTGTTGGACCTCATCCATGGCCCACCACCCTCAGCAATCTTCAGCTTCCACATTATCGATATGTATGATCTACAACTTGAGAGAACAGAGAGACCTCTAATGCTAATTTATAAGCCGGGGGAGTGAGAAGCATTAAGTTCTGCTAATAACAACATGCCGCTTGGCATGTAATTCCAACCCGATACCGACATCTACCAGTACCTATCCATATTGACATTGAGGAAAAAACCAATAGCAAAAGTGTAAAAACATATAAACAAAAAAAAAAACACTTATTTATCACACAGGTCAACCAATAACTAAAGTTTATTATTATCTTATTTAATCTTAAAACTACTTAAGAAACGACACAAAAAATACTTAAATTATCCTAAATGTATAAAATATTTCTAATATATTAATATTTTGCTTTTTGGTACCAAAAAAAATTTGATACTAGAATCCGATATTGTCATTACCGTCAATTTCGATACTCATGGGAGTTTGACACCGAACGTTACTATCATAAGATACTATAAGTTACTATCAATCTATATGTATTGTAGTGGATTGACCGTATGATGTATTATAAGATACTACAACAAAAGATTGAAGAAACTACAAAGTGGTACGTAACGAGATGGTGGCATATTATGGTGTATCATAAGATACTACCAACAAAGGATTGAAGAAACTACATAGTGTACAAAAATAAACGCAGGCAGGAAAAAAAATGTTAATTAAAAGTCACAAGTAACATGTAAATGATATATCAGACATAAAAGCTAACTTAAGTCCCGCTATATATATTTTTTTTTACCAGTTCACGTCCTTCATGATTTCTCCCTCCATGCACCTATAAAAATCACAACTGTCTACAGTATTCAAGATGTAGCAATTTAAAGGCAAAAGTTAATTGAACAAGCGAGATACGTCATCCACGGCACCGTTCGGTTCGCCAAATTTTTTTTTTTTTTTCACTTTTTCTACTTTTAGTTGGTAATTAATTGTAAATTTTATTAATTTTTTTCTTTGGAAAGGTCCGAAAAATTAGAAAAAAAATCAATAATTGAAGGTGGTAAAGTAAATCCATGGTGGTTAGTGGGGGAACCATTTTCCGTGCTATTTTTCTTTCTCTCTCTTGTGAATCAATTTATTTCTTGCTCATTTTCTTTGGCATCCATAAAAGAAATGAGTTTTCGTTTCCAAGAACCTGATTCCGCGTGGCATTTGTGACAAGATCTCACAAGGAAAATATTGATTCCAGTTGAAAGCACTAAATTAACTATGTCAAGAACTCCAGCCAACTTCAGCCAGGTAGAGCATACCAATGATCAGTCATTCAAAAGTAGGCAAAGTAATGTAAGATACCGACATAAAAATGCATAACTTTTGGTAGACATGAAGATAATCAGACATAATTACTTGATTTCCGAAGCTGGCTAAATTAATTAGTTAATTTGCATAATTAACTTCAAGGTGAAAGTGGTGGTGCACTTTGGAGTAAATCATTTCTCCTCCTTATTAATTAGGCTCACTATCCTCATCTAGAATACATAAATCTGAAGGGAGACCATTATTTTAAGTTGTACATTTTTGCATGTAGCATATGGCAATTACCTAACCTACAAAGACTATAATTAACAAGTTCACAGTGCAGTGAAATAATAATGTAGTCCATGAGAATTCCTTATACGGATAGCAGAGTCAGTCGGATTGTATGATGAAATAGATGTTGGATTGTATCTCATTTCCGGTTGAATCCTCAAAGAGGATGAGAATAATTGGTAAGGGTTGATTCAAGCCTTACATAGAAATTTCATACGGTCCCATCTTTGAATGATATTTTTTGATTGTTGACTATAACGACATAGTTGGAGTCTTCCGTTATCGTTATTTTCTTCTCGCTATCGGGCGTAGTCTTCTGCTCTGTTCCTTTACTAAAAAATATAGGAAGTTCATCTTTCTTCCTGAAAGGAACTAGAAAGAAGGAGTCTTGCACTGGTTCGAGCAATACTTCATTTTAGAGAGGTTGAACTGCTCCTATTGTAAGTGGTTCGAAGTAATCTAACATTTCTAAGTAACATCGAGTATAATAAAAGACATCAGTATACTGTAAAGGAGATCCTACTTTATTGATTTGTACATCATCATTTACAACAGGGTTCTTGGCCTTAGCAGAAAGCTTGGTAAGGTTGATAACCAGAGGAGGAGAAGGAGAAGGAGAAGGAGAAGGAGAAGGAGGCTTGTTATGACGAAGGTCGATAATAAGAGGCTCAGAAGAGGTGAGCTCGCTCTATTCCGTCTTTTCAGCAGGATGTTTAGCATGAGAAGAAAGATGAATGGTCAACGTCTGAGAGGATGAAAGACGAGAAGTACGTCCTTTGACCGGAATCACAAGGACATCATCTGGGGTGTCCCTCTGATCTTCCTCGGTATCCATGGCCAGTACAACTTTCATGAATTTCTCCTTGTACATTCGGGAATTAGTACAATAAGCTTCGATACCCCGAAAGGGGTTAAGATCAGCCACCTCTTTTTGGACCTCTCTATTGACGTCTACATACTTGAAGAATTGATGAAGAGTTGATGGCACGATATTATGCTCATGCAGAAATGGTCTTCCTAACAAGGCATTATAGGAGCCATGATTGTCGATCACATAGAAGGTGACCTTTGTATAGAGATTGCCGATTTATAATTTAGACAAATCTTTCCCAGGTGTTCACTTCTACAAAAATTAAATCCCAGGATTGTCGTGATAGTTGTGGAAATATTATATACAAGGATTTTCAGAGCATTTAGTAGAGTCTTTGGCATGATACTGACTGCAGACCCAGGATCGATCAGGATGCGGTCAACCTTCATTGTATCGACATATCCTATAAAATAGAGAGGTCGGTCATGTCGATTGTCTTCCAGCAGCATATCATCTTGTGTAAAGGTGATATTGGGCATTAGCTCCATCACACTATGACAATGAAAGCAGGTCACCGGCTCCTCATCTGGCTTCTTAAGGAGTGTCAGACAAGTGTCTGCTTGTATCAAAGCTTCACTCAATGTTTCTTGAGTTTCCTTTGAGAGACGCATGAGTTCAAAGATTGAAAACCTTACTGGAGTATTAGCCAATTGCGCCAATATATCAAAGTTATAAGGCTTCTCAAGTCCAAGAGGTAGAATCTTCTTTAATACTTTATCGAAGCGGACATGCTGTTTTCCTTTGTCGGTCACAGTCGATTTGGGAGGAGTTGGTTCCACTGGAGGTGATGAAGCCAATGGAACATTAACAGCAGGAGAAGATGATACTGGAAGAGCCTTCGGAGCTGGAGCAGGGCTCTCTTGACCTTCTGAATAGTTTCTCAGGTAAAATCTCCCAGATCTGGTACCAATTAAGGCTTATTCTTCGGATACAGGTTCGAAGGACACCATATTGCAACTCTTTATCCGGATCTTACTTTTGGACAACTTTCTTTGACAAGATAAAGAGTTTGTCCAGAAATCCAAACCAATACGAGATTGGTGTGTGAAAGACATAGAGAAAGAGGTACAAGCGATCCTTTTTCATGATTCATGACATGAACCTTTTGTAGATCATATCCCATCTTCGTCATAAGTTCACGGGATTGTTGACTATATAGATGGAAGGCTGGTTGGTAATTGGTCTCTAGCTTTGGCAACATTATCTCAGAAGAAAAAGAAGAAGAATCTGCCGCCGAAGTGAAGGTAGCAGTTAAAGGTGCAATACAGTATTCATCCAATAAAGTCATATGACATGACTTATATTTGGCTGCTTTCTTGGACTTCGTGGATGAAGAAGGTGCTTCAAAGTCAGCCACCAAATAAGGATGGATCCACATAATCTTCTCCTTATCGGTTGACAAAGGAACAAGACCATCAGTTCATGCAGGTGAGAGATTGACAATCTCCAGAGTAGCTTTCGGGATAGGTTTGACTCCATCTTGCACAAGTTGAGCAAAAAAATTGCCAAACTTTAGAGAAACGACGTTAGCAGTTACGGTCTTCTCATCTTGTTGAAGAGTGATTGCGCCGGATTTGATCATCTCTTGGATTTTTCCTTTGAGCACATAGCATGCTCGAGTCGGGTGTCCAATAAACCTGTGATACAATAATAGTTAGGTTGATCAGTTTTACTCATTTTCTCTGGCCGCTTTGCGTCTGAAAGCTAAAGTTTATTGCTCTGGATCAAGCAATCAAAGATGCTCATGACATCATCCTTGTCGAAGGAGTATTCTTCTTTAGGACGTGGTGCCCTTTGTGGTGGTGCCGTTGGAGTAGGTGTTGACTGACATATGTTGACGGCTAGAGCTTCTTTGCCTTTAACATTGATAGCCAAAGTCTCTTTGCCTTTGCAGTTATTCTGACGGCCACCGCCGTTGGATGTAGTATGTTCATCTCTGTCAAGATTAGGCATCTGAATGCCTATTTATTTGAACTTGTCGGCACTTTTTCTGCTGCCTTGGCATTTACTATAAAGGAAGGCCAATCCTGAAACTGTGTAGAGCCAGTCCACATGCTGATTATAGGCAACAAGTTGATTTGCATGTGTCTATAGTCAGATCATATAGAGTTTCTAGAAGCATTTTGAGTGTCTCACGGCAGAATCATTCAATGAAACGTTTAGTAGTTTTATTATACCGTTGTTTAATTTTGATGAGGGCTGACATAGTCATGTCATTTGTTCCCTCATAAAATCATTCCAGGAACATTTGTTTGAATCCAGAAAAGAAGGTTATGCAGCCGTCTGACAAATTGCGGTACCAGTCATAAGCTGTACCAGCTAAGCATCCTACGAATACTCTAGTGAGTAGAGCATCGTTTGGCTGAAGTTGATCAGTCATTACCTCAAAGTGATTGAGGTACTGGCTTGGGGATGTACTGCCATCAAACAGCATAATGGTAGGAGGTTTGTATTTTGGTAAAAATTGAACTTCCTTCCACTCTATGGGATAAGGTTGTTTAATTCCAAGCTTTTGTAGGCCGTCTTTCTGTTTGAAGGCTTTAAACTGAGTACGCAAAAGTTTTACGACCTCGTTAGCATCTCCTACTGGTTGTGGAGCAGTGGACTAATTTGGTATGATATGAGGAGGGACTGCACCACCCCAGCACCAGACTGACTTGGAGTAGCCTGGATTGGTACTAAAGTAGTATGACAAGATTGTACCCCTAGACCGATGTTGACGGGAGCAGATGTCATTACAGGTTCTTGGGTTGAAATCAGATTCGCAACCGGTGGAACCGTATGTTGTGTCATGATCACAGCATGCATGCCTGACATTATTTCGGCCATACTCTTCAAACTAGCCTCCAATACAGCAATTCTCTGCTCTTGAAAGCTAGAGCTAGATACTTCTTGTTCCTCATTAGTGACATATGATGTCACTTCTCTGGCTACTGAAGAGGAACTGGTAGAAAAGATGGTCCGCTCAGCACTTTCACTGTCGGCATCTAAGTCATACAAGGAACTACCCCCAGGACAAGGGATAGGAAGGTTCTTTTGACTGAAGGAGTCTTGGTCAAAGTCAGGAAGATTCCTTTGACAGATTATTTCTTGGTCAAAGGGAAGATTCCTTTAATCGATTGTTTCTCGGCTTCTTGATCTGGTGTGTCGGTAGACCTTTTCACCGAAATCACGGATCCGATCCAAGTATTGTTGACTGGGGTTATGGGATGTGTTGCATCTCGGACGCTTTCCACCCCCAGTGCTTCGGAATGTCATGTAGACAGAAGCATACACAATTCATCTTCGTCCATTATCACTGTTTCAGGAGTCTGAGCATAGTTTAATCGGTCGAAGATAGACCACTTGGCTGACTGGTAGCAATATTTGATAACTACCTCGTGGTGATGATTACAGTGATGTTCTTGTTGTAGATCTACAAGTAGATGAGACTGCCTTATAATCTTCTGTTTCTATGCAAGAAGTTCACGGAGATCGGTTATAACGACAGGACGAGAAGAAGTCGGAGGGATATATTTTTTGATAACATTGGGAACATGATTCCGGTTCTTGAGATGTCATATATCCTGAATGTACAAGAAGGTGCTGAACTGATTGGAATAGGTAGAAGAATTCTTGACTTCATGAGTCTTCCTCTGGCGCAAGTTGACTACTGCCGAAGACTATGACTGGCACAAATTATGACTTACTGAAGTTACTGTTGATTGACGCCTGTTAAGATAGACGCGCAAGTTAGATAGGTGTGCCACTTGTGTGTCTGTTTGAGACACCAACAACTTTCCTTGTGTCATGACCCGTACCCGCTATGAGGGCACAAGTACGTAACAACGCCCAGCCTACGCCGCAGAGTCGATGGTAGAATGCTGTTTTGAGTCTCTAGCTAACCATCAACTAATGCAGTATATAATGTACTCGTCATAATCAACTCCGAACGGAGGACAAGTATAAGATATGGTAAACCTCAATCAAAGTCTAAGCACGATAAGATAACACAGAAAATGACTACAAATAGAAAGACAACTACAACTATTGAAATAATAACAACATCTCAACAATCTGAAATACAACACAAGTCTCAAATCAATACAACAAGTCCAAAGTAAGAACTAATGCAACTCTAAAACTGTATCCCGATCACTGCTAAGTGTTGGGACCAAAGATGGATAATCCCTCGTCAGGTCCATAATGAGAAGGGCAACCATCCTCGGGGCTATCATCTGTAATATTTTCAAGAGGTCCAGTCAGGACAGGAACGAGCACAATCTCATATAGAAAACCCAAGTAAATGACAGAGAACTATAAAGCAGTTATAGACAGTTGTATTGATAAATATGACAGTTTATATTTAGGTGATGGTATAGTGAACAGTTGAGATACAAGGAAAGTATAGTAACTAAACAAGAGAAGAATCATGACAATGAAGACTGCAAATAGAAGCTAGCTGAACTAGAGTAACATGATATAAGTCCAGACAGTAAATATAAACAAGAGTAAACCAATAAGTCCAAACAACATGAATCTGATACCAGGTGATTCCAGTACAAGATGAGTCCAGTATAAGATGATTCCAGTCAGTGATCAAAGATTCCAGGGTGAGTCCAGACTATATTATAACAATGTGTTTAAAATACCAAGGTCGACATGTAAACGGCTATAGGTAATCCGGCACATCACACACTCGGCCGGGTGTGAGATGGCTATCATTCCAGTTTAATTCCAGCATGTGGGATAATTCCAGAATTGGGGTATGTCTACATGTCTTACTCAAGTATTTTCCCTTCCAGCAAGTACAAGTAAATCCAGAATACGATACGAGAATCGAGATGAGTCCAGCCAAACATGATGATACCAGCAATGATTCCAGAATGATTCCAGTAATAGAGGCCAGACAATATAGTATGTGTGTCGCATACATAAATCCAGAAATATCCATACGTGTTGTAACAGAGAATCACATACAACTAACTAGAACTGAAGTACAGTAATTGACAAGTAAATGAGAGAACTATCAGAGAATGTACTCGTCTCATACTCTGAAAAGAGTAGTGTAATATCAGATGTCTGCACCGGAGTCACAATATCCTAAATAGAGTAATATAGGTCATGATAGGTAAAATACAAGAAAAATGAAAGACACAATACAGTCTACATGATTTCTAGGTCATCCTAGGCCAAAATCAACTCTAAGGTCAACTTTGGTCAACCTAGTCAACTACTCTAGTCAAACTAGGTCAACAAGGTCAAACACTACAAGAAAAATGACCTTTCTTGACGGTCAATTTATTGACGTATGGTCAAAACCGTCAAGGAAAGCAGTTATCTTGACGGGTTTAGACATACGTCAACAAAACACCCATTTTTCTGTTATATATTAAAATTTGACCATATTACTTGACGGTTTTATACAAAGCGTCAAGAAAACCCATTGCATTACTTGACGGTTTGCTGATAACCGTCAAGTAATGCATGTGCAGAAAAAAAAGGCGCGCACATTTCAGATGCCATTTTCGTAATTTTTTCAAAAAAAAAAAAATTTCTTGACGGTTTTAACAAAATTTGGGAATAGAGGGTTTCTTATATATTTCACATCCAAGTACTTCTTTTCCTCCTTCCCCCCCGATCCCCAACACCACAACTCTCTCAGCCTCTCCCTCTCGAGCTCCCCCTCCGGTGGAAGTCTTCCTACGGCCGGCGAACCCCGACCGGCGACCGAGCCCGTAAGTCTCCCCCTCTCCTCTGCCCTCTTCCCTAGCTTCTTTTCCGACCATCTCGTCAGCCACCCCGACTTCCACAGCCCTCCCGACCGTGCCCTAACCCTGTTCTCCGGCGATCCGCCGTCTCCCCTCTCATCCCCGCAGCCGACTTCAATCGTTCCCTCTTCCCCCTTCCCTTCCGACCCCGATTTTCCCCACAGCCCTAAACCCCTCTCCCATGTTCTTCATCCCGACCCCCCCGGAAACCCTAGCTCCGGCGAAGATGTCCTAACGTATCCTGTGAATTTCTTCGGAAGTGTTCTTAATGTATCATGTGATTCTGACCTTTTACATTTCGCAAATGAGCTTCATTTTAACCACGGCGTCAACAATAAATTTGGTTATATAAACAATTGGTATGAACTCTCTTTTAATTAGTTTCAAGAATCGAGTAGTTATTTTGATGCAAATAGAGAATTTCTAATTTACTGACCCGACCCAAAGAATCTGGATTCAAGACTATGATTATACCTGTTCCTCATTAGAAAATAGATGCCAACACTCACTAGCTTGTCTCCCATAATAATGATTTTATCACCAACATGTGTCCATCTTCGTTAGAGGTGTGCGTGCAATGCACGCTAGATTATATGATAAGTGGGGCACATTTCGTTTGGACGCCAGTAGATTTTTGATAGAATAATAATTATAATATATAGTAAAACAAACATAAGACAACAGTACAGTCATTTTTGTTTCCTGCAAGTTTCCCTATACTTTGAAGAATGGATAAATTTTCGTGTCCAACCTCTCAATTCCAAGTGTCATTCTGTATGTTCTGTCATTATCTGAACATTTTGATATGATGGAAGCAGCACCCAACCTTGATATAGTGCTGAGAGTAGCATCTTTCTCAGTGAAATCCTTCATGCTCAAGCTCGCTTAGTTATGTGAGTGCCCTTCCTAAATAGCTAACTGATGTTCAATATAGTACTGTCCCTTTTATCAGTAAGGCTTGAATTGATCATAGCCTTCATAAACAATTGATATGATCAGTTGTTCGTTCTGTTTTAATACAAGATTTGCTTTGTTTTGTTCTTCTTGCTCATTTTTGGCATGTACCATATTGAAATTTAGTTTGAGTCTTACAAACTTATTGACTTCTCCACGTCTGGTCTTCAAAGTGACCGGATAATTGTATTTGTGTGCTGCTAAAAGAATTCAGTTTTGCAGAGTATTTACGTAGTGAAGGAGATCAAATATGCAAATATTGCTCACTTTTACAGATTTTCATAATAAAATGAACTTTGTACCTGTGCTTAGTTGAATACTGGATAATATTTTTGTTTTGTTTTGAAATGATGTAATATCTGTTGAATCAAGTGTTGCAGTATGAAACTACGATTAATTCACACTTCCTTCTGTTTCCAGTCAGTTCAACTTCCACTGAGTTTGGAGATTTCTTGTTAGTTCTTTCGGCCTTTATTCTTGGGGAAGATGTGATGATCTTGAATAAGTTTCTTGCCTTGTAATCATTTTATCACCTATCAGTTCTAAAGTTCAGGCATCCACAACATGTTATGATATATGGTTGCATATACTTCAGTATAGACTGGATTACATAAGAAAGAACTTCATTTTATACACAGAAAAAGGGTTTTAAAGTTCAAGATGGATCTCCTATAGACTAACTGCGGATACAAAGGTAGCATCTAACTTTTACCCTTTACTGCAAACTCTAATTGCATAGACTAGTAGGGCTGAGACAAAGGAAGTCTAGTTTTATATCGCCTATATTGTTCTGCTTTATCCTTGGAGAAACCATCTCTTGAGTCCTTATCTATTTTAGCCACTATGCCGGCTGATTCTTTTCGGCTCCATGCTAGGACTCTCTTTTTTTCACAGAATAAAAGAAAGAAAGAAGGAGACGATGTTCTGAACATAACATACTCTTGCAGCACTGTGTTTGATGGGCGAATTCAATATATTTCTAATATAGTTTGCAGTATCGGCCGATATCGATACGATACGGCTGATACCGATACGATACGGCCGATACCAATACGGTTTGGAATGTCCCGATACGATATCGGCCGATATTGATACGATACGGCGGATACCAATACGGTTTGGAAAGTCCCGATACGATATCGGCCGATATTGATACGATACGGCCGATACCAATACGGTTTGGAAAATCCCTCTCTTTTTTCTTTCATTCTAATGATAGGTTTTCCGATTCATGTGATTCACATGCTTACTAGTGTATTCCTAGTCACTTTCCTTGATATTGGTATTTGGGTTCTGATTAGTTTTATCGAAATATTATATCTTCGAATAATGTAGTTTCTCTAAGTCAAATTTGCTTATACAGACACCAGAAGCACATGCTTCAACATGGGAAACTCTAAAGGTACAACTCTAATGGATAACCTTTTCAATTATGAGATACTTGTGGCATATGTTGACATTTCTTCTTTTTTACTTCAATAACTTAAACATCCAGGTTGCAGATATCTGTTATAGAATATTCCAGATATGTATGTGTATCTGTTAGTCTTTCTATTTTTTTGCAGATCCTGTTGTTATGATGTAAAATTGCAATCTTTCCCTGAATGACATTTTGTCTCCGTTTATTGTGTAACGATTAGGTTTTGGGATTAGAAAGGGCAAATTGTGAAGAATTCGACTCTCAAACACCACATCTTGTTGTTATTTCATGTTTGAGGTATTTTATTTATCAACACTCTTTACTTTGTGCTTCAACCACTAAAGATGGGAGTACTTCACCACGTCAATTTGTCAATGCAGGGATCAAGAACACACATGGGAAGTAGAATGAGATTGGGTCCCGGATAATATTTTTTAAAAATCCTGACTGTGTCACTTCAAAGTTGTAAGCTTTTTCTTCTACCTACTAATCTATTCTCATACAAGTTAGTTTGAAAAAATATAAAATGCAACCATTTGCTAATGGATAATCCTTTAGTGAGACGGAAAAGTTACAATCATCCATCTATTGAAATTCTTTTCAATCGCTGTAATTAACAAGCTACACCATGTTAGGCTTTCCTACATTCCTTTGTTGCATGCTCTCTGAAGCCATCAGTTGAATGGATTGCTGCATTAGATCTAGAAGATGAAAGTGAATTTTTTATTAAATATATCTTAATGAGTGAATTTTTTTTGAGTTCGTAAATCTATGGGTAGCAGATACAAACACGTGTGCCATAATTTGAAATGGGATGGTGAGGCAACTCTCCAATCCATACAAGGATACAGCTATATGTTTATTATCGTAAACATACATGCACAAGATAAACATTTATGTGATTGTGTTTGTTTATCCTCGTAAATATACATATATGTTAAGTACATTTTATACAAAATTGAAATTAAGTTTCTTATGGTAGTAACCTCTAAGAACATGCATGTTAGACTGATAGCCTACCAATTTAATTTCCGGGTCGTTGGTACCTCCTAAGGTGCTCCGATGCAAAAATGGAAATTGATTGCAGAAACCTGCATCTTAGCTTGCTGCCATACGAGTCTGGCCTAATATTGCCACTCCTAGACTCAAATAATTACTCCCCTTTGGTGCATCAGATGTTTTATATTTGGTGCATTAGCATCACATCTTTTATAGATACTATTTAAAGTTATTATCTTGAAGTGTAATAAAATTATTATATTATACTAATAAAGTTCTTTGCATTTGATTTGTGATGATTCCAGGCACACATGACAATCTCTAGACTGCTAAGAGATTGAGGATATGTTGGATGCGATAGATTAATTGACTGCAGAATGGTGAACAACAAGGTGCTATTGACATACAAGCGGAAGCGTTTCTCTCAACCCAGTCTTTCTCATGGTGCCAAAAGCTCCAGATTTGTCTTAAAAGTCTCCTGTTGGGATACCTCCAAGGATACTAAACCCAAATTATGAGTCCAATGCCTCCAACGAAAAGCTGAAGGAAAATTCAGTTTGTTTGCTAAACCCACTTATAATTTTAGATGCATTTTAATATTGCATTCCTAATCAGAGATTCTGTTAGCAATTATGTTTTATTCATCATTGAAGGTACCATCAGCAATTCTTGTCTAGGTAGTTCTAAGACAATTCTATATTTCTCAGTTTTAAATCCACTACTTAATGTAGGTATACAATAAATTTAGGTTATGAAACAAAAATGTATAGATGGCAGAAATAACCAATACTGAGTCTGAAATAGCTACTATAGAGACAAAGAGGAGAAGCCATTCAAAGAGTAGTGGCATAGGGCATTGATTACTAAGGGATTGTGAAGCAGAAACTACATTTATTTGCCTATATTCTTGCAATTAACCTCGAATCAATTACCACATATTATTATGTAGAAGTGTGAAAATTTCTATATTGGAACCATCTTTTCACCTGTCCAATTATCATTTAACAATTTCATCTGATACTCAATGAGTATACATTCACTGTACCCATGCTTAATTGATTATCATTTCATCATTTCATTTTGCAGTATGGTCAGTGATTTTCCAAAAAAATTAGTATTGGATCCTCTAAAGAATCAACTCTTGCTGATCTTCAACTGTGCCCTTTTGAGTTATAAAACTTTCTTACATTTTGCTAGAAACCAAGATAACTCGTGCCATTATTCCTGTCACATTGTTTAGGTGAATTTGTTGGGAAAAAAAACTGTCTGATGTTCATGATTATGTTCATCTTGTGTGAAATTAACTTGTATCCTTAGTTTCTCATAGCATCTGTTTGCCATCCAATTTTTATTTTCTATTGTTCCAGGTTTGTAGGCTGACAGTGAGTGGGTCCGAAGTCGCTTTCACGCCAAGCTTATGTTAATCATTTGGGTTTGATCCTTCTCAAAATTTTGAAATTGCTAATCCTCGTTCAATGCGACTAATTTCCACTACAGGTACATTGCTATTCGTTCCTCATTTTTGTACTTTCTTGTTATAGTTTATGATAATCACCCGCCACGTGACTGAGATTGTTCGCCAGAAGCTGAAGATCAACAAGAAGCAGTTCAGAAAGTGCTGGGATGTTCTCATCTATCTCAACCTGGATTCCAAGAACAGCAGGTGTATCGAAAACTTCAAGGCTTGTATCTCGGACCATGTTAGAGACGACATCCTAGATAAGGAATCTGAGACTAACGGGAAGCGTTTGATTGAAGTGCCTAATGGTTACGATGAAGAAACGAGCGAATCGTTAGTATATCGGTCTGTATCGGCCGAGCCAAGAACAATGCTAGGATGAATAAAGTACTGTGCAGCCAGGGGTGGGTGGCTTTTGGAACTATGTTTTTTTTCGGTGCATAGGTGCCAAAACTTCAGGTCAGTAAGGTTCTAAAAAAAACCTGGAGACCCAGGTGGAAACATGTGACCTCTCTTGGATACAACTTCAGCTCGGTTATGATGATGGCTGGCTTCTTCCTCTCCCTCTCTGTCTGTACACTACACCATTGCCCAAAGCCCAGAGATCTCAAAGAAAATAGTTTGACAAGTTTTTTTTTTTTGGGTTAGTGCTTAAACTCTTTGTATTCACATTTGTATACTTTGTATATATCATTCTTGGATGTTTGTGATGTACAAACTTTGTATTTGTGATCAATAAAAAGTTTGTGTATTATAATATTATGTGTGTGTTGTAACTGGCATATATTGATATTATGTGTGTTTGGTAATTGGATTCTGGAATATATTGATATTATTGTAAACATGTTTATCTTGACGATTGCAAAACGTCAAGAAAATTCATTTCTTGACGGTTTTTAAACATCAAAAAATATTTTCCTTGACGGTTTTTTCCCGTCAAGAAAGACTTTTCTTGACGGTCATTAGCCGTCATCTAGGCCCCCGTCAAGAAAAGTCGACACTTTTCTTGACGGTTTTTTTTTTTTGTTTTCTTGACGGTTTAAAATCGTCAAGACAAGCTTGTTTTCTTGACGGTTTAAAACCGTCAAGAAAACAAACAAAAAACCGTCAAGAAAAGTGTCGACTTTTCTTGACGGGGGCCTAGATGACGGATCCAAAACCGTCAAGAAAAGTCTTTCTTGACGGGGAAAAACCGTCAAGAAAAGCCATTTTTCTTGTAGTGAAACCTAACCCAACAAGTCTTACTAGGCCTAACCAAGACTATCCTAGCAAGCACACACCATCACAAGTCATAGAGAACACATATTACATATATATATACATGCTTACATTACATTCATATATTTGAACTTGCATTCATTCAATCATAGGCATATTTACATAGATGCTTGTATTTCTACATTCATTCATGCATTCATTTCTTAACATATATGCATTACATTTGATTATTAGTTCATGGCATTTATGCATACATATATATATATCTATCACATATGTTATCTAAACATGCATAATACATTCATCCATTCTATTCTTTATATATATGCATTACATGATTACATGTCATTACCTACATTAATGCTTACCTGTACATTACATTTCATATGTTATCCAAACATTGCATTTATAACTTGCATATATATACCACTCATTAACTTACACTATCACAAACATTGTACACTACATTACATTTCATATCATTGTCTACATACATGCATTCCTACATACTAGCATATATATACATGGCATATATTTCATAACCTCATGCTTGCCTACACACACACACACACGCACACACACACACATATATATATATATATATATATATATATATATATATATATATATATATATATATATATATGTCACGACCCGCACCCACTGTGAGGGTACGAGAACGTAACAACGTCCAGCCTACGCCGCAGCGTCGGCGGTAGAACGCTGTCCTAGGTCACAACATCTAACAATATATATCTAAACAGTTTATACTCCCCGAATGGGGGTGACATAGCAGTAAACTCAATCACAACTAAGGAAGAGATAGCACGATCTGAAATAGAACTCAAGGAAATAAATAGATGAAAAGTAGTCTAAGATAATCCCAGCCATATCCAACAGTACAAGGTCTCAGATACAGAATGAAAGAATATATACAACTCTGAACTCCAAATAAAGTCTAGCTAACATGTCCCATGACTACATAAAAGATAGATAAGCCTAACTAATCTAATCTAGGCAAACGGGGTGATATCCTCAGCTAGAGCTGGGTCCTCCTGAGGGTCCAGCTCGCAGGTGTCATCTAAGGCTGTCCCGTAGTAAGTGTCCAGGCAAGCCTCCTTCTCGTCCTCTGTAATATTTTCAACAGGTCCAGTCAGGACAAGAGCGAGTACAGTACATCTCAACAGTTCATAGCAGGTTAGAAGATATAATCATGCAGTAAAGTAAGATACAAGTACTGAAAGAAGTGCAGTATGTAAACAGTGAGAGAAAGCTGTAATAGAAATATCTACTATAATAGAGAACTATCATGTGACTAGTGAGTCAGAGTACAACATAGACATGTAAATGGCATAGGAGATTCTGATAAGACACTGTGGAAGAGATTCTGATAAGATACTACTTGGGTATTATTCACATGTCCATTTCTACTCCCCCGTACCCCCAATCAATACACAAGGATCCAGCCAGGTTATGTTATGATTCCATGCAAGGCCCCCGAAGGGTGATACATGGATGCCCATAAATGGGTGATTCTAGGAGATTCTAGGATACCCAGTGAATGGGATAAGAGATTATAGGAGACTCTGCGATCATAAGAGTATATGTCGCAAGTGATCAAAGAACCAGTGAAGCATAGTGATACGCCATGTAAGTAAAACGCACAGAACATGAAGTACCCGATGCTCCCTAAGGATAACATCTCAAGAAGGGATCCATATAGTACCAATCCGTGTGACCATCGTGACAGTACAAGTAAAGTAATCTACTGCAGGAAATAATTCTAAGCAGGATATGAAATGATCAGAGAATGTACTCGCCTGTATCTGAGTGTCCAATATAAAAAGTACCGTCCGAGGAGTGGTGTCTGGCTCCTAATCAGAACAGCACAAGTCACAACAAGTCTAAAATGACAAAATGAAGTTCTACTATGCATTCTACATGATTCTAGGTCAATCTAGGCTAAAGTCAACTCTTGGTCAACTCTAGTCAACCCTAGAAGTCAACCTAGGTCAACCAAGTCTAATCTAGGTCAAACTAGTCTACACTAGACTAAACTAACCTACACTAGCTAGCACAACCCTTACAAGGCTATGCAAGCCTATACTAGCTATATCACAATATAGCTACTAGCTATAACTAGAATATATCCAACATTCTAACATCACTCCTCATTACACCCATTGGTTAAATACTTTACATATAGCCTATAATACAGTTCATTTAGGACATCACATATTTATATATATATATCTAGGCTAAGTACTATACCTACAAATATACATCACACATAGTACATATGTATACACATTATTCATAAAATATTGCACACTCCACATATAGATATTCATATCTAAAATATATACATACATGTGCCTATAGAGAGAGGGAAGGCCTGCGTGTGTAGGCAGGAGAGTGCAATATGAGAGCAGTGTATAACAGGACTTTATGTGTGTGTGTATGAATGTAGCTGTGTGTGTGCGTGCTATACATTGAGGCATACATGAAGCAATGTGCACATAACTAGTGGGCAAAAACTGGAAAACAGTTCAAGCATTCAACCAGTGTGTGTGTGTGTGTGTAAACCAGTGTGCAGGAATTAAAATCAGTGAACAGTAATGGGGAGTGCACAAAACAGTGTGTGTGACTGCACTGGACTGAAACAGGAATGTAAATGTGAAAGGGAATCAACCATGGTTCATGATAAAACACAAAATCAATCACAACAGTTTATAATTCAGTTAACATATTGAAACACCAATACCCTTTGTTTAAAACTCAGCTTTTCAGTTATAGGATCGATTCCCAGCTCCTCTTTCAGGTTCTACAAGATTCATGAATCAATAGCTAACAAGAAAATAATCCATACAACTAGAGTTGGTTTCAGATCAAGGTAAGGGTGTCCTCGAGTTTAAGAATTAATGAACCATCCAAATAACTTCAGTTAATTGACAGTTCAAGAAAAGGAGACTTGCATCTCAGGTTTCATATCTCATTAGGAATCATTCATAACCTCAATAATCATAAGAAAACAGTTCACATAATCTAGTTTGCAATGAAATCCCAGGTTTCATATTAACAGTGAATAACCTATTCTCAGGTTTCCATCTTAAAACAACTTAGGAAACATTAGAATCTATGTTGACAGTTCATCAAGGACTAGGTAATGACAGTTAGCAATTTAATGAACCCACCCATTAGCCAAAATCCTATTCTCATAATCAAAGCCTATAATCATTTGTAAAATCTTAGTAAATAGGAAATATAACATGTGGGAATCATCACAGTTAAGAACACATCATCAACCAAGGAATAAAAATATTAGGAAAACTGGAAAACAGTGTCAGTGTGTATCAGTGAACCCAAAACCCATGCTCGAGACCAATATCACCCCAATCATTAAACTACTATACAAAACCTAATCTATTACAGATTATTAGACATATTAGGATCTTGATTAACAATTTAAAACACAATTAGAACTATTAGAATCGAATCAAAATAGAAACAAGTCCCAGCTACTGAACCACACAGCGCACGATACGTGCACCACGATTTCCTACCTAGACACGACACGGGGACACATGGGGCTTGACACACGGGGTGTCAGTCATGGCCCCATGCCACGTGTCAAGTCTCGTGTTCATACAAATCGTGTCGGGTCCGCTACAGACCCCGTGTAGCAGGGGATCCCTGTAGCACGCGCGCGAGCGTGTGCACGCGCGTGTCCAAGCCGTAAATCCGACACGAAATGACACTGATACTACCACAGCAGATCAAAAATGCATAAGCAATCATGAAACTAAATTTCCTATTCAAAAGCAAATCGAAAATAATACCAACAGCCCCTTTGTGGCATTTTCATAAACACCAGTGTAGGGACATAGACACGTGTCCAAAACGGACACAAAACCCATGACACCCGACACGAATCCTATCTAGACTCTTAGGGGACCCTTAGGGCTTCCTATTGATGAAGACAAAATGAAAATCCATGGAGAAGTGGAGAGATTACCTATTCTTGAACTATGGGTAAAAAAGCCCCAAATGGAAAGATTTCCTCAACCACCAAAATCTCACAAATTATTTCCTTCCTGCAAACAATCAATAACAACAGCAAGAACATTGATATTAGGATCTAATGCAACTAGTTTGGGGGAAAAAGGACCTAAAATGGATTTATAATGAATTTCTAAAGATAGGAACTCACCTCTTTCTTCTTGAAATAATTTTCCTAGGGAAATGAGGCTAGCCCTAGAATTTAGGAGGGGTTTTATAGTGGGGGAATCCCTATGTGGATGGGGTGGCCGGCCATGATGGGCTAGGGATTAGGGTTTGGTAGTTTGGGCTTGGGCCATGTTACATAAGCTATGGTTGATTTGATTAATAAGGACTCTAAATCATAAGTCATGGCTTATGGCTTTCTAATTTCTATAGCTAAATAGGTTCTAATGACCAAACCATAGATTAGTCTAGGTTAGACTAGAGTCACAAATCCTAACCAAGCTCATACTAACTAGGGTTAGCTCCTAGGTTGGTCTACATGGGTCCAAACTAGCCAAAATCAATCTAGTCCAAACAATTCCAAAATAATTCCTAAAAATTCCCATAAATACTAATTAATTCTAATAAATTTAAAATACCCCAAAAATGACAAAAATATCCTCACACTAGAAATGTGGTAGTGACAAATCTACCCTCCTTAAAAGAATTTCGTCCTCGAAATTGAAAGGCGAAATACAACTGATGAGAAGGATAGAAAGCATACCTCACGGTCCAAAAAGATAAGGGTAGCGCTTGCGCATCTCATCCTCCCGCTACCAGGTAGACTCTCCTGGAGAATGATGCCTCCATGCGACGCGCACCAAAGGTATCACCTGGTCCCTCAGAACCTTCTCCCGTCGATCCAGAATCTCCACTGGCTGCTCTGGATAGCTGAGAGAAGACCCAACCTCTATCTCTGAATGATCGAGCACGTGGCTAGGGTCAGCCATGTACCGTCTTAACTGTGATACATGGAATACGTTGTAGACCCCCACTAGTACAGGCGGCAAGTCTAGCCTGTATGCAACGTCACCGACTCTCCCGCTGATAACGAAAGGGCCGATGAAGTGCGGGCTAAGCTTTCCGCCTCCACCGAAACGTATCGTACCACGAGTCAGAGATATCCTCAAGAAAACCTAGTCTCTGACCTAATCACAAACAAGGTCTCAATTAATATAATAAACAAACATGATCAAAAATCACAACAAACAACCTAAATATAATCCTACTCTAATCTGTACCTCAAAATCTAAGGGCCTCCGGTGGCTATCGGCCCAGTGCTGATGTTTGTCCTGCGCCACGCGAAGTCTGTCCTTGATGAGCTTCACCTTCTCAGCCGCATTAACAACCATCTCTGGCCCCAGTAAAGCTCGCTCACCAACATCATCACAGGATAAGGGTGTACGGCACCTACGCCCGTACAGAGCCTCGAAAGGTAACATCTCAATGCTGGCCTGGTAACTATTGTTGTAAGAAAACTCCACCAAATGAAGATGATCCTCCCAGGAACCTCCAAAGTCCAGGACGCACGTCCGCAGCATATCCTCAAGGGTCTGAATAGTTCGCTCTGACTGTCCGTCCGTCTGGGGGTGGTATGCAATACTAAACTTGAGCTGAGTGCCCAAGCTGGTCTGCAGACTCCTCCAGAAATGGGAAGTAAAATGGCTATCCTGATCTGAGACGATGCTGACCGGAACTCCGTAGATCCTGATTATCTGCCACATATACATCTCCGCCAGCCTCTCTGTAGACGTACCCACCTTGAATGGCAAGAAGTGGGCCAATTTGGTCAACCTGTCAACGATGACCCAAATTGTGTCTTTTCCTCCTGGAGTACGCGGCAATCCTGAAATGAAGTCCATCGTGATATGCTCCCATTTCCATTCGGGAATGGACAACGGCTGCAACAATCCACCGGGCCTCTGTCTCTCTGCCTTGACCTGCTGACAGACCAAACACCTAGCCACGAAGCGAGCCACCTCCCGCTTCAACCCTGACCACCAAACATGCTCCCGCAGATCTTGGTATATCTTGTTGGCACCCGGGTGTATAGAGTACTGAGATCTGTGGGCCTCCTGCATAACCTGCTCCCTGAGATCTCCACTGGGTACACATAACCTGGAACCGTGCCTCAAGGCACCATCCTCTGCAAGAGAAAACTCGCCCTCCAGCAATCCTGCCTGAACCTGCTCTCGGAGATACCGCAGAGCAACGTCCTCAAACTGTGCCGACTTGATCCTCTCCACCAAGTCTGACTGAATCTGCATCCCCCATAGCTGCATCTGCACTCCAGGCACGATCACCTCAATCCCAAGGCTCTCCAAGTCGGCAAGCAAATGCCGATCCATGGTCAAAAACATGGCTGTCGGATACCTACTCAAGGCATCGGCAACCACGTTGGCCTTCCATGGATGATACTGCAGTGCAATGTCGAAGTCCTTCATCAACTCCAACCATCTGCGCTACCTCATGTTCAATTCCTTTTGAGTGAACACATACTTTAAGCTCTTGTGATCTGTGAAGATCTCCACCCTCTTACCATACAGATAATGCTTCCACAGCTTCAAAGCAAATATCACTGCTGCCAGCTCCAGGTCGTAGGTAGGGTAGTTCTTCTCATGGGAACGCAATTGCCTGGAAGCATAGGCAATCACCTTCCCGTGCTGCTGCAACACACAACCTAGCCCCTTCCCTGAAGCATCACTATAAATAGTGAAACCACCTGATCCTGAAAGCAATGTCAGAATCGGAGCTGTCGTAAGCCGCTTCTTCAACTCATCAAAAGCTGCCTGACACTCCTCTGACCAAACGAACTCAGCATCCTTCCGGGTCAACCGAGTCAATGGCTCTGCAACCCAGAAGAAATCTTGCACAAATCTCCGATAATATCTTGCCAGCCCCAGGAAACTCCTGATCTCTGCAACTGAAGTCGGCGCTGCCCATGCCTCAACTGCTACAATCTTCTTGGGGTCAACTGAGATACCATCTCCAGTTACCACATGCCCCAAGAAGTCCACCCGATCCAAGAAGGACTCACACTTGGAGAGCTTCCCGTAAAGCTGCTCCTTCCTGAGAGTCTCCAGCACGATCCTCAAATGCTCCTCGTGCTCCTCCTCAGTCTTGGAATATACCAAGATATCGTTAATAAACACCACCACAAACTGATCCAGATACTGGTGGAACACCTTATTCATAAGGTTCATAAACACTGCTGGTGCATTGGTTAGCCCAAACGGCATAACCAAAAACTCGAACTCCGTACCATATCCTAAAGGCGGTCTTGGGAATATCCTCCCTCTTCACCTTCACCTGGTGATATCTCGACCTCAGATCAATCTTGGAAAATACCCGAGCTCCGCTCAACTGGTCAAATAGATCGTCGATCCGCGGCAGTGGGTATTTGTTCTTGATCGTGAGGTTGTTGAGTGCCCTATAGTCAATACACATGCGTACTGACCCATCCTTCTTCGGCACGAACAATACTGGTGCACCCCATGGTGACGAACTCGAGCGGATGAAGCCCTTGTCCTGTAGCTCATCCACCTGCTTCTTCAGCTCCACCAGCTCGCTGTTGTTCACCCGATAGACATGCTGAGAGATGGGTTCCGCTTCTGGAACCAAGTCTATCGAGAACTCTATGTCTCTGTCTGGTGGCAGTCCCGGCAACTCCTCTGGGAAAACATCCATATAATCTGCTATCAAGGGGTATGGAATCGTCTGCTCCTCGACCGAGACTCCACAGAAGACTCTGCTGCTCTGCTCTGCCTGACGTCTGGAGTACTCGAACTCTGGCTCCCCCGGTGCTCTGAAGAGAACTCTACCCCCTCTGCAATCAATGCTGGCGTGGTGCCTGCTCAACCAATCCATGCCTAGTACTATATCGTAGTTCGGCAATGGCATTATGAGCAGGCTCACCTCCAACTCACGGCCTCCCAAAACTACTCTCCGACCCTTACAAACATCACTCACGAGGATAATGCCACCCCCGGTCGTGATCTTGTAAGTCCTAGGCAACGATTCAGCTATGATACCGTGTCTAATCGCAAAGATACTGATATGAAGCTATGCGAAGCACCAGAATCGAATAATGCAAATGCTGGACTGGAGTCGAGAAGAATCGAACCTGCAATCAGCTCTCCTATCACCTCTGCATCCCCAGCTGCCATGGCGAAAGCTCGCCCCTGCTGGCCTCCCCTGGCCTGCTGCTGGTGCTGGACGAACCTCTGCTGCTGTGTCGGCAGGGCTGGTCCCCTCTGCTGGCCTGCTAGAGCTCTGGCTCCTCCTTCCGGGCCTGCTCATACTATGCGGCACTCCCTCATCTGGTGGTTTGCTGAGCCACACACCATGCACAGGCCCAGCCTCTTCCGGCACTCATTGAAGACGTGCCCAGGCTTCTTGCAGTAGGCACAAGTGACTCCCTGTCTCTGACCCTGCTGGTGCTGTCTCGGCTGCTGCTGCTAAACTGGCCTCTGTTGGATCAGCTGCGGCTGAAACTGCCTCAGCTGTTGATGCTGAAAGTGGGGCCTCTTGGCCTGGCCCCCGCCGCTGCTGCCTCTAACTGGGTCTCTCCCCCTCTTGAGCCTAAGCTCAAGATCATCCTCTGCCAACAGGGCTCCTGCCAAGATCTCCTCGAACGTAGCATCTCTGCTGCCCTTGGTCAGGGACTTGACCTCCTTGACCAGACCCTTCCGGAACCTCTGAGCCTTCGCTGTCTCGCTCAAACCCTCTACAAACCTGTCGAGACGACCAAACTCTCCACCATACTCCTCTACTGAGAGGCTCCCCTGGACCAAGCTCTCAAACTGTGACTCTAAGGCTCTGACTGCTGAATCTGGAAAGAACTTCTTCTTGAAGAATCCCTTGAACTGCTCCCAAGTCTGCCCCGGTACTCCCACTCTGGGGTCTGACTGATACCAGGTGCAAGCAAGATCTCGCATCCGGCTAGCTGCGACCTCGATCTGAAGGTCTGCTGGAATCCTGGCCAAGCGGAAGATCTCCTCTATATGCTCGATCCACTCATCGGCATATAGGATCCCCTCTGTCCCCAGAAAGTCTCTGGGGCTCATCTTCTGAAACTGTTCGATCTCCGGTGTCCTCGGCTGCTGCACCACTGGTCGAGCTGGGGCTGTCGTGACGGCCAACTCTATGCCTCTGTCCTGTCGAGCCTGCTGTCGGTCCATGAACTGCTGGAAATACGCGAACATCTGAGCTGCGTCCACGTGTCCTGGAGGCAGTGGCTGCTGAAAGGGATCCTCTGGAATGACCGGGTCCTGCCTCCCAGTCGGTGGATGCATACCCCCTGCTGCGGCTGCCGAGGTCTCAACACGAGCTGAGGTGGCAGAAGCTGCAGTCCCCTGGCCTCGCCGTGTTGGCTGAGAGGTAGCAGTCCCCTCTATAGCATCCTCATGAATGGCACACTGCGATCTAGTCTCTACCATCCTGAAGATAGACAAACAAGAGTATCAATTTCTGAGAAAGAAGCAAAATAACAAAGGCGGACAATTATAATTCAAAGGATCAGCTGACAAAAGGATTTAGATGGCAATAAAAGAAATTTTCCTAAAGTGATTGAGTATCTTAAAATTAATGTCCTATATCCTACTGCAGGCTGTAGTGATACTCTAATTCGAATACCACTGCACTTCTAGTCTAGACCTGCATGGGCCACCACTAAAAACGTGTCACGACCCGCACCCAATGTGAGGGTACGAGAACGTAACAACGCCCAGCCTACGCCGCAGTGTCGGCGGTAGAACGCTGTCCTAGGTCACAACATCTAACAATATATATCTAAACAGTTTATACTCCCCGAATGGGGGTGACATAGCAGTAAACTCAATCACAACTAAGGAAGAGATAGCACGATCTAAAATAGAACTCAAGGAAATAAATAGATGAAAAGTAGTCTAAGATAATCCCAGCCATATCCAGCAGTACAAGGTCTCAGATACAGAATGAAAGAATATATACAACTCTGAACTCCAAATAAAGTCTAGCTAACATGTCCCATGACTACATAAAAGATAGATAAGCCTAACTAATCTAATCTAGGCAAACGGGGTGATATCCTCAGCTAGAGCTGGGTCCTCCTGAGGGTCCAGCTCGCAGGTGTCATCTAAGGCTGCCCCGTAGTAAGTGTCCAGGCAAGCCTCCTCCTCGTCCTCTGTAATATTTTCAACAGGTCCAGTTAGGACAGGAGCAAGTACAGTACATCTCAACAGTTCATAGCAGGTTAGAAGATATAATCATGCAGTAAAGTAAGATACAAGTACTGAAAGAAGTGCAGTATGTAAACAGAGAGAGAAAGCTGTAATAGAAATATCTACTATAATAGAGAACTATCATGTGACTAGTGAGTCAGAGTACAACATAGACATGTAAATGGCATAGGAGATTCTGATAAGACACTATAGAAGAGATTCTGATAAGATACTACTTGGGTATTATTCACATGTCCATTTCTACTCCCCCGTACCCCCAATCAATACACAAGATCCAGCCAGATTATGTTATGATTCCATGCAAGGCCCCCGAAGGGTGATACATGGATGCCCATAAATGGGTGATTTTAGGAGATTCTAGGATACCCAGTGAATGGGATAAGAGATTCTAGGAGACTCTGCAATCATAAGAGTATATGTCACAAGTGATCAAAGAACCAGTGAAGCATAGTGATACGCCATATAAGTGAAACACACAGAACATGAAGTACCCGATGCTCCCTAAGGATAACATCTCAAGAAGGGATCCATATAGTACCAATCCGTGTGACCATCGTGACAGTACAAGTAAAGTAATCTACTGCAGAAAATAATTCTAAGCAGGATATGAAATGATCAGAGAATGTACTCGCCTGTATCTGAGTGTCCAATATGAAAAGTACCGTCCGAGGAGTGGTGTCTAGCTCCTAATCAGAACAGCACAAGTCACAACAAGTCTAAAATGACAAAATGAAATTCTACTATGCATTCTACATGATTCTAGGTCAATCTAGGCTAAAGTCAACTCTTGGTCAACTCTAGTCAACCCTAGAAGTCAACCTAGGTCAACCAAGTCTAATCTAGGTCAAACTAGTCTACACTAGACTAAACTAACCTACACTAGCTAGCACAACCCTTACAAGGCTATGCAAGCCTATACTAGCTATATCACAACATAGGTACTAGCTATAACTAGAATATATCCAACATTCTAACATCACTCCTCATTACACCCATTGGTTAAATACTTTACATATAGCCTATAATACAGTTCATTTAGGACATCACATATTTATATATATCTAGGCTAAGTACTATACCTACAGATATACATCACACATAGTACATATGTATACACATTATTCATAAAACATTGCACACTCCACATATAGATATTCATATCTAAAATATATACATACATGTGCCTATAGAGAGAGGGAAGGCCTGAGTGTGCAGGCAGGAGAGTGCAATGTGAGAGCAGTGTGTAACAGGACTTTGTGTGTGTGTATGAATGTAGCTGTGTGTGTGTGCTATACATTGAGGCATACATGAAGCAATATGCACATAACTAGTGGGCAAAAACTGGAAAACAGTTCAAGCATTCAACCAGTGTGTGTGTGTATGTGTAAACCAGTGTGCAGGAATTAAAATCAGTGAACAGTAATGGGGAGTGCACAAAACAGTGTGTGTGACTGCACTGGACTGAAACAGGAATGTAAATGTGAAAGGGAATCAACCATGGTTCATGATAAAACACAAAATCAATCACAACAGTTTATAATTCAGTTAACATATTGAAACACCAATACCCTTTGTTTAAAACTCATCTTTTCAGTTATATGATCAATTCCCAGCTCCTCTTTCAGGTTCTACAAGATTCATGAATCAATAGCTAACAAGAAAATAATCCATACAACTAGAGTTGGTTTCAGATCAAGGTAAGGGTGTCCTCGAGTTTAAGAATTAATGAACCATCCAAATAACTTCAGTTAATTGACAGTTCAAGAAAAGGAGACTTGCATCTCAGGTTTCATATCTCATTAGGAATCATTCATAACCTCAATAATCATAAGAAAACAGTTCACATAATCTAGTTTGCAATGAAATCCCAGGTTTCATATTAACAGTGAATAACCTATTCTCAGGTTTCCATCTTAAAACAACTTAGGAAACATTAGAATCTATGTTGACAGTTCATCAAGGACTAGGTAATGACAGTTAGCAATTTAATGAACCCACCCATTAGCCAAAATCCTATTCTCATAATCAAAGCCTATAATCATTTGTAAAAGCTTAGTAAATAGGAAATATAACATGTGGGAATCATCACAGTTAAGAACACATCATCAACCAAGGAATAAAAACATTGGGAAAATTGGAAAACAGTGTCAGTGTGTATCAGTGAACCCAAAACCCATGCTCGAGACCAATATTATCCCAATCATTAAACTACTATGCAAAACCTAATCTATTACAGATCATTAGACATATTAGGATCTTGATTAACAATTTAAAACACAATTAGAACTATTAAAATTGAATCAAAACAGAAACAAGTCCCAGGCACTGAACCACACAGTGCACGCCACGTGCAACATGATTTCCTACCTAGATACGACACGGGGACACATGAGGCTTGACACACGGGGTGTCAGTCATGGCCCCATGCCATGTGTCAAGTCTCGTGTCCATACAAATCGTGTCGTGTCCGCTACAGACCCCATGTAGTAGGGGATCCCTGTAGCACGCGCGCGAGCGTGTGCACGCACGTGTCCAAGCCGTAAATCCGACACGAAACGACACTGATACTACCACAGCAGATCAAAAATGCATAAGCAATCATGAAACTAAATTTCCTATTCAAAAGCAAATCGAAAATAACACCAACAGCCCCTTTGTGGCATTTTCACAAACACCAGTGTAGGGACACAGACACATGTCCAAAACGGACACAAAACCCATGACATCCAACACGAATCCTATCTAGACTCTTAGGGGACCCTTAGGGCTTCCTATTGATGAAGACAAAATGAAAATCCATGGAGAAATGGAGAGATTACCTATTCTTGAACTATGGGTGAAAAAGCCCCAAATGGAAAGATTTCCTCAACCCCCAAAATCTCACAAATTGTTTCCTTCCTGCAAACAATCAATACCAACAGCAAGAACATTGATATTAGGATCTAATGCAACTAGTTTGGAGGAAAAAGGACCTAAAATGGATTTATAATGAATTTCTAAAGATAGAAACTCACATCTTTCTCTTCTTGAAATAATTTTCCTAGGGAAAGGAGGCTAGCCCTAGAATTTAGGAAGGGTTTTATAGTGGAGGAATCCCTATGTGGATGGGGTGGCCGGCCATGATGGGCTAGGGATTAGGGTTTGGTAGTTTAGGCTTGGGCCATGTTACATAAGCTATGGTTGATTTGATTAATAAGGACTCTAAATCATAAGTCATGGCTTATGGCTTTCTAATTTCTATAGCTAAATAGGTTCTAATGACCAAACCATAGATTAGTCTAGGTTAGACTAGAGTCACAAATCCTAACCAAGCTCATACTAACTAGGGTTAGCTCCTAGGTTGGTCTACATGGGTCCAAACTAGCCAAAATCAATCTAGTCCAAACAATTCTAAAATAATTCCTAAAAATTCCCATAAATTCTAATTAATTCTAATAAATTTAAAATATCCCAAAAAATGACAAAAATACCCTCACACTAGAAATGTGGTAGTGACAATATATATATATATATATATATATATATATATATATATATATATATATATATATATATATATATATATATATATATATATATATATATATATGGAGATAGGGAAACATGAAGCAAGAAGGGAAGAAGTTATGGCAGTTTTGTGTGTGTGTGTATAGGACAGTTGTGTGCTGGTGTATCATAAGTGTGTGTGTGAGTCTATACATAAGAGGATGTTCAAGAAACAGAGAAGTGCAGCAGTAAAAGGAATTCTAAGGTTCATATGAATGGCATGGGGGTTCCATTTCAGTTTACAGTGAGGGGTACTATGTGAAAGGGTGAAGGGTTTAAGTGATGTGTGTGAGCATACGAATATGAGTGTGTGTTTAGACTTGTTCTTATATTTCAGTCCAGATTGCAATGTGTACTTGTGTGTGCAATTAGCTACATGTATTCTCAGGAAGACAGTGGGTAGATAGGTGTGTGTGTGTATGACAGTATGTCAAGTGTCTCAGATTTTTAGTTCATAGGTTCCAGGTTAATGTTCTACCTCTGTGTGCGTGTATGGTATTCAAATCAGTGTACTCAGAGATTCAACAGTGTGCAATGTCAGTGTAACAAAGCACAACCATCAGTCCTATACTACAACAGTGATACTAATTTCCAGGTTAACAGTGTGTAAATCCCAGGTCTTGTAACAGTGTGAAATGTGTGTAGATAGGCATTCAAATCAGTGTGTGTGTGCTCATATGAACCAATGTGGTTCTCAGTTTTTCTAGTGTGAAATGTGCCTGCGTGTGTGTGGACTTGTTCCTTAGATTTCAACAGTGAATAAGTGAACATATAACAGTTCCAATAGTGTGAGAGTCAAACTCAGATAAATTTAGGAAATCAATAGGAAATTGAACCGAACCATTTCAGGAAAATACCATGGCATTTCAACCCTCAGGTTTATCAGTGTACATATTAACATTGATACTCAAACATTGTATCAGTCCATCAGTCATAATGGGAATTCGAAAGCCAAAAGTAACTTAAAAACTGAATTCTCATGCTAATCAAAAAACCCTAGCATGTAGACTAATTCCCAAATATATTTAGGTGAATCTACATTCGAATTAACATACAAATAAAACAGTTAAACCTACACTGAATGCCAGAAATCGAATGACAGTCACATGTATCAGAGTATTTGGAAAAGCACAAATTTGAGTTAGAAATTAACAACTAATAGACAATTAACAGGTTGGTAATGAATGACACATATGTGATTGTGTCGTGGGGTGTCCCAGTGTGTACGAACTGGACACAAAACTTGTCCAATCCCAAACAATACATAAAACTAAAAATAGTGTACACAGAGCATCGTGCACGCATGTCGAGTGAGGTAGGGACACGTGTGCACCACTAAGCGTGTCGTGGTCGTGCACCTAGGTAGAGGGGGTCTAGGGCTAGGGGTTAACCACCCCGAGTCGTATCCCAAACGTGTCTATGTGAGACACGATGACTTTGTCAGACATCCTTGGCCGACTGTGCATTGACAGCACGAATCCGTACGGGTCGAATAACTTCCAAACCCCTAAATAAGATCCTACAAAATTTAATAGGCTTAGTGTCAGTCATGTCGTGAATGTACACACCAATTTTGGTGTCACCACGTGCCGTGTCTGTGGAAAAAACAGACACGGGTAGCAGGACACCCGTCGAGCCCCCCCGTATTGCGTGTCCAGCACAAAATAGGACACAAAATCGACACAGATCTTGACTCAGTCTTCATAAACATTAAATTACACATATAGATCTATGTATCCATGTAATTAGTTTTACAAAAATCGAAAATAAAATCCTATGTGGTATTTTATTAAACACTTACCTATACACTATGACACGTGTCCAATACGGACACCAATTGGACACGAATTCTATCCAAATTCTAGGGACAGCTAGGGGACACCTAGATCTAGCCTAATATGTAAAGAAATCAGAATATTAGCACAATTTGAGGAGTTTTACCTATAGATGCAAATAGCTAGAAAAAGCTTCAAATGAGGGGTGTTCTTCTTGATAGCTAAATGCTCCAAATTGACCCAAAACTGGGATTCCTCTCCATGGACAGCAAATAAAGGTTGATTAGATTCATATGTAAAAGATTTGGGTCAAAAAGGATTAAAAATGAGGAAGTTATGAATTAGAAAAAATTGCTATTTACCTCTTTCTCCAATTTGTTGAAATATTACAAAAGAGGCAAGAACAATGGAAGAGAGACTTTATAGGGTTGGAAATCCCTAGGTGGCTGGTCATAAAGGATGAAATTAGGGTTAAGGTTACACTAGTGGGCTATAGGCCAAGTTAGCTAGCTAACTAGCTCAAGTCCTTAGCCTTTGGTCCAATACAAAAATCCTCCTACTCTTTCCATGAAACTTAGCCAACTTAAGTCAACCAAGACCAACTTAAGTTAGATTAGGGTCCCATACCATGTTAACTAAGTCACCAAAGTTAAGGTCAAAGTCTAGGACAGTCTCTTAAGTCACAGCTAGCAAAAAGTCAAAATTAACAATCACCAATGCAATAAATCATAAAATAATTCAAAGAGACCAAATGACCAAAATACCCTCATGCTCAAAAGTAAAAATAACTCATCCTAATGACATGGTTAGGCTCTAGGTCATGCAGTCTCTAGGGTTACACTAGTAAATATCAAAATCATAAGTCATTGATCAAAATGGTTTTAAATTGATTTTTAAAATCACCAAAAATTATAATGTGATTTAAATGCAATAAATAATGATTATAAATACAAAAATCCAAAAATAGCCTCATTTCAGAAATTGGGTGTTATACCTTGTTTGGAACTTGAGATGCGCATGGTTGGCAGATCCTGAATTGAATTCTTGGGAGTAGGCAGAAGGCCTGTTTGTGCACCCTGTTCCTGTGCGCTTGGCATGGCACAACTGGGTAGCAGAAAGTTTATTATGAACAGAACTTTCTTTTTTGTCAAAGATTTGATTGTCTCTGTCAAGATGAGTAGAATTTCTGCCTAAAAGGGCTTTTGTACTGATTGGCGCAAGGATGCAACCAAAAGTATTTTTCGTTGTGCCAAGGACCGGAGAAGAATGAGGAAAGACCAAAGGGCACTTGCTTTTGTTCTGTGCCAGGGTAGAAATAGGTGTACTCCCAACAAGTTTCAGACTTATGGAGGAAGAGGGAGTAGCTAAAAAGCATTTCATCTTGTTCTGCGCCAGGACAGGAATAGGCACAGCTTACATAGAATGAGAAAAGGCCAAAGGGCACTTTCTTTTATTCTGATTAGTAGCCTCACTTGAAAGGCTTTTCTCCGAGTTCAAAATTGGAGAAGAAGAGGGAGTAGCCAAAGGGTATTTCCTTTTGTTTTGTGCCAAAGAGGCAACATGCACAAGTTGCGCAGAAGCAGTGATTAGTGTTGTTGAGGACTTGGGAGTCCATATGGGGCATACCTTATTCTTGGCAGCTACAGTGTCACGTGTCTAGCATCCCCAACACTAATCATGGCTTCATAGGCTGTTTGGTCAAATTGCACGACCAAGGTCTTCTGCGTCTTGCCAATCAACGCGGTATCACATTGAGTTGTCACTTTCTCGTTGGAGGAGAAAGTCGTCCCAGCAGAGTCACCATTTTGTTTGCAAAAACCAAAATTTTGGTTTCTATAAACTAAGAAAGAAAGAAAGTACAAGAGTATAATAATATTTGGGAAAGTACAACTATAGGAATCTGATCAGAAGACGATCATTTTATCCCTTGGACGTTGTGATATTGAAGACACAAGCCTTTGGAGAATGCAACAACAATTTAGCAGAAGATTATGATCATTAGTGATGCTTTAGAACATATTTAAAACTCTATTTATAGAGTTCTGAAATAATCGTTTTTTGAGTTAGGCGCACTCTGAGTTGCGCGCCTCCTATCCAGTTGCGCGAGAGGTTACTTTAACTGTTGATGACGCGTAGCATCTTGTCAGTGAGATGCACGTGGTCGTGGGTAGTATAGTAGACATGTTCTTCGAAATTAGTGGCATGCGCTTGTAGGTCCTAAAAAATCAAGTTGCACCCATCTACAAAGTCATGAAAATCAAGAAATACATCTTTCAATTGAATTGCACAGAAGTCAGATTGCGCATCATCCAGATGGCGCAGAGTAGACTGCGCATACTTTCAAGATGCAAGCTGACGTGGCCATGTCATCATTACCTGACACAATCAAATCTTCTGACAACTGACAGCACAAAGAACGAGGAGACTGTTCGTTTATTGCACCGCACAGCGCTCGAGGACAGCTGTACATGCAGTACAATCTGTTTACAGCGCAATCCATCCCAGCGTGATCCATCCTAGCGCAATCCAAAGTCAGCACAATTCATGTGGCGCACTTTATCATGACAACTGACAAATGTACACGTGGCATTCATGCCATCAATTGCTCACTACGTGGCAACCGTCTGTGCACGATCATGCGCATTTCAATCAAATGATGCCATGTGTCCAAGACAGTTGGCCCACGATCAGACAACTGCCTGCGCAGTCTAATGCTGCGCCATCTAGTGCATATGCAATCCAACTTACGCCATTCAGAATAACTAAAAGTTAGTTATTTCCAGAACTCTATAAATAGAGTTTCAAGTCTTCATTCCAGGGGATCAGACATAAAGTTCAGAAATCAGAGAGTTCAGGAGTTCTTGTCCAAGTGCTGCTGCATTCTTTCGAGGCTTTTGCCTTCAAATTCAGAGGCTATCGTCTTCAGAGTTCACATCGTCCAAGGGATAAAGCAATCGTCTTCTAGATTAGATTTCTACAGTTGTACTTTTTCAGAATTCTTGTAATCTCTTTACAAAGTTTGTTGAAATAAAATTCATACTTTTGTTTTTGTAAACAAAATGACGACTCTGCTGGGGACGACTTTCTCCTCTGACGAGGAAGTGACAACTCAATATGACGTTGCGTCTATTGGGAAGACGCAGAAGACGCTGGTTGTGAAGGTCAACCAGACAGCCTATGAAGCCATGATCAACTCCAGGACCACTCCTCGTATTACAACAACTTCTGCCACGAGCAAAGTGCGCCCAGTATGGGTCCCCAAGACTGCTGTGCAGTCTATTGATTATGTCCCTAAGACTGCTGCGCAGTCTAAGGTCTCTGCCACCAAGACTATTGCACAGTCTGTTGTCTCTGCTGTTGCACAATCTGCCTCTGCCACTCATGCGTAGTCTGATATGGCCAGTGCACAACCTACATCATATGCTGCTCTGTCAAAATACAAGACTCCTGTTCCTCTGGCGCAGTTGGATGCAACTCTGCCTGCGTAGTCCACTACTCCAGCAACCAGAGTACAACTCAAGCACTCTGGCAACAAGGCTCCTACTGCGCAAACTACTGTGGTTCAGGCCAGAAGGCATCCTGCACAATCTGCCAATGCGCCATCAACCCATGTGCAAACTGTGTCTGTGCAATCCAAGAGAGACAACCCTTTGGCTACTCTCTCTTCTTCTCACAACAAGGGAAAAAGCTCTGCTCCTCTCCAACACTCTGCTGCTCCTGTACAATCTACTGGGGGTAGTCTTTTGGCTATTCCTCCTCCTCTCCAGAACAAAGGAAAAAGCCCTTTGGTCTTTTCTCAAACTTCCTCGTCCCATGACTTGGAAGACAACAGAGGAAAACGCTCTTTAGCCAACCCTTCTTTTCAAAACAAAGAAAAAGGCCCTTTGGTCTTTTTTCAATCTTCTTCGGTTTTTACCGTTGAAGATCAATCTGAATGTGCTCCGGTACCAGTCAGTACAAGGACCCTTTCTCACAAGGATTTTTCTTCTCTCCTTGCCAAAAGGAAGTGTACTGATCAGAGTGGTATTCTGCCTACTCCGGTAGCAGAGTTCCAAGATCTTCCAACCTTTAAGATCTCCTGTTCAAGACAGAGAAAATTGCAGGTGTCTCAAACAGAAACCCCTGGGGGTGAGTTTGCTGATCTAAGAACGTATCTTAATCGACCAACTTCGGTGAAAAGCAAACAGCCAATGCCGAAGACCAATCAGCATCAGAAGCAAACTTCCAGGATTAAGAATCCGGACACCTATGCCAATGAAATGAGCACTTTCCTGTACACTCAAGGGATAAAACATTTGAAGAACTGGAACCATGTTTCGAATGTTATCAAAGAACATATCCCTCGAACTTTTGCTCGTCCTGTTGCTGTTCCCGATCTCCGAGAACACCTCAAACAAAAATGGGACAACATCCCAACATCCCCAATGCAACCACTTGGACACCATTGCAATCATGAAGTGGTCATCAAGTGTTGTTGTCAGACAACAAGACGATCTGTCTTCGATCGTCTGAACTTTTCTAACTCTGAACCTATGTCAGAAGATGAAGACGAGGTTTTGTACGCTTCCGTCAATATGACTTCTAGAGACACTGGGGGTAGGAAGTGCTCCAAGCACGAAAAGCCTCGCAAGCCAAGCCAGCGGTATTTGGATTTACTCCAAGAATCCTCTGAAGGAGTATTCCAACATACCCGATCCCGAAGCCGAGACACAATCGGTTAAAGGAATCTTCAAGATCCTTCCGAACGTCTCCTTCCTTCTTACTCAGGAGATGATTCTTTCTCCGACTACGATGCATACTGTGAAAGCTCAGAGCAGACAATGTCCTCCACTGTACCCAGAGAAGTGACAGCTTATGTTGTCAATGAAGATCCCGATGCTTCCAGTTCAGCTAGTCAAGAACAAAGAATAGCTGCATTAAAAGACAAGCTGAAGACCATGGCGGAAATGGTCGCAAGTATGCATTCCATCATTGTGGCCCAACATACAGTCCCACCGACCGTACCTTCTGCAAATCCTGAAATCATAGCATCGTCGGTGCCTGTTAATGCAGGGCTGGGGGTAGCATCTCTTCCAGTACCTCCTGTACAAGTCCAACCTATACCCAGTCAGTTAGGTGCTGGGGGTAGTGCTTATCATGCTGTTCTTCCTCCTCACACCGTGGTTCAGCCTGCTCCTTCTACATCAGTAGAAGATGCCAATGAAGCTGTCAAGCTCCTGCGGACTCAGTTCGAAGCTTTCAAGGAGAAGGACAATTTGCAGAGATTGGAGATCAAGCAACTTACCCAGTTGAATGGAAGGAAGTTTTATTTCCTCCGAAGTACAAGATCCCAACCATCTCGCTGTTTGATGGCAGCACTTCTTCCAGTCAGTTCATTAACCACTTTGAGGTTATGACTGTCCAACTTCAACCAAATGACGCTCTTCTTACCAGAGTATTCGTTGGCTGTTTAGCTGGCATAGCATACGATTGGTATAGGTTTGCCCGATGGTTGTATCACCTCCTTCTCTGGCCTAAAGCAAATCTTATTGGAACGATTCTATGAGGGGATCAACGACATGACTATGTCAGCCCTCAATAAAATCAAACAAAGGCATAATGAAACTGCTGAGAGTTTCATTGAAAGATTCTGCCGTGAAGCTTTAAAAATGCCTCCTGGAACTCTGGCTGCTGTCACCATAGATACCTGCAAGGCAAATCTATTGCCTATCATCAGCATGTGGACGGGGTCTACTCAATTCCAAGATTGGCCATCCTTCATTGTCAACGCTAAAGCAGCTGAAGTTAGCGCCAACAAATTCAAGCAGCTAGGGGTACAAATGTCTAACCCCGACGGGGATGAACATCAAACATCAGGTGGTGGCAATCGCCAGAACAACCGCAAAGAAAAAGAAACTTTGAACATCAATTTGAACAAGAATAAAGAATATCTGGTAGTCAACGTAGCTCCTCCTACGTCCACTTCTACTCCTTCAGCACCTCAACCGAGAGAACCTCGTCCTAAAGTAGAATATTCCTTTGACGAGAATGACACAGCGAGCATCTTTGATTGCTTAATCAAAAGCAATAAAATCCAACTTCCAGATCCAAAGAAGCCCGATGAAGTCGGTAAGACTGATCATCCCAAGTACTGTGTCTATCACAGGTTCATCGGACATCCCACTCGAGCATGTTATGTGCTCAAAGGCAAAATCCAGGAGCTGGTCAACGCTGGTGTTGTCACTCTGCAACAAGACGAAAAGACTGTTACTGCAAATATGGTCTCAGTTCAATTCGGTGACTTCCCGCCGCAGATGGTGCAGCACGGTGTCATTCCTATCCCCAAAGCTACTCTTGAGATTGAGAATCTCCCTCCTCCACGAAATGATGGTCTCGTCCCCTTGTCTCTTGACAATAGCGAGATTATGTGGATTCATCCGGATCTTGCTTCAGAGTTCGAACTTCCCTCTTCCTCCTAGAAGAAAGACCGTTCCAAGGACAAGACAAAGACTTGCAATATGGTGTCTTTTGACCCCATAGTTGATGAAGAAATCCTGCTAGGCACCAGATCAGGGAAAGCTTATCTAAAAGATTACTCTGAAGCTCAAGAGAATCCTGCTTCTTCTTCTGAACCTGCTACAGAGCAGCCTGCTTCTACTGAGGATATTCCTACTGCATCCTCACCGGTTGTAGAGTCTACTCTTTCCAAGCCGACGGTCGCTGATAAAGGCAAACAACAAGTCCGTTTCGATAAACCTTTGAAGAAGACATCTCCTTCTGGACTTGAAAATCCCTACAACTTTGATATCTTGGCTCACTTAGCCAATACACCGGCCCGGCTGTCAATCTTCGAGCTTTTGCGCCTCTCCAAAGAGACTCGGAAAACTCTGAGCGAAGCTCTCATACAAGCCGAAACCTGTTTAGCTCTTCTGAAGAAGCCGAAAGCAGAGCCAATCTCTTGCCTTCATTGTCATAGTATGCTGGAGTTAATTCCAAATATAACTTTCACACAGGATGACATGCTGATGGAAGACAACAGGCACAGGATATGTCGACTCGATAAAAGTCGATCGTATTCTAATAGACCCAGGATCTGCTCTCAGCATTATACCGAAGACAATGTTAGATGCTTTGAAAATCCCAGTGCATAGTCTCTCCAGTACAATCACCACCATTCTGGGGTTCAATCAGGGAAGGAGTGAACCTCTGGACAAGATTCACCTAAAACTCCAAATAGGCAATCTTCGCACAAAGGTGACCTTCTATATCATTGACAATCATGGTTGTTCTTATAATGCTTTGTTGGGGAGACCATTTCTGCACGAGCATAACATTGTCCCTTCGACTCTCTATCAATGTTTCAAATATGTTGATGACAATGGAGAAGTGCAAAAGGAGGTTGCTGATCTCGATCCTTTCAAAGGCGTCGAAGCATACTGCAACGATGCTCGTATATACAAGGATGAATTCATGAAGGTTGTCCTGTCTCTGGACACTGAAGAAGAGCAAGAAGCAGTGCCTATTGACACCCTCATCATTCCTGTCAAAGGGCGTGTTTCTCGTCCTCAGTCTTCCAAGCCACTGGCTATTCACTTGCCAGTCCGGAAACAACCAACTGATGATGATCAGGATCAAAGGGAGCTCACATTTTCTGAGCCAATTGTTATTAACTTACGTCATAACAAGGAAAAAAGGTAGCTCACCTCTTCTGAGCCAATTGTTATTGATTTATCTCATAACAAGGATAAAAGGGAGCTCACCTCCTCTGAGCCGCTTGTTATTGACCTCCGTCGTAACAAGGCCAATCCTCCTCCACGTTCTTCTTCTTCTCCTCTTGTAATCAATCTGACCAAGCCTGCTAAGGCTAAAGGTCCTGCTGTAAATACAAATGTAGAAATCAATGAAAAAGCATCTACTTTCCAGTATACTGATGTTATTTATCATGCTAAATGCTATTTGGACATATTAGATAGTTTTCAGTCATTTACAATGGGAGTTATACAGTCTCTTCAAACAGAAGTTTTATTTGAACACCCAAAAGATTTATATCGTATTATTCCCGCTCGTAAGAAAGGCAAGAGTCCAATACTTTTTAGTAAAGGACCGAAACAACAATTCAGCTATACGGATGATAGCAAAAGAAACGACACGGGGCATCTTCAGCTCCGTCGTTACAGTCAACAATCAAAAGACATCATCCAAAAGATGGGTTACGACTTCAAGAGTGGCCTCAACTATGGTAAAGGACGGAGAACTCCTATCCGTACAGCTGTGTCGAAAGGGAAGTCAGAGATGTACTACAGCAGGACCAAAAGAGGTCTCGGATATGCTTCTCCTCCAGTGTTATCCCCAGCAGGCTCTGAATCCGATAGTGAGGAACGCTCTAACTCTTCTGATTCCAGATCGTGGGATTCTGACACCAGCATTGGTCAAGTTTATCAGTTGACTGTATCTTCTAACATGGTCTCCGTCGAACTTCCAGAAGGCTATGACGAGGATATTGAAGAAAATCCTAAAACAAATCCTTGGGCTCAACGAATGGATACCCAGTGGGAACTCCGATTCGAACAAAGAGAACCTCCTACCGAAGATCAATTAGTTCAAGTCGATGTAGGAGAGAATGGATCACCTCATCCAATATTCATCAGCAAGAACCTTCCAGAGACGGATAAACAAGAATTAATTCTTCTGATTAAAGAATACATTGATGTCTTTTCCTGGAGTTATGAAGACATGCCAGGACTAGATCCTAAAGTTGCTACTCACAAATTGAACATTCTACCAAATGCAAAACCGGTCAAACAATAACGGCATTTCAAGCCAGAAATGATGGATACAATTGACGATGAAGTCAAGAAGCTCATCGCTTGTGGCTTTATTAGAGAAGAGCAACATCCAGATTGGATAGCTAATGTAGTCTCAGTTCTAAAGAAAATCGAAAAAGTTTGAGTCTGCATCGACTTTCAGGATCTTAATGAAGCATGTCCAAAAGATGAATTTCCTCTCCCTATTACGGACATCATGATTGACAACACCTGTGGGTTCGAAAGAATATCTTTCATTGACAGATTCTCCGGATACAATCAGATTCGGATGAATCCTGAAGATGAGAAGCATACTTTTTTCTGCACTCCTCGTGGAGTCTACTGCTATACTGTAATGTCATTTGGTCTCAAGAACGCTGGTGCAACATACCAACGAGCCATGAGTACCATCTTTCGAGATCATCTGTACAAGACTGTCGAATGCTATGTTGACGATATTGCTGTCAAAAGTCGTCTAAAGGAAGATCACATCCAAGACTTGAGAACTATCTTCAATCTCATGCGCCAACATCAACTCAAAATGAATCCCACCAAGTCATTCTTGGATGTCTCTAGTGGCAAATTTCTCGGCTTCGTCATTACCTGTAAGGGTATACACGTGGATCCCGAGAAGATCAAATCCATTCAAGAGATGCGTCCTCCACGCAACCTAAAAGAGCTACGAGGATTCCAAGGTCGACTTACGTACATCAGGAGATTTATTTCGAATCTGTCTGGACGCTGTAGACCATTCACTCAACTCATAAAGAAGGGTGTATCATTCGTTTGGACTGAAGAATGTTAACGAGCATTTGACGACATCAAGCAGTATCTCATGAATCCACCAGTTTTGGTGCCACCAATCTCTGGTATACTATTCTTAATGTATGTCCGTGCTATGGACCATTCATTGGGTGCTTTACTTGCCCAAAAGAACAAAGAAGGCCACGCACAAGCTATCTACTATCTCAGTCGTACTATGATTGGTGCTGAACACCGTTATAGTCCGGTCGAAAAAGAATGCCTGGCTCTTATGTTTGCTGTTCAAAAGACTCGGCATTACATCATTGGCCAAACTATTCATGTCATATCCCGAGTTAACCTACTTCGGGTACTGATGAAGAAGCCTAGCACACTCAATTCTCGGCTGGCTACATGGGCCATTCTGCTAGCCCAATATGACATGGTATATGTTCCTCAAAAGTCTGTCAAAGGTCAAGCACTGGCGGATTTCTTAGCAGCTCATCCTGTTCCAGAGACGTCCAAACTCTATGATGAAATTCCAAACGAGACATTGGAATCAAATACAATTTCTGAAGAATTTTCTACTTGGCGTCTATTCTTTGACGGTGCATCCAGGATTGGACCTAATGGCGCCATTGTCGCATGAGTTGGAGTTATCCTTGTTTCTCCAGATGGGTCAGCTATTCAAAGAGCATATTCTCTAGATGAACCTTGCTCCAACAATGTGGCAGAATACAATGCTCTACTTATCGGCCTTCAGCTAGCCAAACAACTTGACATCGAGTACCTTGAAGTCTATGGTGAGTCTAAGCTGGTTGTTAACCAGGTTAGAGGGATCTATGAAGTTCGCCTTCAAGATCTAGTACCTTACTATGAAGCAGCAATCAACATAGCTACATCATTCAAAGCCTTCTTTATCGAATATGTATGCCAAGCTTGCAATACCGAGGCCGATGCTTTGGCCAATCTTGCAGCAGTTTTAGCCATCCCTATCAAATGACAGCAAGTGGTGGTCGTCTCTAATCGGGAATTATTCTGTATCGAAAATAATCGTAATATTGAGTTCAGTAATCTTACTGAAATCAATATTATCAATAAAGATTGGAGAACTCCTTTCATTGAATTCGTAGTCCATGATATACTACCTGAAGATCCCAAGGAGGCTACGAGTATTCGTCGGCGGTCTCTCCGATTCTATTACAATCAGACCACCAAGACACTTTATCAACGGACTTATGATGGCCTACCCTTGCGCTGTCTTGCTGGTGATGAAGCAAAGCAAGTATTGCGTGAAGCTCACGACGGTGTCTGTGGAGCACATCAACCCGGTCCTAAGCTACAAGATCGTATCCGACGCATGGGTTACTATTGGCCCTCTATGGTTTCTGATGCCATCGAATATGCGAGGAAATGTCGAGCTTGTCAAATTCGTACAGATTTTATTCATCAACCATCGGAATTCCTTCATCCGACTGCTGCATCCTGGCCTTTTGAAGCTTGGGGCATGGACATCATAGGTCCCATTAATCCTCCTTCTTCTAGAGGACATCGGTTTATACTGGCAATAACTGACTACTTCTCCAAATGGGCCGAAGTAATACCATTGACTGAAGTCAAGACCAGCAGCATCATCAATTTCATCAAACATTATGTCATCTATAGATTTGGTGTACCTCGACGAATCATCCATGACAATGGACCTCAGTTCATCAGCCAAAAGTTTACAAGGTTTTGTGACGATCATCGGATTGACAATGTTGCTTCGACAGCCTACAATCCTGCTGCTAATGGCTTAGCTGAAGCTTTTAACAAAACTAGCATCAAGCTCCTCAAGAAGTTTGTGTCTACTAACAAACGAAATTGGAGTGAAAAGCTTGGAGAATGTCTTTGGGCCTACCGTACTACGGTCCGTAACCCTACCGGCTGTACACCCTTCTCTTTGGTATACGGCTGTAAAGCAGTTCTACCTTTGGAACTCCAAATTCCGTCTTTGAGGATTGCTATCGCCAACGAGCTCACGACAGAGAACAACGATCTTCTTCGACTTCAAGAGTTAGAAGCGCTTGATGAGAAGCGGCTATTAGCTCAACAACATATTGAGTTATACCAAGCCCGCATCTCAAAGACTTTCAATCGTAAAGTTAAAGTCAGAGCCTTTCAGAAAGGAGAGCTTGTTTTAACAGTCAGACGTCCTATGACAATGACTCATTTGAGCAAAGGCAAGTTCGATGCGAAGCGGGAAGGGCGTGGCGCAACCCGAGCCGAAGACTCGACGGGAGCCTTGTCCTTGGCGGCGGCGTAGGAGCGCTTGGGAGCCATAAGATCGACGAAGAAGAAAGAGTGAAGTCGGAGTAGGCTCGGGGATTTCTCTCTCTCAAGCACAATGAACACAAGTAAAGAATAATATGAAGGATTAAGGAAACTATTTATAGTTTTTCAAAGAGCAACGGCCGCCACAGATTGTGCCGAATAAATTGGGGTAATCCTTCCGATTGCGCAGACAGCATCATCATGTGCGCAACTTGATTGAAAATTCAAAATTCAAAGTATTTCGAAATTTTGAATAAATTCAACTTTTAAAAACTTTAAAGGGGGTATTGTAGGTCCTAAAAATCAAGTTGCACCCATCAACAAAGTCATAAAAATCAAGAAATACATCTTTCAATTGAATTGTGCAGAAGTCAGATTGTGCATCATCCAGATGGCGCAGAGTAGACTGCGCACACTTTCAAGTACACAAGCTGACGTGGCCATGTCATCATTACCTGACACAATCAAATCTTCTGACAACTGACAGTACAAAGAACGAGGAGACTGTTCGTTTATTGTGCCGCACAGTGCTCGAGGATAGCTGTACATACAGTATAATCTGTTTGTAGCGTAATCCAGCCCAGCGCGATCCATCCTAGCGCAATCCAAAGTCAGCGTAATTCATGTGGCGCACTTTATCATGACAATTGACAAATGTACACGTGCACTACGTGGCAACCGTCTGTGCACGATCATGCGCATTTCAATCAAATGATGCCATGTGTCCATAACAGTTGGCCCACGATCAGACAACTGCCTGTGCAGTCTAATGCTGCGCCATCCAGTGCATGCGTAATCCAACTTGCGCCATTCAGAATAACTAAAAGTTAGTTATTTCCAGAACTCTATAAATAGAGTTTCAAGTCTTCATTCCAGGGGATCAGACATAAAGTTCAGAAATATCAGAGAGTTCAGGAGTTCTTGCCCAAGTGCTGCTGCATTCTTCCGAGGCTTTTGCCTTCAAATTCAGAGGCTATCGTCTTCAGAGTTCACATCGTCCAAGGGATAAAGCAATCGTCTTCTAGATTGGATTCCTACAGTTGTACTTTTCCAGAATTCTTCTAATCTCTTTACAAAGTTTGTTGAAATAAAATTCATACTTTTGTTTTTGCAAACAGCGCTCTACATCATCTAGCCTCTGGACAAAAATTGATCAAGTGGCGCCAACTAGCCAGGTTATGCCGGTGCAACTTGATAACTAGCGCCTCTGACTCAGTCTTCTGTGTTGTGAAAATTTCTCGCACCCTTTATAGCTTGCACGAGCTAGCTGTCAACACTTAATGTTGACAAAATCTTCTCAAGCGTCACGTTGCTTGGGATTCGAAGAGATATTCTCTGACTGCTGTGCTGTCAGTAATGATGGCTACCGTTAGAGTTTTTTGAGGAAACTTGTCACATGGGGACCCGCGCACTTTGATATGTGCACAACTTGGGTCTCGTGCAAGTCAATGACTAGGCGCCACTTGATGCTGGCGCCTTCTTGTAAGTGGCACCTATTCATTTTTTTAGCTTCTATAGGAATGTGCCACCTGACTGAAGGCGGCGATCGTGTGTTTTGAAGCATCACTTGTCACGACCCGCACCCGGTTTTTGGACGCGATCTCATGAGCAAGCCAGCCTACACCGCAGAGTCGGCGGTAGAATGCTGTCAAGCCCGCAAGAAATAAATACGCTCAAAAATCACATTTGCTGCTCATTCACATTTCTAAATTTATTACAATATTTACAAGATTTATATTTAAAAAAATACAAGACTTTACATTTAATAGAATTGATACAACTGCTTTCTATTTCTAGGTTGACCTCAGCATACCCAAGCCTTCCCAATGCTAAGAGTGATCGTGGCTAAACCTGAAAAATGTTGGTTTCCAGTCAGGAATGGAACAAGTACACAAACCGACGACAATACGAAAACACAATAGAATTAACAAGACATGAAAATAACATATGAGATATGATAACTGGAAAGTACTGATGACTTGGCATGGTGGAGAAGAAAAGGAAAAATAAATAAAAGACAACTACCTATGTGGTGTGAAATATCTTTTTCGACATGTGAACGGCTAGGGGGTAAATCCGGTCCCTGCACGTGTCGTGTACAGGTGCTATTGTTCACGAATAGACATCATGGGGATAGTTCTGGGTAGTCCATATGTCTGCTAAGATATTTCCCCTCCCGACTACTCTGTGTGACGAGCATGTCAACAAGCAGCAAGATATATGTATAAACATGAAATGGAAAGACTACTATGAATTGAAAAGCAATCAGAAAGTGCACTTGCCTGAATCCTTGCACAAACCATAGCCACAAGTAGAGGATGTGGGGATGCTGATCTGGAAGCTGTCAACCTATAACACATATCGCACCACGAACCGTGCACGAAAACCACAAATCAATTCTAATGTTCTAGTTCTAAATAGTGGCTAGTTGGGTTACTAATCTAATAATAATTAATTCTATAATAATTCAATTAAAAACCTAATTTAACCTAATAATAATCTGAATATAATCTAAACATGAAAGTTTGGCAATCAAAAGTCGTGTTTCTCAATTTTGGAAACCATGGCACGTAAATCGAGACGTGCCATTGACTTTTTAGTCAAATGCTGTGAACTCTAGATTTTGAAAGTGGACCTTAGTAGATTTCAGTGCCACGAGTGCACTGGAATCGACCGTGCCTCAAAATCACGCTTTGGTCAAAAGATATTGCCTTTATGGCTAATCGTGACCAAAACGGGTATCAACCGATCAGTTCTGAGTTCAACAGAAAAACTAAAATACTAAATTAGCGAAATAATTTCTGGGAAAATAATATGTCATAGAGCTCTGTGTTAGCTTTCCGAAACTTCAAACGGTTCATGATTTTGATTTCTGGTTCTCCCGGAATCTCGAAAACACCAAAACGTGTCAAGTTTCGGACAACCGACACTCTACGAATTTTTCAGAAATTTAGGTTCAGAAATTACGAAAATAAATTAGATATTCAGAAACTATACCTCAATACGTTTCCAACAAAAAAAATGGCACGCGAAAATGAGGTCCGAGTTGACTGCAATCGCCTCGGGAAGTCGGGGAATCACCAGGATCAAACTCCAAAAGGAGGAGGCTATAATTAATTAGGGTTTGTGAATATACAATGCATATATATAGGAGAGAGAGACGTTTACTGTAGCAGCGCCGACAGGTGGGCCCGCCCCGGGTGGATTATTGGGTAATTATTTATTTAATTCAGAAAATCATTTAAAATTCATTTTAAGTCGAAATAAATCAAAATAAATTGCAGAAAAATCCAGAAAAATTCTAGAAAATTCTAGAAAATATTTCTAAGTGTCTAGAATCTAAATAAAATATTTTTAACATAAAATATCATCATGGGACCTCACAGTAAATTTCTAAAGCCTATAAAATATTATTTCTATAGGTTTTAATTATATAAAAAATCTCAAAATTTCTAAAAAATCCAGAAAAATTCTAAAATATTCTAGAAAATATTTTTAGTCATTTAGAGCCCAAATAAAAATATTTGGTCCCTAAATACCCCCGTATGACCTTACAGTAAATCTTGAAAGTCCTAAAAAATAATAAAACCTTAAATATTAAATACCTACAAATATCCAAAAATTGTAAAAAAATATAAAATAGCTAAATAATACATATATAAGCTATCTAGAGGTCATATGACCTTAATATGGTCATAGCCCACCTACAAGCTTTGGCATGACTCACAATGGCCATAAAATTAATCATAAACAAATAAAATTAAAAATTTAAAAAATTGGGAAGTGGGCTTACAAATCTACCCACCTTAGAATAATTTTATCCTAGAAATTCTAATTCGTAACTATTCTTAAAATTCAAAAAGAAAGTCTACCTTAATCTTAATCTCCTCAATTTAATCACTCAAAATATTTTATAACCTTTCTAGCCATTTCATAACTCCGAATACTTGAGAACTTCTACCCACCTTTGGTCACACTACTCCATCAAACTAAAAATCTTATAATCTTCTAACTGGTTGCTAACAATCCTATCAACAATTATCTAGGCATATGGTATCTACACTCCTCTTGTATTTATCAAGTAATCCAAAATTTAACAACAACAAATTTATACAAGTAGCTTAAAAATATTGGTAATTTCTAGTAAGCATGACTATTCGTCGCTCCGAAGTAGGGAGGATAGGAAGATAAGACAGAATAATCGGGAGCAACTGTGAAGTTTCAACAGCAGTGGAGAGTATCCAATGTTGCAGATAGAAAGAAAGTCTATGAACCTTTGACTTATTTGCTAGATTGGGCTACTCTAGTTCAGTCACTTGCTACGTCGAAGAGCCCTTCGTTACATCAAGTGGCCTGCAATCCGTGCAATTCAGAAGTCTCGTTCTCAAAATTCTAATTCAAACAAGGTTCCATAATGGAACAAAATTTGAGAAATCAAAATTGTGGTCTTAATGGGTTCTCTATTTGGACAACAATCGTTGGTTGGATGATCCTTGGATTTCAATCTACATTGGCTGGACAGGATCCCAATAATAAAACTATTCCTACTAGATTAGGGTGACCTGGAATAGGTTTCAACCCAAGTGGTTGAGCTAGTTGCTAGTCGGGAAGTATACTGGTATCATGGTATGGGTTATAGTTGGTCCTTTTTAACCTGAAAGTCGTAGCACAAAAATAGAGTACAAGGGGACAGATTTGAGTGGGACATGATATACCTAGATGAAGGTGGACTCGTCTAGATCTTACATATGAAATTTGTTGGAAGGTAATCGCTGGTCTCGTGCCCCAAATTTTAATGACACGGTCAGGGACACAAAATGACCTAAACGGAAAGTGGGAGTTCATGGAGCACTAATTATCATTCTAATAGAAATTATTCTAATCAGACGGTAATCCTTGTATATCCTAAATTTTTTTTGAAAGTTTACAGTCTACCCACCTTAGGAGCTAGGCTATGGTTTTAGGAGTAATAGGGTTAGAAGAATTTCAAGGTCCGGGTATTGTACCTCGACCTTTGTTAATAAAGAAAAAGGCACAGCGTAATAGGATACGGTAGATATAACTCAAGCCAAGGATCGTTCCTCAAATCCAGATGGCTAGAAGGTCCCGATAGTAGTTTGAAGGTCGAGAAGAGAACGAGTATCTCAAGGCAAGGTTCCAGTCACTTGGCTGGCCGATGGTAGTTACCCTTGCGTATACCACTATTATAGCCATGGGGATACTTTATATCTATCAATCAATTACAAGCTTTCGTCTTTCTAGTCAGTGAAAGACAAAAACGATAAGGAGTTCAAGAGAGATGTCACTGAATACAATTACGTGATTCAAAGGCGAATGAATAATTCAAGAGGAATTGTCAAAGCAGTCATGGATGAGATCCTAGAGACATCTATATCTCAATCCACATAGGGTAATTAGATGAAGAGCGAACCAATTGCATCATAGTTGATCAGACCGTAATATAATGATTCTGATTAGACAATATGTTAGCGGGCGTCCCCAATAAACATATATCTCGAATCAAGCTCGATAGAAGGGCAAGCTTGCAAAACTAGGCTGTAGTTGCAGTGTTGGTCAAAATAGTCAAAATACAAGTACGCAAGACTTTTTTTTTGAAAGGAGGCCCTAATAGTTCGAGGTTTGTGAGAATCAAACCTTACCTGGTGTTCTTACTTATACAGTCATCCTACTATCCTCTATCCATAAGACCTTGGTCTATTAATGGGTTATAGAACTCTAAATTCTATATTCTAGGTAAACCTATTAATGTCGGTCAAGTACCTTGTTAATAGATCGCGAGGACCACGGGACGCTAGGGTGGGAGACGTGCTACTCAACTTACAGAACTTATCTTAGTATTGGTTTTGGATCTTAGGGTCACACCGGGTATCTTTCTATTCTCTATAGTATCCTAAACTTGTGATCAAGTCTGAAGTCATTTCACCAAGAATTTTGCCTTGCATGTATACTCTGGTTGCGGTAAACCCTTGGTTCCGTGATTCAATTGTGATAAGCTATCAGATTCTCTATCCTATATTGACACAGGGTATCTAAGATCTAAAGAGGTCAACGAGGACATAGTTTTAGCAATGATCCCTAACCTACAATTCTTCGAAATGGTTTCTATTCTATGGGTTGTGCCTCGCCAGTGCGCTGTAGCAGCACTGACAGGTGGGTCCCCCGGGTGGATTATTAGGTAATTATTTATTTAATTCAGAAAATCATTTAAAAATCATTTTAAGTCCAAATAAATCAAAATAAATTGCAGAAAAATCCAGAAAAATTCTAGAAAATTCTAGAAAATATTTCTAAGTGTCTAGAATCTAAATAAAATATTTTTAACACAAAATATCATCATATGACCTCACAGTAAATTTCCAAAGCCTATAAAATATTATTTCTATAGGTTTTAATTATATAAAAATTTCCAAAAATTCTAAAAAAATCAAGAAAAATTCTAAAATATTCTAGAAAATATTTTTAGTCATTTAAAGCCCAAATAAAAATATTTGGTCCCGAAATACCCCCGTATGACCTTACAGTAAATCCTGAAAGTCCTAAAAAATAATAAAACCTTAAATATTAAATACCTATAAATATCCAAAAATTGTAGAAAAATATAAAATAGCTAAATAATACATATATAAGCTATCTAGTGGTCATATGACCTTAATATGGTCATAGCCCACCTACAAGCTTTGGCATGACTCACAATGGCCATAAAATTAATTATAAACAAATAAAATTAAAAATTTAAAAAATTAGGAAGTGGGCTTACATCACCTATGCCCGCAAAGACTCAATCAAATCTCTATTGAAGACCCTACAATTGTCCAAGCAGAGATGTCTCAACTCTTCTCTATTTAACGTGTCTGCATATTTTGGTTATATAAAGGGGTGTGATGTATGGAACTATTATCTCATCGACGCTCATTTTGTAATAGAGTCATTTTGTAAGCACGTACGACACCTTTGTAATCGAGTCTGTAATATGATGTTCGTTATCAAAAAAGCAAAAGTTTCTGTTATACAATGTGTTCGATTTACTCTGCATACTCTCTTTGATGTTGTGTTTCGGATAACCTTATGAAAGTATCTTGTGTGAGTGCAACCTAGGCTCGTACGACATCATGTCCGAGAGACGATAATCGATTATTCGGAATCTGGACATGACATAATGGTATTAGAGCACGACTTTACGCCCTTTAGCCTTCCTTTTGAGTCTTGAACCTTTGACCTCGTATCGATGAGATGAGTTGTTACACAAACTGAGTCCGTAATATTTTTTTTGAAAGTAATATGAGTTGCCTTCTAATTCCAAAAGTTGGGGAAGCTGCGGCTACGAGCGAAGAAGGTGCTTCAAGCGGCTCGAGTAGCTCGAGGGCTGAACCCTCAAATGCCCTTATGGAACAGATGATGTGCATGATGAAAGTGCAACAACGGTAGGCCGAGGCCAATCAGCGCCAAAATGAGCAACACTGATGTCATGTTAAAAACTAGCAAAGATAGCTGAGGCACAACAGACTCAGTCTGAGGCCTGATTTGATACGCAATTCAAGTTGTAGCAGAAGCAGCTTGATACTCTTCAGCAGATTGTCCAGACAGTTGTGGCTAGTAACAACTCTGCGATGACTCATGCCGTAACCAAGCCTGTAGCTGACCTATCGATGTCGAACTGAAGGAGCCCCAGCGTCAACCTGTAGCACCGATAAGTTTCAACTTTGAGGTGTCAAAATTCAAGAAAAATTGTCGCACTTACTTCAGCCATACTGAAGACCCCTCTCTGGCGAATGACTGGTTGGGGGAATTAGAAGATCATTTCAAACTTCTGGGCATTGTAGAGTCTAAGAAATTTTCCTATGCTCAGCTTCAACTCAGATTGAATGCGCACGACTGGTGGGTCGTACAAAATCGGGCAATCCGATGCAATGACAAGACGGCGGTGATCACTTGGGCCACCTTCCAAAAGGCGTTCGAGATCGAATACCTTCCGTAGTCGTTCAGCAAGAGAAATAGAATGAATTTATACAGCTGAGGTAAGAGAACTTAATGGTACGACAGTACGCAGTAGAATTCGACAGTTTAGCCAAATTTGCTGGATCATTCATGCCTATTACTGAGAGTCGCGTTCGACGTTTCAAAGTGGGTTGGCGGTCCCTTATCTCTGTCCATGTGTCAGTTTCAGAATACAAGATGATGGACGAGTCTCTGAATCACGCTCTTCGCCTTGAGCACCAATACCCTCCATCTACCTTCGGCACTGTGCATACCTACAATCACAAATTCCATAGCCATATAGGATTTTATAATGTGACCAAGTGTCCAAACAATAGGTACCAGGGCGGATACCAAGGGTAGAATACGGGACCTCGCTGTACCATATGCCGTCGTTTCAGACACCTAATCGTCGATTACGAAGTTCTTGAAGGTGGATATTGGAACTGTAGTAAAAGGGACCACTTCATTTCAAATTACATGGCTAAGAGACCGAACCCAAATGTGTCACGACCCGTACCCGCTTTTCGGATACGAGACGCGTCCAAGCACAGCCTACGCCGCAGTGTCGGTGGTAGTACGCTGTCGAGTCCACAATAAACAAAGTGCTCATAAATACTAACTGCTCATTCACAACAACTAAATCAACTTTACAAAATATAGAAGTTTTACATTTGAAGAAGAATGTAAGCTTTTACAATTATAAAAAACTACCACACATCTAACTTTAGCCTTCGAGTCTCTATCTTCCCCTCGTATGGTCCATAGCGCAAGAGTAGTCACGTCGACCTCACCTATAACAACGATCCAGTCAGGAAAGGAGCAGAGTACAACCATATTGCAATTAATATTGTTAGTCCAAAATAAGTTAGAATAAGCGAGAAACCATGAAGGTAAAGAATATGTAAAGAACTAGCAAGACAAGAACTATCTAGATATGAACTAGCACTAGCAAGATATGAACTAACGAGATATAAAGTGGCAAAAAGTAAACTGGCAAGACGTGATCTAACAAGATATAAACTGACAAGATGTAAACTAGCAGGATATGAACTGACAAGATAATAGACTAGATAAAGGAAAAATAGAAACCACTATGTGTGTGAAATACCTTCAAATACGTAAATGGCTGGGCTAATACGGCACATCATACGATGGCTATCATTCAGTAATTGGTACGGCTAACTCATACGTGGGTGTGTATGACTTAGCTATCATTCGATAACGGTAATTGGGTTTATTCACGTATTTATCGAATATTTCCCCTTCTGACTCTCTAACAATCAATAACGGTCAATGATACACTAAGAATGATACGATAACTATAGTGTCACAATCGTGTCTCAATGGAATATCAAGCAATGACTCAATGGGATATCAAACAAGAAAACTATATTGTAAACATTATAATAAACTAAAACATAAATGCAATAATGTACTTGCCTGATTCCTTGCACAAACCGTAGTCATAATTAGAGGATGAGGGGAATGCCGATCTAGAAGCTGTCAACCTATAACACATATCGTACCATGAACCGTGCACGAAAACCATAAATCAATTCTAATGTTCTAGTTCTAAATAGTGGCTAGTTGGGTTACTAATCTAATAATAATTAATTCTGGAATAATTTACTTAGAAACCTAATTTAACCTAATAATAATCTGAATATAATCTAAACATGCAAGTTTGGCCATCAAAAGTCGTGTTTCTTAATTTTGGAAACCATGGCACGCAAATCGAGACGTACCATTGACTTTTTAGTCAAACATTGTGAACTCTAGATTTTGAAAGTGTACCTTGGTAGATTTCAGTACCACGAGTGTGCTAGAATCGATCGTGCCACAAAATCACGCTTTGGTCAAAAGATATCACCGTTACGCCTAATAGTTCAACAGAATAAATAAAATACTAGATGAGCGAAATAATTACTGGGGAAAATATATGTCGTAGAGCTCTGTGTTAGCTTTCCGAAACTTCAAATGGTTCATGATTTTGATTTTTGGTTCTCCCGGAATCTCGAAAACACCGAAACGTGTCAAGTTTCGGACAACCGACACTCTACGAATTTTTCAGAAATTTAATAATAATATCTACAAAAATAAATTATATATTCAGAAAGTTTACCTCGATACGGATTCAACAAAAAACGGCGCACTAAAAGGAGTTCGGGATTGGCGGGAATCACCTCGGGAAGTCGGGGGATCACTGGGATCAAAACCACAAAAGTCGGATGATAATAATCCAGGGTTTTCTCAAAATTCCCACAATATATATATATATATATATATATATATATATATATATATATATAGGCGGCTAGCTGGGTCAGTTGAGCAGTTATGGACACGTGGCGCAACCTGTCGTGCCCGTCCAAAATGAATGGCTAGATGTTGGCCCGGTTTTATCCTAAGCCGACTAGGAGTCGGCTAAGCAGCCGACTCAATAAATGTGCGCTGAGTCAGCAGCCACAACCACTGACAGCTGGGCCCGCCCACTTTCAGCGGGTGGCTGACGGGTAGGCCAGCCTAAGTGCTGACTGGGTATTTTAATTCAGAAAACTGTTTTAAAAATTAATTTAACTCCAATTAACTTCAAATAAATTCCTAAAAATTCTAGAAAAATTGTAGAAAATTATAGAAATTATAATTAACCTCCTAGAGCCAAAATAAAATACTTAGTCTCATATTAGTCAAAATGGCCTCATAATAAATATTGGAAGCCTTTAAAATATATAAAACCCTAATAAATAAATACTTAAATATTGCCAAAAATTATGGAAAAATTCTAAAAAATATAAAATAGCATAATGAACCCTAAAAAAATATTTGGGGTCAATATATGCTCATAGGCTTGCACAGTAAATTGTAGAAGTCTTAGAAAATAGTTTTTCCTATATTTAATTATCTAAAAATCCCAGAAAAATTGTAGAAAAATACAGAAAATATATTTAACCTAATAGAGCCTAAAAAAATACTGGGTCTCAAAATAGTTACAAATGGCCTCAAAATAAGTTATGAAAGTCATTCATAAATATAAATCTTCATAGAATAAATATTTAAAAATATATAAAAAATCTAAAAATCATAATAAAATAAAAAGTTCGGGAAGTGGGCTTACAAATCTACCCACCTTAGAAAACTTTTATCTTCGAAATTTCGGAGGATACAATTAAGAGTCAACATCTAGATAAAATTAGGAATCTAGCAGAAGAAAATCAAATAGGTTGTAAAGATTGCTAGGAGCCAAATAACATTCCAAAAATAGAAGGATAAGATAAAAATGTTCAAGAAATAAATGAAAAGAATAAGAAAAAATAATAGTCATATGCTAATAAAAGGTAAAGTCGCTACGATATTCGAAAATCATAAGTATATCCGAAGTCATTTAACCGAGAATCCATGCCTCGCCAGTGTACATCTGGCTGTCGTGGACCCTTGGTTTTATGACTCAAGTATAATATGTTATCGAGCACTTTATCTACTCTACCCAATATTGACATAATAAATCAAATGATCAATAATTTAACTAGGATATAGTTTTAGTAATATTCGACAACCTACGCATACCTAAAATTATTTCAACTTAGGGGTCATGCCACGCCAGTGCGCTGCTGACTGCATTGAACCCGCAGTCTCCATAATTTAAATAAATGGGGACAGTGCGCATCTGTCTTACCATTGTAAGTCATCAAAAATTATTTTAACTATATCCATAAGAATTTCAAGAGCTTCCATAAATTCAAACAAGCCGATCATGATAAGAAAATTAAGTATATGTCCTTGAATAAAAGCGTCAGTTTTGAAAACAAAATGATCGCAAAATAGTTTTGAAAATAAAACGAGGTTTAGAGAAGGCAGAAGATAAAATAGCACAAAAATAATCAAAATTAGGAATTGAATTCTATGAAGTCCTAACTTACCAAACGTATATTCTACCCACCTTGGATCCTACCAACATATCAAAACAAAATAACATATTCACTTAGAAAAATTCTTCGATTTATCCATGCCTATACCTCAATAAATTATTGGCTAAATCACATGGCCTATTTAACAATCTTAACTAAGGGACTCCTAGTCCTATTCATTCTCCTAAAATTATATCAATCCTAATTGTAAATGAGCAATTTTCTAGTCGCAGGCTTGCAGTAGTATGACTAACTTAAGTACTACCACAAGTTCGCAATCTTTTACGAAATCAGACCTGCATGGGCCACCATAAAAATTTGTCACGACCCGCACCCGCTTTTCAGGATACGAGTGCGTGTCCAAGCCCAGCCTACGCCGCAGTATTGGCAGTAGTACGCTGTCCAGTCCACAATAAACAAAGTGCTCATAAATACTAACTGCTTATTCACAACAACTAAATCAACTTTATAAAATATAGAAGTTTTACATTTGAAGAAGAATGTAAGCTTTTACAATTATAGAAAACTACCACACATCTAACTAGTCTTCTATGGTTTAGCCTTCGAGTCTCTATCTCCCCCTCGTATGGTCCATAGCGCAAGAGTAGTCACGTCAACCTCACCTCTAACAACGATCCAGTCAGGAAAGGAGCAGAGTACAACCATATTGCAATTAATGTTGTTAGTCCAAAATAAGTTTGAACAAGCGAGAAACCATGAAGGTAAAGAATATGTAAAGAACTAGCAAGACAAGAACTATCTGGATATGAACTAGCACTTGCAAGATATGAACTAACGAGATATAAAGTGGCAAAAAGTAAACTGGCAAGATGTGATCTAACAAGATATAAACTGGCAAGATGTAAACTAGCAGGATATGAACTGACAAGATAATGGACTAGATAAAGAAAAAATAGAAACCACTATATATGTGAAATACCTTTAAATACGTGAACGGCTGGGCTAATACGGTACATCATACAATGGCTATCATTCAGTAATTAGTACGTGTATGTCCTAAAAAATTAAGTTGCATATATCAAATATGCAGAGAATTCTCAACTGTGCACCCTTTAAATGGACTTTGCAGGAAATAGATTGCGCTATAAATCAAATGTGCGAGCTGAACTGCGCTACCACTAGAGCGCGCTACGCTGACGTGGCAATGTCATTATTACCTGACAAAGATCAGATCTTCTGACAGCCTGACAGTCCAAAAAATGAGGAGTCCGTTCGTTTCTTGTGCAGCATAGCGCTCGAGAACAGCTGTACAACTTTTGCCTAATCAGCCAGTCTAACCGCAGCACAGTTTGACCCAGCCTGAGTCCCAGTGCTATCTATTGAAGCAGAGTCTAAAGCTAGCGCTCTTCGGCTAGTACAATCCATCGAATAACTGACATTTATTACGTGGCTTACATGCCATCAATTGCTCGCCATGTAGCAACCGTCTGTACACGACTAAGCGCATTTCAATCAAATAATGCCACGCATCTGAATACAGTTACCCCACGATCGAGCAACTGCCTAATAGGCTAGCACAATTTGCAGTCTGCACAGTCTGTCGCCAGCACAGTTCATCATACGCAATCTAGATTAACTACAAATTAGTTATTTCTAGAACTCTATAAATAGAGTTTCAAGTCCTTCATTAAAGGGATCAGATCATTATTATCATCAGAGATCAGAAGTTATTGTCCAAGTGCTGCTGCATTCTTCAGAGGCTATCGTCTTCAAAGTTCACATCGTCCAAGGGATAAAGCGATCGTCTTCAGATCGGATTCCTATAGTTGTACTTTTCCAGAATTCAATTATAATCTTCTTACAAAGTTTGTGAAATAAAGACTTTTGTTTTTTGCAAACAAAATGGCGAATCTGCTGGGGACGACTTTCTCCTCCGATGAGGAAGTGACAACTTAATGTGACGTTGCGTCTATCGGAAAGACGTAGAAGACGCTGGTTGTGAAGGTCAACCAAACTGCCTATGAAACGATGATCAATGCTGGGGCTACTCGTCATACTGTGGCCTCTGCCAAAAGTAAGGCCCATTCAGTGTGGACTTCGAAGTCCTCTGCGCAGTCATTCACGCAGTCTGGTGTCTCTGCTGCCAAGAAACCAGTAGTCACTTCTGTCCTTGCACAAAACACCACCAACGCTGCAAAAGCACAAGCCAATGCTTCTACTGCCCAGACGCAGCATACTTCTTCTTCTGCCTCTGTACAAGCCACTTTCTATGCTACTCTGGCAAAGTGCAAGACTCCTCTCCCCCTAGCGCAACTTACGACAACTTTTGCTCCTGCGCAATCAACTGCCCCTTCAACTAGAGTACAACTTAAGTCTTTTGGGACCAAAACTCCTGCTGCGCAAGCTGCAACTCCTGGAGTTTCTATGGCCAAAAGGCCATCTGTCAAATCCTCTCAAGTGCAATCGGCCAAGGCGCCTACTGCTGCTTCAACCCGAGTGCAGGTGGCTACCCCTCTTGTTCCAGCGCAGTCTAATAGGGATAGCCCTTTGGTTAATCTCCCTTATTCTCTCAGCAAGGGAAAAGATTCTGCTTCTCTTCCAAGCACCCTGTTGCTCCAGTACAATCCACTGGGGGTAGTCTGTTGACTATTCCTCCTCTTCCTCAGAACAAAAGAAAATGCCCTTTGGTCTTTTCTCGATCTTGCGCAGTCCAGAACTCGAAAAACAACAGAGGGAAACGCTCTTTAGCCAACCCTTCTTCACAAAATAAAGAAAAAGGCCCTTTGGTCTTTTCTCAGTCTTCTCCAGTTTTTACTGTAGAAGATCCATCTGAATGTGCCTTGGCACTAAACAGTACAAAAACTTTCCCTGTTAAAGGGAAGAACATTGATCAAAGGGGCATCTTACCTACTCCAGTTGTACATTTCCAAGATCTCCCAACTCTTCGGATGTCCCGCTCAAATCAGGGAAAATTATTGGTGTCTCAAACAGAAACCCCTGGGGGCGAGTTTACTGATCTTCGGGTGTATCTCAATAGACCTCGGTCTACATCAACTTCGGCAAAACGCAAGCAGCCAATGCCGAAGATGAACCTGCATCAGAAGCAAACTTCCAGGATGAAAAATCCTGACACTTATGCTAATAAAGTGAGTACTTCCCTGTATACTCACGGGACAAAACATCTGAAGAGCCGGAACCATGTTCCGGATGTTGTCAAAGAACACATCCCTTAAAATTTTTCTCGTCCCGTCATTATTCCTGACCTCCGAGAGCACCTCAAGCAATAGCGGGATAATATCTCAACACCTCCAGTTCAATCACTTGAACGCCATTGTAATCACAAGGTTGTCATCAAGTGATATTGTCAGACAACAAAACGATCTGTTTTCGATCGTCTAAATTTTGCAACTTCTGAACCAATGTCAGAAGATGAAGACGAAGTGTTTTATGCTTCCGTCAACATGGCTTCTCGAGACACTGGGGGTAGAAAGTGCTCCAAACACGACAAGCCTCGCAGGCCCAGCTAACGGTATTTAGATTTACTCCAAGAATCTTCTGAAGGAGTATTTCGACACACCCGATCTCGAAGTCAAGACACAATCGGTCATAGGAATCTTCTCCAAGATTCCTCTGGTCATCTTCCTATTTCTCATTTAGGAGATGATTCCTTCTCTGATTATGATGCATACAACGAAAGTTCTGAACAGACAGTGTCTTCTACTGTACCTAGAGTAGTGACAGCTTATGTTGTCATTGAAGACCCAGATACTTCTAGTTCAACAAATCAAGAACAACGAATAGCTGCACTGGAGGACAAGCTAAATACCATGGCTGAAATGGTCGCAAGTATGCATTCTATCATTGTGGCCCAACATACAGTACCACCGACCGCACCTGCTATAAATTCTGAGCTTATAGCATCGTCGGTGCCTGTCAATATGGGTCTGGGGGTAGTATCTCCTCAAATACCCCCTGTATAAATTCAACCCACACTCAGTCAGTCAGGAGCTAGGGGTAGTACATACCACGCTGTTCCTCCCCCTAACACTATAATTTAGCCTGCTCCTTCTTTATTATCAGAGGATGCTAATGAAGCTGTCAAACTCTTGCGCACTCAATTCGAGGCTTTTAAAGAGAAGGACAATTTACAGAGATTGAGGATCAAACAACCCTATCCGGTTGAATGGAAGGAAGTCCCATTCCCTTCAAAGTACAAGATTCCCATAATTTTGCTGTTTGACGGCAGCACTTCTCCGAGTCAGTTCATTAACCACTTTGATGTAATGACTATTCAACTTCAGCTAAATGATGCTCTTCTTACCAGAATATTCGTCGGCTGTTTAGCCGTGTAGCATACGATTGGTATAGGAGCTTGCTTAATGGCTGTATCACCTATTTCTCGGGTTTTAAACAAATCTTCCTGGAGTGATTCTACGAGAGAATCAATGACATGACCATGTCGGCCCTCAATAAGATCAAACAAAGACATAATGAAACTGCTGAGAGTTTCATTGAAAGATTTTGCCGAGAAGCTTTAAAGATGCCTCCTGGAACTCCGGCCGCTGTAACTATAGATACCTGCAAGGCAAATCTTTTTCCTATTATCAGCATGTGGACGGGGTCAACTCAATTTTAAGACTGGCCATCATTCATTGTCAATGCTAAAGCAGCTGAAGTTAGCACTGACAAGTTCAAGCAGTTGGGGGTACACATGTCTAATCCCGACCGAGATGAACACCCGACATCTAGTAGCGGTAATCGCCGGAACAACCATAAGGGTAAAGAGACTTTGAACATCAATTTGAAGAGCAAAGAATCTCTGGTTGTCAACGTGGCTCCACCTACGTCTACTTCTACCCCTTCTGCCCCTCCACCAAGGGAAACCTCGTCCGAAAGTAGAGTACTCCTTTGACGAGAACGACACCGTGAGCATCTTCGATTGCTTGATCAAAAGCAATAATCTCCAACTCCCAGACCTAAAGAAGCCTGACGAGGTCGGTAAGACTGATCATCCCAAATATTGTGTTTATCACAGGTTCATTAGTCATCCCACTCGAGCATGTTATGTGCTCAAAGGAGAGATTCAAGAGTTAGTCAACGCTGGTGTTGTCACCCTTCAATAAGATGAGAAGACTGTTACCGCGAACATGGTCTCAGTACAGTTCGGTAACTTCCCTCCACAGATGGTACATCATGGTGTCATTCCTATCCCCAAGGCCACTCTTAAGATCGAGAATCTTCCTCCTCCACGAAGTGAATGTCTTGTCCCCTTATCCCTTGATAACGGTGAGATTATGTGGATCCACCCGGACCTTGTTGCAGACTTCGAGGCTCCTTCCTCGTCAATACAAAAAGACCGCTCCAAGGACAGAACAAAGATCTGCAATATGGTGTCCTTTGACCCCATAGTAGAAGAGAAAATCCTGCTGGACACCAGGTCAGGGAAAGCCTATTTACGAGAATTTCCCGAAACGCAAGAAAACCCTGCTTCTTCTTCTAAGGCTGCTCCAGTGCATCCTGTCTCTACCGAGGACATCCCTTCTGCATCTTTACCGGTTGTAGAATCCATTCCTCCTAAATCGGCAGCAGCCGATAAAGACAAACAACAAGTCCGCTTCGACAAAGTTTTGAAGAAGTCATCCTCCTCTGGACTTAAAAAGCCATATAACTTTGACATATTGGCTCAACTGGCCAACACTTCGGCTAGGCTGTCCATCTTCGAGCTCTTATGCCTCTCTAAAGAGACTCGAGAAACACTGAGTGAGGCTTTGATGCAGGCAGACACTTGCTTAACTCTTTTTAAGAAACCTGAGGCAGAACCCGTCTCTTGTCTCCATTGTCACAGTGTGCTGGAATTAATTCCAAATATTACCTTCACACAAGATGACATGTTAATGGAAGATAATCGATATGACCGTCCTCTCTACTTTATAGGATATGTCGACTCCATGAAGGTCGATCGTATTCTGATAGATCCAGGGTCAACACTCAGCATCATACCTAAGACAATATTGGATGCTCTGAAGATTCTAGTGCATAGCCTCTCCAGCACTATCACCACCATTTTGGGATTCAATCAGGGAAGAAGTGAACCTTTAGGCAAGATACACCTAAAACTCTAAATCGGCAATCTTCGCACGAAGGTGACCTTCTATATTATAGACAACCATGGTTGTTCCTACAAAGCTCTTCGGGGAGACCATTCCTGCATGAACACAACATTGTTCCTTCTACTCTCCATCAATGCTTCAAATATGTTGATGACAAAGAAGAAGTCCAAAAAAAAGTTACGGATATCTACCCACTTAAAGGCGTTGAAGCATATTACAACAACGTTCACATGTACAAAGAAGAGTTTATGAAGGTGGTATTAGCCATGAACGGTGAAGAAGAGCCGAAAGCCGTGCCCAATGACACTCTCATCATACCTGTTAAAGGGCGTGTCTCTCATCCTCAATCCTCCACACCACTAGCTATTCATCTGCCAGCCCAGAAGCAATCGACTGGTGATAATCAAGATCAAAGGGAGCTCACCTCTTTTGAGCCACTGGTTATCGACCTCCGTCATAATCAAGATCAAAGGGAGCTTACCTCTTCTGAGCCACTGGTTATCGACTTACGTCGTAACAAAGATCAAAGGGAGCTCACCTCTTCTGAGCCGCTTGTTATCGACCTCCGTCGTAACAAATATCGAAGGGAGCTCACCTCTTCTGAGCCGCTTGTTATCAACCTCCGTCGCAACAAGTCCAATCCTCTTCGTTCTCCTTTTTCTTCTCTTGTAATCGATCTGACCAAGCCGGCTAAGGCTAAAGGTCCTATTGTAAATATGGATGTACAAATCAATAAAAAAGCATCTACTTTCCAGTTTATTGATGTCATTTATCATACTAAATGCTATTTGGATATGCTAGACAGCTTTCAGTCATTTATAATAGGAGTCGTACAATTCCTTCAGACGAAAGTATTATTTGAACATCCAGATGATTCATATTTTGTTGTCCCTTCTCGAAAGAGAGACGAGAGTCCAATACTTTTTAGTAAAGGGCCAGAACAAAAATTCAGCTATATTGATGATAGCAACAATAACGATATAGGACGTCTCCAACTTCGTCGTTATAGTCAACAATCAAAGGATATCATCCAAAAGATGGGTTATGACGTCAAGAATGGCCTCAATTATGGTAAGGGTAGACGAACTCCTATCCGTACGGTTGTTCCGAAGGGAAAGTCAGAGATGTATTACAGCAGGACGAAAAGAGGTCTCGGATATACTTTACCTTCGGTTTTATCTCCAGCAGTCTCCGAGTCTGATAGTGAGGAGCGCTCTAACTCTTCTGATTCCAGATCTTGGGATTCTGACACCAGTGTCGGCCAAGTTCATCGATTGATTGTATCTTCATGGTCTCCGCTGAACTTCCAGAAGGTTATGACGAAGATATTGAAGAAAATCCCGAAACAGATCTTTGGGCTCGACGAACGGATACCCAATGGGAACTCCGATTCGAACAACGGAAACCTCCTACCGAAGATCAATTGGTCCAAATTGACGTAGGAGAAGACGGGTCAACTCGTCCGATATTCATCAGTAAGAACCTTCCATAGGCAGATAAGCAAGAATTAATTCTTCCTATTCGAGAATACATTGATGTCTTTTCTTGGAGTTATGCAGACATGCTAGGTTTAGATCCCAAAATTACTACTCATAAACTGAATATCATGCCTAATGCAAAGCCAGTCAAACAGCAGTAAAGGCGATTCAAGCCAGAAATGATGGACGCGATTGATGATGAAGTCAAAAAGCTTATAGCTTGTGGCTTTATTCAAGAAGAAGAACATCCAGATTGGGTAGCCAACGTTGTCCCAGTCTTGAAGAAAATTGGCAAAGTTCGAGTTTGCATCGAATTTTGAGATCTTAATGAAGCCTATCCAAAAGATGAGTTTCCTCTCCCTATTACAGACGTCATGATCGACAACACTTGTGGGTTCGAAAGGATATCCTTCATAGATGGATTCTCCGGATACAATCAGATTCGGATGGATCCTGAAGATGAAAAACACACTTTTTTCCGTACTCCTCGCGGAGTCTACTGCTACACAGTAATGCCATTTGGTCTCAAGAACGCTGGTGCCATTTACCAACGAGCTATGAGTACCATCTTTTGAGATCATCTGTGCAAGACTGTTGAATGCTATGTTGACGATATTGCTGTCAAGAGTCATTTAAAGGAAGATCACATCCAAGATTTAAGAACTATCTTCAATCTAATGCGCCAGCATCAACTTAAAATGAATCCCACCAAGTCATTCTTGGGTGTCTCTAGTGGTAAATTTCTCGGCTTCGTCATTACCTCTAAGGGTATACACGTGGATCCCGAGAAGATCAAAGCAATTCAAGAGATGCGTCCTCCACGCAATTTAAAAGAGCTACGAGGATTCCAAGGTCGACTTGCGTACATTAGAAGATTCATCTGAAATTTGTCTGGATGCTGCAGACCATTTACCCAGTTAATAAAGAATGGTGTATCTTTTATTTGGACTGAAGAATCTCAACGAGCATTTGATGATATAAAGCAATATCTCATGAACCCACCAGTCTCAGTGTAACCAATCTCAGGCATACCATTCTTAATGTATGTCCGTGCTATGGATCATTCACTGGGTGCCTTACTTGCCCAGAAGAACAAAGAAGGCCATGAACAAGCCATCTACTATCTTAGTCGTACTATGATTGGTGCTGAACACCGTTATAGTCCGGTTGAGAAAGAATGCTTAGCTCTTATGTTCGCTGTTCAAAAGACTCGGTATTATATCATTGGCCAAACCATTCACGTTATTTCCCGAGTTAATCCTCTTCGGGTATTGATGAAGAAGCCTAGCACACTCAATTCTCGACTGGCTATATGGGCCATTCTGCTAGCCCAATACGACATAGTTTATGTTCCGTAAAAGTCTGTTAAAGGTCAAGTACTGGCTGATTTTTTAGCAGCTTATCCTGTTCCGAAAACATCTAAGTTTTATGATAAAATTCCAGACAAAATATTGGAATCAAACATGATCTCTGAAGAGTTTCTTACCTGGCATCTCTTCTTTGACAGAGCATCCCGGATCGGGCCCAATGGGACCATTGTCGCAGGAGTTGAAATTGTTCTAGTCTCGCCAGAAGGATTAGCTATTCAAAGAGCCTATTCCTTAGATCAGCCATGCTCTAACAATGTGGCTGAATACAATGCCTTGCTTATCGGACTCCAATTAGCTAAACAGTTGGAGGTCGAATATCTTGAAGTCTATGGCGATTCTAAACTGGTTGTTTATCAGGTTAGAGGAACATATGAAGTTTGCCATCAAGATCTAGTACCCTATCATGAAGCTGCGATTTACATGGCTACATCATTTAAAGCTTTCTTCATTGAATATGTTCGACGAGCTTGTAACACTGAAGCAGATGCTTTAGCTAATCTCGCGGTAGTCTTAGCAATTCCTGTCAAAAGACAACAAGTGGTTGTTATTTCCAATAGAAAGTTGTTCTGTGTGGAAAATAATCGTAACATCGAGTTCAGTAATTTTGTTGAAGTCAATATTATCGATGAAGATTGGAGAGCTCCCTTCATCGATTTTGTAGTTCACGACATACTTCCTGAAGATCCTAAGGAGGCTACGAGTATTCGTCGACGATCTTTTCATTTCTACTACAATCAGACCACCAAGACTCTCTATCGACGGACTTATGACGGCCAACTCTTGCGCTGTCTTGCTGGTGATGAAGCGACACAAGTATTGCGTGAAGCTCATGATGGTGTTTGTAGAGCACATCAACCCGGCCCTAAACTGCAAGATCGTATCCGACGAATGGGTTATTATTGGCCCTCTATGGTGTCTGATGCCATTGAATATGCCAGAAAATGTCGAGCCTATCAAATCCAAGCAGATTTTATCCATCAATCGTCAGAATTCCTTCATCCGACTGCTACTTCCTGGCCTTTTGAAGCTTGGGCATGGATATTATAGGTCCTATCAATCCTCCTTCTTCTAAAGGACATCGGTTTATACTAGCCATAACGGATTATTTCTCCAAGTGGGCCGAAGCTATACCTGTAATACCTGTTGTCCGTATTACGTATTTTCGGAATACGTATACGTATTTTATCTTGTATTGCATGATTCCTTGCTTAGTTTTCTTCATGGCTTGGGTTAATCTTGGTTCGGTTGGCTTGGTTCGGTTCGAGATTTGCTTTTGGTTCATCATGAACCAAAGGATGAACCCCCTACCTACCACCACCACTACCATTTATTAACCCATTCTTCCTTCTCTCTCTCTTCATTACTCTCCTTCTTCCCTTCATTAATTCTTCACCTACCAGAGAGAGGGAGAGAGAGAGGTCTAGGCAAGTGCAACTTGCTTCATGGAGGAACTCTAATTTTATTACTTCATTCTCTTCCTTACAGCATTCTAACTTACTTTAGAACTTGGCATTTTCACTTTCCATGGCTAGATTCTTGTAGATCTATATTTACATTATTTTTAGATTTCTTGGGTTTTGATCTACTTAATCTTGTTATTTCTGAGTTTTGATGGTTCCATGTTGTAGAGCATTTCATTCTGCCCTATTTTGACCTATGGAAGTTCGAATTTGGACTCCGGATGAAGGTTCTATGCAGCTTGGTGGCCATGGCTTCTTGGTGTTCTTTTCGGAAATTTGGAGAAGAAGAACAGTACTTAACTTGACCGTATGAACATTTCATGCGACAAGTGTTCTCCTAGCCGCTTGGACTTTTCCCCACTTAGCCGCATATGCGCCCTTTCCTTTCCTAGCCGCAGGAACTTGTACTCCTTACTAGCCGTATGAGCCCTTGAACTGACCTGCCATATGAGCTCCTAATCGGGTCGCATGCACCCCTTCATATCCTGGCCGCATAGGCGTGTAACCTGTCTGGCCGCATAAGGCCTTGCTTTCGAGCCGCATATGCATCAGCACCCTTGGCCGCATGAGGCTGAGTCTATTATCAGCCGCATATGCACCCTTCACTCCCAGCCGCATAAGCAGCCACGTTGACCCAGCCGCATGGGCTTCCACTAAGCCGTATGCGCCTCCTTCTATACCCAGCCGCATGATACTACACTTTCCAGCCCCATGGACCCGAACTCCTTCTTAGCCGCATGAGCCTTTCCCTTTTAGCCGCATGCGCCTGACCCTATTCAGTCGCATGGGCTGTTCTCTTCCAGCCGTATAAGATCATTCCTGGCAGCATATGCCTTAGCCGCATGGCTCTCCTATAGCCCTATGTATTGATATTTTATTAGATATTTTACATCCTTTTTATATCCTTACGTCTTTTGTCATGAACTTGATAATCACGAATTTACTTGATATGTTTGGGCATGATAATTGAGCCTGACATGACAGTGCCCGTAGTGGTGCACTCCTGACATGACTAACCTGACATGACCTGATAGTGGTCCGTCGCGGCGCACTCCTGACCTGTGAACTGGACATGTTAAACCAGACCTGATTCTCTTGATAAGCTGTTACGACGGCTCCACGACATGACATGACCTATATAATTAATCTGGACACCGTGGGTGATTATGCTTGTACAAATAATCCAGTCCTGTCTTGCATCATGTCTAGGAGGGGACTCCTGAGTACCACGGTCAGGAGTACCCATTGAAATGGACTAAGGCTAATAACTAGATTAATACATTAGTCATAAAGAGATCTTCCAGCTACAGGCAATTCCGTTACCTGGATACGCCTTGGATCTGTAGCCTGCCGTCGAGTAGGGCACATTTCCAGCACACTGTCATGTGTTGCACCTTTCAATCTACCTAAGGGTACATTCGTTTTCTGGACGATGTACCCACCTGAATTCAACTCTAATCTTTCAACCTGGGTAACTTGGATGGTCTGCAGGGCTTGTGGCTGTGGAATAATCTCACTGCATCTTGTTAGTAATTAGGCTTGTGACAACCCTAGTTAGTTAAAGTATCAAGCTGTAATTCTTGCTTGGCCGTAAAATGATTGGATGGAGTCTAACCAGTCTAGTCTTGCCCTGATCCTGATTACTGCATGACCAGAATGCCTGTATTTATTTTATCGATAAATGGTGATAATCCAAGTTCTGTTCAGACGAAGGGTTATAACCCCGGTCCTTGTTTGCTTTACGGGTTGTAACCTGGTTATCTGAATAGTTCCATGGTTATCTCGTCGTATATCATCCTGAGGTATTTTCTTTATTTTCAATTTTTACCTTATTTATACTCTTGTGCTGATTGCTGGTTTTAGTTTCTAAGTGAAGCCTCCTTTGTGGCACTTGCTCTTTCTGGGGTCTGACCCAGCTGGTTTTGTGTGGCCAGATTTCGGAGCAGCTCCAGAGGATCTACCGACCTCCCAGCCAAATGGTGGCCACTAGATGGAACCCTGGCAACGAGTGAGTTTATTTTTGATCTCCCACTTTATTGTAAAAATATTCTTTTGAGGCGTTTAGCCGACGAGCACCTGTTAGCTCGGTTGCACTTTACTTACTGTCTGCCTACGGGCTGTAACATGATTGACAGATCCTAGGGTTGATCATGTATGACTAAAGTCTTGCTAGTCCTAGCATTTTGTAATGACTAGCTTCATGATCAGCTGAATATGTAATATTTGGGACGCCTTATTATTGTATATTTAATGATCATACATCTTGTAACATTTACATACTTACTTGTGATTGAGACACTAGGCTTGTTCATGACCATAGGAGACCGTTGGCTTGTAGTAAACCCTCATGTATCTAGACAGCCGTGACCGTATAGCGAGATGGATCCCATTTCATATACGTAGCTGGCGATGTCTGCCCCCGCTCTCCAGTATTCTGGTTCTGGGGCGTGACATGGTTTAAGTGGTGGCCCATACAGGTCTTGTAAATCAAGATATGTGAGGGTTTACCGAATAGATGTCTCAATCAGTATTCGCCTTTGATCTCTGTTCGTATCTTCTGAATGCCTGGATTTTTGTCCTGATCGCATGCTTGTATCGTTGGTCTATCCTGGTCCTTCCTTATTGTTTCCTATGTCGTCTTCTTCAGCGGCATTGTTCCTGGTCCTGCCGGTCAGCAAGGCGGAGCACTTTCCCCAGATCAGCAACCTGGAGATCAAGCCCAGCACTCCAGAGTAGCCTCCAGAGTCGTGCCTTCTGGCGGAGAGCCACCAGTCCAGCCAGTTCAGCCTGCCGAGCCTGATGATGGCACTTTGGTAGGTCTCGTCAGGACTTTGATAGCTTCTCAAGATCATCGAGGAGATGCCTTACACCAGGCAGTGACGAATGCTTTGACCCTGGGCGGTCATCAGGGTAACAGCGCGGTCAACAGCTTCAAGCGCTTGAACCCTCCCTTCTTTGACGGTAGTGAAGATGCTATCGCAGCGGATGCGTGGCTTCAGGATACTGAAGTGATTCTAGAAGCAGCCAGGACCCCAGAGAATGAGAAGGTGGCCGTGGTGTGCCTGCAGTTGTTGGATCTTGCCCGCAGCTGGTAGGCGGCTCAGGCCGTTGGATTAGTAGCACCCATTGCTTGGACAGTATTCAGGAAGAGATTCCAGACCAAGTATTTTAATGCTGTAGCTCGGTATGATCTACAGACGAGGTTCACCAATCTGAAGCAGATGGACAAGACGGTCGATAGATATGCGGCCAAGTTTTTGAGACTCAGTCGGTTTGCTTCCACTTTGGTGGCAACCGAGTATGATCGAGCCCAGCGATTCCAGCAGGGGCTTCACCTGGAGATTCTATTAGCAGTTGAGCAGTTTGAGCATCAGACTTTTGATGCAGTCTTGAGAGCAGCCCGGAGGCATGAGTATACTTCCCAAAGGATCGTGGATAGGGCCGGGGGTCTGAAGAGATCTCACGGCCAGATGAATCAGTCTTCAGCCCCAGCCCCGGCAGCCAGGACTTTGACTATTGGAGCTCCGAGGCGAACGGCCTCAGTGACGTCGGTCCAGCATTCAACCCCGACGTACCCTCAGCAGCAGAAGCAGAAGCAGTCTTCCGCAGTGGGTTGTTCTCATTATGGGAAGCCAGGCCATGTTATGGCAGAATGTCGTAGGGTGCAGGGATTATGTCTGGCTTGTGGAGTACCGGATCATAGGATTGGATCCTGCCCGAATAGGGGTGGTTCATCATCATCCAACCTTTCTAACTCTTCGGTGAGAGGACCAGCTCCGGTCCAGCAGCAGCAGTATCCATTGCCGAGGCCCTTGCCGCCTCAGTCCCAGGTATTCCAGCAGCAGAACCTCCAGCAGTATGCTCAAGCCCAAGCCCAGAGCCAGAGCAGGCAGCGAGGATTTCAGCAGAGGGGACCAGCACCCCGAGGGCATGGTCAAGCTATGGTGATGACCGTAGAGGAAGGATTGGCACCAGGGGAGGTAGTGGCAGGTACTATTCTCGTCAACTCATTTCCAGCTTCAGCTTTATTTGATTCTGGTGCGTTACATTCTTTTATGTCTGCACGATTCGCGACACGGATAGGATTGGAGCCTGAGTCATTATCAGCAAGGCTCAATATACTTACTGGTAACGGACTTGTGGGAGTCGATATGGTGTTTTCCTCGTATCGGATCGTAGTTAGCGGTAGAAAATTTCCCGCTAGATTGATAGAATTCCCAATGGCCGATTATGATGTGGTCCTAGGGATGGATTGGTTGAGGAACCAGTATGCTAGGATAGACTGCCATATTGGCAGGGTTGTTTTTAGCATTCTAGGAGAGCCAGAGTTTTCATTTTCCAGAGGCGCAGTTGAGTCTTCTCCTCCAGTATTGCGGATGGCAGTAGCAGCAGTGTCGTTGCCCCGGATAGTCGAAGAGTTCCCAGATGTTTTTCCGAAAGAGCTTCCAGGTATGCCGCCAGAGTGGGAGATCGAGTTCACCATAGACTTGATTCCCGGAACAGCCCCAGTGTCAGAAAGAGTCTACAGAATGGCACCGTCAGAATTGGAGATCTTGTACAAGATGATTGAAGAGCTTAGAACCAAAGGATTCATTCGTGCTAGTGGATCGCCTTGGGGAGCCCTGATGCTTCTTATGAAAAAGAAGGATGGTACGTCCAGGTTATGTGTTGATTATCGTACCTTGAACTCAGTGACAATCAAGAACAAATATCCTCTTCCGAGGATAGATGACTTGTTTGATCAGCTCAAAGGGGCAGCAGTATTCTCGAAGATCGACTTGAGGTCAGGATATCACCAGATCAGAGTCAGAGAGCAGGACATCCTGAAGACAGCTTTCAGATCGAGGTATGGGCATTGGGAGTTCCTTGTTATGCCCTTTGGAGCGACCAATGCGCCGGCAGTATTCATGGATCTCATGAATCGCATCTTCATGCCCTATTTGGATCAGTTCGTGATTATGTTTTTGGATAACATCCTGGTTTATAGCAGGAGTAAAGCGGAGCATGAGCAGCATCTCCGTGTGGTTCTTCAGATTCTCAGGGAGCACCAGTTATATGCCAAGTTCAGTAAATGCGAGTTCTGGCTCGATCGCATTACGTACTTGGGTCATATCATCACCAGAGGATGAGTAGAAGTGGATCCCCAGAAGATTGTGGCTATTGAGTCGTGGCCGGTGCCTAGCACAGTTGCAGAAGTCCACAGTTTCCTTGGATTGGCCGACTACTACCGGCGATTTGTTTCGAATTTTGCTCGGATATCAGCGCCATTGACCCGATTAACCCGCAAGGATGTACAGTTTGCTTGGACAGCAGAGTGCCAGGATTCTTTTGAGAAGTTGAAGCGAGGCTTGATGACGGCTCCCATTCTCGCGCTTCCAGATGGAACCGAAGGATTCTCAGTATATTGTGATGCTTTGGGCAGAGGTTTATGATGTGTTCTGATACAGCATGGAAAGGTAATAGCTTATGCGTCACGGCAACTTCGTGATCATGAGAGAAATTACCCAACCCATGACTTGGAGCTGGCAGCAGTAGTGTTTGTACTTAAGTTGTGGAGGTACTACTTGTACGAAGATAGGGTAGAGATTTTCACCGACCACAAGAGCCTGAAGTATGTTTTCACCCAGAAGGATCTTAACATGCGTCAGAGGAGGTGGCTGGAGCTTCTTGTGGATTATGATGTCAACTTACAGTATTATCCTGGGAAGGCCAACGTCGTTGCAGATGCGTTGAGCAGGAGAGCCGAAGTTTATTTCCTAATAGCGCAACCAGAGCTGTTAGCAGATTTATAGAAGATGGGTATGGAAGTTGTTCTCCCTTCCTGTGTGGCATTGATGGCCAGTATGCAAGTTCAGTCCACTATAGTCGAGAGGATCCGGATGGCACAGTCAACAGATTCCAAGCTTCAGCGACTTAGAGCAGAGTGTGAGGCTGGACGAAGGCCAGAGTTATGTATTCATGAGGATAGTACACTTCGACATGGTAATCGTCTTTGTGTACCCAGTAGAGATATCAGGCAGGAGATCATGTCGGAAGCGCACAGTTCTCAGTATTCCATCCATCCTGGCAGTACGAAGATGTACCGTGATATCTGTCAGCACTTTTGGTGGAATGGCATGAAGCGGGAGATAGCTCGGTTTGTCTTTCGGTGTTTGGTTTGCCAACAAGTTAAAGCTGAACATTAGTGACCGGCTGGACTTCTTCAGCCCTTGCCGATTCCAGAATAGAAATGGGAGCATGTGACCATGGATTTCGTGATTGGATTACCTAGATCCTCAGCTGGTAGAGATGCTATCTGGGTTATAGTTGATCGGCTCACGAAGGTGGCTAAGTTCCTTCCATTTAGAGTTGATCAGTCGACGGCTCAGCTAGCAGAGATGTATCTCAGACAGATCGTCAGATTGCACGGTGTTCCAGTCAGTATCACCTCGGACCGAGATTCAAGATTCACGTCGCACTTTTATCGTAGCCTGCAGAAGAGTTTGGAAACTCATCTCCAGTTCAGTTCAGCATATCATCCGCAGACAGATGGTCAATCGGAGCGTACTATCCAGACTCTTGAAGACATGTTGCGGTCCTGTACACTTGACTTCAGTAGTTTATGGGAAGATCACCTGCACCTGGTAGAATTCTCATACAACAACAGTTTCTAGGCCAGTATCCATATGGCACCATTCGAGGCACTGTATGGCAGGAAGTGCAGATCCCCGTTAGCCTGGGATGATGTTGGAGAGAGGCAGATGCTTGGTCCAGAAATAATTGCTCAGACAGTTGAGGTGGTCAGGAGAGTCCGGGATCATCTTCGAGTTGCCCAAGATCGCCAGCGCCATTAGGCCGATTCTTATCGGCGCCCTCTCGAGTTTTTGGTCAGCGATCATGTATTCCTGAGAATTTTGCCTAACCGTGGCGTCATTCATTTCGGCGTCCAGGGAAAGCTTAGTCCTAGGTATATAGGACCGTTTGACATTCTGGAGCGAGTAGGAGATGTATCCTATCGTCTCGCTCTTCCGTCGTCGCTAAGCGAGGTGCATGACGTGTTCTATGTATCTCAATTACGACGGTATATCCTAGCCCCGAGCCATATCCTGGATCATTCGAAATTGGTTGTTTGTACCAACCTTTCGTATGAGGAGCGGCCCGTGTCTATATTGGACCGGAGAGAGAAGATCTTCAAGAATAAGACTATCAAGTTAGTCCGAGTTGCTTCAGGTCATCACTCTTTGGGTGAGTCAACGTGGGAGCGTGAGGATGATATCCAATCGCGATATCCCGACTTGTTTGACTCGTGAGGTATAATGTCCTTCTTATGCCTCATGCCTTCGATTCTTTGCTTGCATGATTGATTGCTTGATTGATTGTCTAGTATAGCTTTCCTGTGATTAGTGTAGCTTGTTCTTGTCTCTCTAGCCTCTTAATTAAATTCCGAGGACAAAATTCTTTTAAGGTGGGTAGAGTTGTAATGCCTGTTGTCCGTATTACGTATTTTTGGAATACGTGTACGTATTTTATCTTGTATTGTATGATTCCTTGCTTAGTTTTCTTCATGGCTTGGGTTAATCTTGGTTCGGGTTGGCTTGGTTCGATTTAAGATTTGCTTTTGGTTCATCATGAACCAAAGGATGAACCCCCTACCTACCACCACCACTACCATTTATTAACCCATTCTTCCTTCTCTCTCTTCAGTACTCTCCTTCTTCCCTTCATTAATTCTTCACCTACTAGAGAGAGGGAGAGAGAGAGGTCTAGGCAAGTACAACTTGCTTCATGGAGGAACTCCAATTTTATTGCTTTATTCTCTTCCTTACAGCATTCTAACTTACTTTAGAACTTGGCATTTTCACTTTCTATGGCTAGATTCTTGTAGTTCTATATTTATATTATTTTCGGATTTCTTGGATTTTGATCTACTTAATCTTGTTATTTTCGAGTTTTGATGGTTCCATGTTGTAGAGCATTTCATTCTGCCCCATTTTGACCTATGAAAGTTCGGATTTGGACTCCGGATGAAGGTTCTATGCAGCTTGGTGGCCACGGCTTCTTGGTGTTCTTCTTCTCGGAAATTTGGAGAAGAAGAACAGTACTTGACTTGACCGTATGAACATTTCATGCGGCAAGTGTTCTCCTAGCCGCTTGGACTTTTCCCCACTTAGACGCATATGCGCCCTTGCCTTTCCTGGCCGCAGGAACTTGTACTCCTTACTAGCCGCATGAGCCCTTGAACTGACCTGTCGTATGAGCTCCTAACCGAGCCGCATGCACCCCTTCATATCCTGGCCGCATATGCGTGTAACCTGTCTGGCCGCATAAGGCCTTGCTTTCGAGCCGCATATGCATCAGCACCCTTGGCCGCATGAGACTGAGTCTATTATCCGCCGCATATGCACCCTTCACTCCCAGCCGCATAAGCAGCCACGTTGACCCAGCCGCATGGGCTTCCACTAAGCCGTATGCGCCTCCTTCTATACCCAGCCGCATGATACTACACTTTCCAGCCGCATGGACCCAAACTCCTTCTTAGCCGCATGAGCCTTTCCCTTTTAGCCGCATGCGCCTGACCCTATTCAGCCGCATGGGCTGTTCTCTTCCAGCCGCATGAGATCATTCCTGGCAGCATATGCCCTAGCCGCATGGCTCTCCTATATCCCTATGTATTGATATTTTATTAGATATTTTACGTCCTTTTTATATCCTTACGCCTTTTGTCATGAACTTCATAATCACGAATTTACTTGATATGTTTGGGCATGATAATTGAGCCTGACATGACAGTGACCCGTAGTGGTGCACTCCTGACATGACTAACCTGACATGACCTGATAGTGGCCCGTCGCGGCGCACTCCTGACCAGTGAACTGGACATGTTAAACCTGACCTGATTCTTTTGATAAGCTGTTGCGACGGCTCCACGACATTATCTGACCTGTATAATTAATCAGGACACCGTGGGTGATTGTGCTTGTACAAATAATCCAGTCTGTCTTGCATCATGTCTAGAAGGGGACTCCTGAGTACCACGGTCAGGAGTATCCATTGAAATGGACTAAGGCTAATAACTAGATTAATACATTAGTCATAAAGAGATCTCCCAGCTATAGGCAATCCCGTTACCTGGGCACGCCTTGGGATCTGTAGCCTGCCGTCGAGTAGGGCACATTTCCAGCACACTGTCATGTATTGCACCCTTCAACCTACCTAAGGGTACATTCATTTTCTGGACGATGTACCCACCTGAATTTAACCCTAATCTTTCAACCCGGGTAACCTGGATGGTCTGTAGGGCTTGTGGCTGTGGAATAATCTTACTGCATCTTGTTAGTAATTAGGCTTGCGATAACCCTAGTTAGTTAAAGTATCAAGCCATAATTCTTGCTTGGCCGTGAAATGATTGGATGGATTCTAACCAGTCTAGTCTTGCCCTGATCCTGATTACTGCATGACCAGAATGCCTGTATTTATTTTATCGATAAATAGTGAGAATCCAAGTTCTGTTCAGACGAAGGGTTACAACCCCGATCCTTGTTTGGTTTACGGGTTGTAACCTGGTTATCTGAATAGTTCCATGGTTATCTCGTCGTATATCATCCTTAGGTATTTTTTTTATTTCCAGTTTTTACCTTATTTATACTCTTGTGCTGATTGCTGGTTTTAGTTCCTAAGTGAAGCCTCCTTTGTGGCACTTGCTCTTTCTGGGGTCTGACCTAGCTGGTTTTGTGTGGCCAGATTTCGGAGCAGCTCCAGAGGATCTACCGACCTCCCAGGCAGATGGTGGCCACTAGACGGAACCTGACAACGAGTGAATTTATTTTTGATCTCCCACTTTATTGTAAAAATATTCTTTTGAGGCGTTTAGCCGACGAGCACCTGTTAGCTCGGTTGTACTTTACTTACTCTTTGCCTACGGGCTGTAACATGATTGACAGATCCTAGGGTTGATCATGTATGACTAAACTCTTGCTAGTCCTAACATTTTGTAACGACTAGCTTCATGATCAGCTGAATATGTAATATTTGGGATGCCTTATTATTGTATATTTAATGATCATACATCTTGTAACATTTACTTACTTACTTGTGATTGAGACACTAGGCTTGTTCATGACCATAGGAGACCGTTGGCTTGTAGTAAACCCTCATGTATCTAAACAGCCGTGACCGTATAGCGAGATGGATCCCATTTCATATACGTAGCTGGCTATGTCTGCCCCCGCTCTCCAGTATTCTGGTTCTGGGGCGTGACAATACCTTTGGCTGAAGTCAAAACCAGCAGCGTCATCAATTTCGTCAAACATCATGTTATCTGCAGATTTGGCGTACCTCGACGAATCATTCATGACAATGGACCTCAGTTCATCAGTCAAAAGTTCTCAAGGTTCTGTGACGATCATCGGATCGACAATGTCGCGTCGACATCTTACAACCCTGCTGTTAATGGCTTGGCTGAAGCCTTCAACAAGACTATTATCAAAGCTCCTTAAGAAATTTGTGTCTACTAACAAACGGAATTGGAGTGAAAAGCTTGGAGAATGTCTATGGGCCTACCGCACTACGGTCCGCAACCCCACAGTCTGTACACCTTTCTCTCTGGTATACGGTTGTGAAGCAGTTCTACCCCTGGAACTTCAAATTCCGTCTCTAAGGATTGCTATCGCCAATGAGTTGACGACAGAGAACAATGATCTTCTTCGACTTTCAGAACTGGAGGCGCTCGACGAGAAGCGACTATTGACTCAACAACACGTAGAGTTATATCAAGCCCGTATCTCGAAGACTTTCAACCGCAAAGTTAAAGTCAGAGCCTTTCAGAAAGGAGAACTCGTTCTTACAGTCAGACGTCCCATGACTATGACTCACATGAGCAAAGGCAAGTTCGATGCAAAATGGGAAGGGTCTTATATCGTGAGTAAAGTCTTTTTAAATAGAGCTTATCAACTCACAGAGCTAGATGGTCGAGTTGCAATGATGCCCATCAATGGCAAGTTCCTTAAAAAATATTATGTATGAATGTAAAAAGGATTTCTTATAAATATGATCAGACAGTTCATAAATAAAGTTTGATTTTATTTCATCATAAACGATGTTACACAATATCAAGGATGAGAATCACTATCATCCTTCTTGAAGACAGGACGAGGACCACTACCGTCCTTTTCAAAAATATAGTCGGCAAAAGAGCCGAGAACATCCTTGCCCGATTTCACTAGAAACGCGCAAGCGGCCATCCTTATGGCCTCTTCTTCTTCGGTCTCCCCTGGGTCAACCAGGAAGTCCAAGATGTCCCTTGGTGGCTTGGGTGTAGACGAACCTTCGCTCGCTTCCGTCTGCTTTGGCTAGTTTGGTTCGGCTGGACGTTCCTCCGTGATTTCTTCAACCTTCGGGACAATCTCGGCCTTCTTGGATGCATCTTCAGACGATATTTTTGTGTTGAAAAGTGAAAGTGATCATTCCATTTAAATTTATGTTCTATTTATAGGCAGAGATTCTTGAAACATCGAAGCGACACGTTCTCCGCAACATTCATTACATTCATTCGACGGTTCATCCGTTCATTTCATTCATCCGACGGTTCATCCGTTTATTACATTCATTCAACGGTTCATCCGTTCATTTCATTCATCCGACGGTTTCATTTCATTCATCCGACGGTTCACCCGTTCATTCCATTCATCCAACGGTTCACCCGTTCATTCAATTCATCTGACGATTCATCCGTTCATCCCGACGATTCATTTTCGTTCATACATTTTGACGATTCATCCGTTCATCCATATCAGCGACTTGTGACGTATTTATTACCTCTGATTAAACCGAAATAATGATATTCAAAAAATTATATTCTGCCATGTCCACATTACCTCTGAACAGATATAATGAATATAATTATTTTCTAAAATCAAGAAATATATCATGTCCTGAACCTCTGAATATATTTTCTATTGCTATTATTTATATCCATAATGGGATATGCAATAAATAATAGAGCTACAAAGAATAATGTCTTTTTATTGATTTGAATAAAAGGTATTACAAAAAGACATATCATAAAAAAGAAGAAAATACAAAAAGTTTTCTTATTCAGCTGAAGGTGTCATCAGATGAGCTATCTGCTGCTTCATGGATTGGTGCCGTTCTTCACGCGAATCCAGCACCCGCTTCCTAGCTTCCGCCATTCCAGATTTATCATCAAATGATGGCAAGGTTACTAGGCGGCGAGCAATTTCATCTTGGTGAATTCTGACAAACTCATTTTTTTCGTGGGTCAGAATGTCTAGTTGTTGAACAGCAGCTTGATGCTGTGTAGTCTCTTCCTCAAGAGCAAGTTGAACGATTCTCAACTCTTCCTGAAGTCGAACAAACTCTGCATTCAGTTCAGCGACCTTCTTTTCTTTCTCCCCAGCAGCAGACGCTAATATCTCCATCTGGGAGTCATACTCTGAAGAATTTGTAGCAAAAGTGTCCAAGAAAATCTTGAAATCAGCTTTCGTAACTTCGGCTTCTCGAGTCATCCTTTCAAACTCAGCATTCACCAGGGGCTCTACCTCCCCCCGATTAAGATCTTTGTAAATCTTAATTGATTCCTCCAGCTCATCTAGTATATGTTCAAGATAGGCAGCTTGAGCTTCATCAGCCTGACTTCGGATAGCGCCGATCAGATAAGTAGTTGGACTTCTGACGGTGATGAAACCAACGTTCTCTTTCTCCATTACCCTTTCTACTAAGGGTACTAATGAAGTGAAGAAGAGGTTGGTGAAGGAACCAACTATAAATTTATTGGTAGCCGCTGCACTGGGTGTAGCAGCTACTCCTATAGAAGTTGAGGCAGCAGAGGCCTGTAAATACGGAAGTTCGGCTTCTAGAACATGGGCTGAAGTCTCTCTGGACAAGGAAGCCATAGTGGAGCTAGTTGCCCCTCCCAGATGTTCCTCTGCGAAATCAAATAAACATCATCAGTTTGCTGTCATTAGCGATTATAAAAAAGGATCAAAACTAAGGGTAAGCTTACCATTGCTGGGTTTAGTGACCAAATTGTCATTTGTTGACATAGGCTGCAGCCTCGCAGAAGTAGCTCCAGACATCACTGTCTGACTGCTTCCCGCTTCCGAGCCGCCCGATAAATGCGGCTACTGCTAGCTATCGCTTTTGTTTGTACTATATCAGTTCATACTGGAGGAATTGGAGAAGGTCGAGTTTCTGCAGGAATGAAAGTTAAGATGTCAGTCATTCGACCAATAAAATAAGATCATCAATATAAGCCAATACCTCTTGGTTCAGTGACAGTAGCTTCTTCCGGTGCTACGTCATTAACAGTGTTCTATTCTTGGTATGCATGGGCATCGGCATCCTCTTCCAGATTCAGATTGTCATCCTCTGTAGATGTTTCTTCATCATCTGCACCTTCTTCTCACTACAACAAAAAACCCTTTTAATGACGCTCGACAAGGAGTTTTAATGACGGCTGATACATAAGCGTTATCAAGTTGAGAAATACCTTTTTTCTATGACGGTTTGGGCTAATTCTGGGCTTTTTATAACGTTTATAAAACAAAACATCATTAATATTTTAGAGCGGTGGCAAACTTGTAATTCTTTCACTGTATAAAAGCTCAGTGGGAGAGAAAATTCATTTCTCATCCATTTTCTAATGGAGCAGCATCTCTCCTCAAACCTCTTCTCCTCCAATTTTTCAGTTTTCATTTTCCCTCCTTTTCGGTTCGACTCCAATTTCTCTCCCAAACTCCAGATCTACGCAAAGGTGGACGCGACGACGGTAGTGGTGAAGAGGCTGAAGGAGGTCGGGGTCGGGAGGAGGGAGTTCGAACAGCAGATGGAGGCGGTGGGGAGGGTGCGGCACGAGCACGAGGAGGCGGTGGTATGATCCTTAACTTCAACTCCATTCTAGTTCGATTTTTGACTATTTTCTCACTTTTATCATCTGGGCACCGCTTGATTCAGTAGATTTGAGTGTTTTCTTTTGGGAAAGATTTGATTTTTTCCCCCTTAAGGTTAGGGTTTGGTTCTTCCGAGTAAATAGTTTGATTTTTCGACCACGATGGTCGTCAGCACTTTCCTCGAGAAGGCCGACATGTTCAAGTACCTCGGCAGGCTGCTGTCCTGGAGGAGCAGGGGCGGCAAGGACCTGCTCTGTCGGGTTTGCGTAGTCTCGGCGCTCTCGAGCGCCCTGTTCACCAATGACACCTCCTGCATGGTCCTCACCGAGTTCGTGCTAAAGATCGCCAGGCAGAACAACCTTCCCCCTCAGTCTTTCCTCCTGGCCCTCGCGTCGAGCGCCAACATAGGCTCCTCCGCCATGCCTATCGGCAACCCTCAGAACCTCGTCATAGCCGTCCAGAGCAAGATAACCTTCGGGAAGTTCCTGCTCGGTGTCCTCTCCGCGATGCTGGTGGGCGTGATCCTGAACGTCTGCATCCTCCTGTGCTACTTCTGGAAGGTGTTATCGGTAGAGAAGGACGAGGAAGTAGCGAACGAAGCTGCAAAAGCGGTCGCGGAAGGTGATATGAGCTTCCACCGATTCTCTCCCGCGACGTTGTCCCACCAGACGTCTCCGGGCTCTCAGGAACGGGACGAGGATTCTGCGGACGGTGATGCTCTGAGGAACCGGGTGCACGATGGCGGGGACGACATATATAGCGCCCCCAGCGTCGAGGGGGTCGAGTCGAAGAGGGTGTCGAGTGCTTCGAAGGAGGGGGAGGCGAAGTAGTGCAAAGGATCGTTAGGAGTCCTAGTAGTAGTAGTAATAATGGCGCGAGCGAAGAGACGCATTCCTCGGATCAAAAGAAGGGTTGGAAGGACCTGTTGTGGAAGGCTTGTGTGTATCTTGTGACACTGGGAATGCTTGTATCCCTTCTGATGGGGCTCAACATGTCGTGGACCGCGATAACCGCCGCGCTCGCTCTCATCGTGCTCGACTTCAAGGACGCACGCCCTTGCCTAGAGAAGGTTGTGAAGAAGACTTTTGAGTTTCTTACACTGTCATTCACAGCTTTGAGTATACATAACTTGGTTTCTCAGTATCTTTTTTTCCAGGTTTCATACTCCTTGCTGATATTCTTCTGTGGGATGTTCATAACTGTCGATGGCTTCAACAAGACTGGTTTACCAAGTACTCTATGCGATTTTGTGGAACCATATGCACAGATTGATAATGTCGGAGGGGTCGCACTGCTTGCTGCTGTGATTCTTCTCCTCTCCAACATCGCCTCCAATGTACCTACCGGTAGGTTCCACACCCTGTTCATCAGTTAAATCAAGGGTTCAATTGAAGAGCAATGTCAATTCAATATTGAAGAAGCATTTGATGACCATAGATTCCTGTAAAAGAACCTTCATATCATTGAATTTATCTTGATAAAATAAGAAGGAAAGTGTGCATATCCATTGGAGACTTGAGATCTTTTTACATCGAGTGTTGGCAACTATAGGAAAAACAAGGCAAGCAATAAAACGGGAAAAGTTCACGTTGCACAGGAGGTTACTAATTATTTCTACATTCAGTGAGTTGATATTGAACTTTACTTTCGGAATTAATACATGTTCAGCTCGGTAGTAAAAACATTTCTTTGTTGTATGTCTTAAGGTTATTAGTGTCACAATGATACAGTTTATTGTTCACTTTGTATATTATACTTGTGTAATCTATATGCTGTTGGATGCATTTTCTTTACATGTTCTGCTAAATTATTAGAAGAGAGAGCTAGATGCTGCTAGATTGTTTTCTAGGCACTCCATTTTGTGCAATCTGTCAAACTTAGGCACTCCGTTTTGAATCCCTTTACTTTTGTTCCTTATTTATGCAATTTATATTACACTGAAATTTGTCTAGAATTGAACCATCTAACAGGTTTGAATGTGTTTTGTGTTGTTTGTTCTCGTTAGGTTTGTGTCTCGCACCCAGTTATATGTCCAGCTTCATCCAGCTTACTTCGATGATTGCATGGAAGAGAGTAGAATGAATAAATCTTTGTTGCATGTTGATTTACTGAGGAAATCTGTTCCAAAATGTTGCAATTGTGACTTAATTTCCTTTTTCTCTTTGTGTTGATAACAACAGGAAGAGTGCAATGGGATATCTGGCCTCTTCTCTTAGTATGCACTCCATGCATTGCTTTGTGAAGGTATCTAGTTGTAAGTAATATATGTCTTTTACTGAGTTTGTTTCTGTTATATAAATTTCTAATATATAAATTTTTTGTTAACTTTCTTTAATTTATTGGCTTGGTAAAATCCAGGTTGATTGCTAGTCTCACATTTCAGCGTTGATTACTAAAGTGCTAAGTTAACATTTCTGATTTTTTGCAAAAAGGGCACAACGTGACGCTGAGGTGCATGCAGGCGCTGGTGTGGGTTCAGGCGAGAGTAAGGGATCAGAGGATGACGCTCTCCCACGACGGCGCCGGCTGCAGCAGCACCAAGTCGTCGCTCAGCTGCGATACTACTTCTTTTTGGGACTCCCGATATCTTCAAGAGATTGCAGAGAGAAGATCCATGGTCAGAATCTACTTAAATAAATATTTCTAATAATTTGGTTAGCAAAAGAGAGATTTATTCCTATTTTTTGGGTACATTATGTATTTGGATATTCAATGTAATGAAGATGTTAATATATACTTTATTTTGAGAAATGTAATAAAGATGGTGACATATAATGTTAAGTTTTTGGAATGTAATATATACTGTACAGTATAGAGCATTATAAATATGCTAATTTGAATAGTATAAAGTGTTATAAATATGCTGCATTGAGCCTGTACATATTATCTATTCATGACGTTTTAAAATTGTTCTGAATTGTGCACTATATATTAACCATTCATAACGCTTTTATAGAAACTATTCATGATGGTTATTTTATGACGCTTTTAAAAAACATTTATAACACCCGTTTTTATAACGGTTGTTGTGAAAAAAAAGCGTCATGGTTCGTCATTAATGACGCTTTTTAGCCGTCATTAAAAGGGTTTTTTGTTGTAGTATCTCATGCCTTCTCGCTATCACTTGCGTTGGCTGGATCTATTTTATTATTGAAGCCGAAGTCACAGTTTTCCAGGGCCTCGATCATCAATCGATCATCAATCGATCCTCTTCAGCCCTACGAGATCTTCGTATAACTGGAAGAGGGGCAGTTTCCGTTGAAAGCGTAGGAGATTGTACTACTTCAACAGATGATCCCGATTCATTGATTGGAGTTGGAGCTGCAGTTGCTTCTCTTGCTTCTGCAGCCCCATCCTTTATCTCTTTGGTCTCCTCTCTTGTCTCTGTAACCTGGTCTCCTTTCTCTGCACTGGAAGTTTCCTACCTGGGCTCGGGAGCAGGTGTCGGAGAAGGCATCATAACCCCGGCGACAGCACTGATCAAGGCCGATGTATGAGCATATCTCGGGGGAGTGGTTACTTTCTTTCTGAAAGCTAATTTCGTCCTGCGTAGAGGTTCTTCTGGGATCTCTACGTCTGCTGCGTGTATTTTTCTTTGAATGGAAGTAGGGGTTGTTGCCTCTTCTCTATGAACCGACTCGACCTATTGTCGAGATTGTGAGCGAGTAGTGACTCTTTCTGAAGAGTCCACGACGGTCTTCTTCTTTAAGACATGAGAAGATGTTTCTTCTGCCTTCCTTTTTCTCTCCTTGATCGAAGATCTTACAACTTTCAGGAAGACACGTAGCGGCTCGTAGACTTCTTCGGGGAAGTTGGCTTCCCTCGAAGCTTCTAAAGGTACATCAGCTGGCTCGTGCTCTTCATCATTTCCAGGAAGTAATATAACAGGTGCTCCTTTCTTAAATCGAGTTGCCGTCGCAAAGCCGTCTGCTAGATTGAAGTTCTCAGCAAAATTATTTGCTGATGTGTGAAAGATCGAGTAAGTATACAACATGCGAGGGCCACGACCGCTTCTTGTCGGCATCGAGAATGTCGTCCTTGTGTCACGGGCATTATAATATGCCCAAGCCCGAGCTCCATCAATTAAAAAACCTTTTCCCTGTAGGCATGTTATAGTATTACCTACGTGAAATTGGTCATAACCGAATTGGCGTGCAAATCGGCTGGGGAGATAAGGCTCGAGATAACATTCATCCTCGAACCCGTACACCAAGTGTGATGGCCGAATTGTTCTCAACCAGTCGAACGCTGTATCCTCGTAGAGTCGACGAGGTTTGTTGACATATGCTCATAACCAACTAGAGGGGGAACATAATAAAAGTTCCATCCCTTGCCGAGATTCAGAGTTCGTCGGCAGTCTCTCAAAGTGGTGTAGATCCACTTACATCCAGAAAATCTTCTTAAAAAGCTACCGTCCACTGCCCCCATGTTTGGATTCATCAAAGAAGGATGGTACAAAAGCAGCCATCCAAACAGATAAGTGTACGGCAGTTCCAGCCGAGGAAAACTTCCTTTCTTGTCTTTTCCTCGAATCATCGAATCAATGAAAAGGCGGAGGCCGGCGTTCACCCTGCATGTCATTGCTGACAGCAGATCCATCCGGTAGCCGAAGACCAGACGGACAGTAGCAAATAGTATGCCGCGATGGAAGCGGTCGACTGCACTGGCTCCAGGAACGACATATCGTCGAAGCCAGTAAGTGAGGAAACCCGCCAGCTGGGCTTCCTTCGACATCGGCCTGTAGCCCATCCTCATGTTGCTTTCAATGATGTCGTCTTTCTTAAAAGAAGGATATTGAAGATCATCCTCAATCTTGATATCCATATCACCATGCGTCTCTATCAGCTCTCTCACTTCGCTATTGCTAAGTGGTCTGAAGAAGTTGGGATTACAGTTTCCATGCTCTTTGGTCTTCTTCTCAATGATATGATTGGGGAAAAGATACGACAACCATTTGATGGAGTAGCAGTTACCGGCTATGCCACTCTTGTAATATAGAGAGCAAATCTTGTAGTGGCAGAGGAGTTCTTCAAAGACAGCTACCATATCGGCATTCTCCTGGCACAGTTTGTCCAACTCATAGTTTGTCGGGACAAACTCTTCATAGGGGATATCCCCCATTGGCAGGTGAGAGATATACTTTATCTCGTGCAAAGCTAATCCAATCTCTCCGCGTGGCATCATGAAAGTCCTGGTCCTGTAGTTGTATCTATCCGCCAACGCGAGGAATAGATGAGGATTAGGAGGGAAGCCGTAAACAGTGGCGTACACTGCTTGGTACAGATCAATCTCCTTGAGCAGAGCTTCAAATTGAACCAATATCCAATTTGTTATACATATCCATCTCTTATTATCCGGATTCACAAGACCTGCAGCCGCAGATCTTGGTCCGGATACCTTCCCTCTACCTTCACAAACTCATTTGCGAATATCAGATTTCTCAGTGGGAGCAGCAGGAAAGAATCTTCCGACGGGATGCAACCGGGTTTTAATCCTCTGAGTAAGGAGCAATGACGCTCAGAGGAACTGTAGAACATATCTTTGTGGTCTGGTCCCTTCTTAACACAGATATTTCTCGGTCGGGCTTGCTGCAGCGGAGTTATGTCCCATTCCATTCTTCTGGGATAACCCGCAAAAACATATCGGGACAAAGGAAGGCATCTGGAGATCTCTGGCAGAAGTATTGTCTTCTCATCCCTCCGAAAAATCCTCTGTTCCATATGAGGTCTCGGCTGAGAATTCTTATCAAGAGCCTCACCAAACAAGAATAGGGGCTTCTTATGGGTGACTGCGTCAGCAGTCTGAAGAGGCTGCCCGTTCATCAGGCACAATAAAGTGTCATTATCTTGTGCAGTCAGGATAGCCTGCCGAGAGGACGGTAAGGCATACTGAGGAAATGACACATGCGAGAGATCTTCCTTGTATTCAGGTTCAGACAGGGATCCTACAAAAAACTCGTAGTTGGGATCTTCTCTGAGGTTAACTGCATTAATAAAGAAGGCAATGATTAGTATATGCAAAATCAAAAAGTTTCTTCAAAAGATCATCAAATTTGTGCTGTGTGAAACAAGTTATCAGATTGCGCCAGCACAGTCAGCTTGCGCAAGTTATCAGATTGTGCCAGCATAGTCAGTTTGCGCAAGTTATCAGATTGTGCCAGCACAGTCAGCTTGCGCAAGTTATCAGATTGTGCCAGCACAGTCAACATGCGCAAGTTATCAGATTGCGCCAGCACAGCCAATGTGCGCAAGACGTCAGGTTATGCTAACATACTTGCGCAGGACATCAGTTTGTGCTGGCACAACCGACTTGCGCAAATCGATGGATTACGTCGACCATTTTGTCAGCGCTTTCCAACCGATTGCGCAAGAGTATAGTTTTTATAAAAATAAAAAAGTATTGCATATGCAGCCGAAACCCTCAACAGGGTGGCGCAAATACCATCAATCTCTAAAAAGAGAGAGAGATATGAAGGTCTGAAAACATCAAAAACCCTAAAAAGGGTTTCGATCATAGTTCGTATAACTTGAAGCACATGATGACCCGTCTCATGACGAGATACTCATGACGCAACATGAGTCGAGGGTTCGGCGGGGGCCTTTTTCTTATCGGCAGCTGATCGCTTGGGCGTCATTTCTGTCGTCGACGAGAGAAAGAAGGAGAAGTCAGAGTAGGGAAGGAGCTTCTGTCTATGGGGAAGTCGAAAGCAAGTAAAGGTTGAAAGAAAGAAAAATAAAACTATTTATAGTTTCAGAAGTGTAACAGTCACCCCCAATTGCGCCACAAAAGACGTAGCTAATTCCTCCAAACGCACAATCAAAGCGCAACTTGCGCAACTTGATTTTAAATTTGAAATTCAAAGTATTTCAAAACTTTGAATATTTTCAAATTTTGAAAACTTTGAAGGGGGTCTTGTATGTCCTAAAAAATTAAGTTGCATCTATCAAATAAGCAGAGAATTCTCAACTGCGCACCCTTTAAATGGACTGCACAGGAAACAGATTGCGCTACAAATCGAATGCGTGAGCTGAACTGCACTACCACCAGAGCGCGCTACGCTGACGTGGCAATGTCATCATTACCTGACAAAGATCGGATCTTCTAACAGCCTGACAGCCCAAAAAACGAAGAGTCCGTTCGTTTCTTGTGCAGCACAGCGCTCGAGAACAGCTGTACAACTTCAGCGCAATCAGCCAGTCTAACCGTAGCGCAGTTTGACCCAGCCTGAGTCCCAGCGCTATCCATTGAAGCGTAGTCTGAAGCTAGCGCTCTTCGGCTAGTACAATCCATCGAATAACTGATATTTATTACGTGGCTTACATGCCATCAATTGCTCGCCATGTGGCAACCGCCTGTACACGACTAAGCATATTTCAATCAAACAATGCCACGCGTCTGAATACAGTTAGCCCACGATCGAGCAACTACCCAATAGGCCAGTACAGTTTGCAGTCTGCGTAGTCTGTCGCCAGCGCAGTTCATCATGCGCAATCCAGAATAACTACAAATTAGTTATTTATAGAACTATATAAATAGAGTTTCAAGTCCTTCATTAAAGGGATCAGATCATTATTATCATCAGAGATCAAGAGTTCTTATCCAAGTGCTGCTGCATTCTTCAGAGGCTATCGTCTTCAAAGTTCACATCGTCTAAGGGATAAAGCGATCGTCTTCAGATCGGATTCCTATAGTTCTACTTTCCTAGAATTCAATTGTAACCTTCTTACAAAGTTTGTGAAATAAAGACTTTTGTTTTTTGCAAACAGTACGGCTAACTCATACGTGGGTGCGTATGACTTAGCTATCATTCGGTAACGGTAATTGGGTTTGTTCACGTATTTATCGAGTATTTCCCCTTCCGACTCTCTAACAATCAATAACGGTCAATGATACACTAAGAAGGATACGATAACTACAGCATCACAATCGTGTCTCAATGGAATATCAAGAAATGACTCAATGGGATATCAAACAAGAAAACTATAGTGTAAACATTATAATAAACTAAAACATAAATACAATAATGTACTTGCCTGAATCCTTGCACAAACCGTGGTCAAAATTAGAGGAGGGGAATGCCGATCTAGAAGCTGTCAACCTATAACACATATCGCACCATGAACCGTGCACGAAAACCATAAATCAATTCTAATGTTCTAGTTCTAAATAGTGGCTAGTTGGGTTACTAATCTAATAATAATTAATTCTGGAATAATTTACTTAAAAACCTAATTTAACCTAATAATAATCTGAATATAATCTAAACATACAAGTTTGGCCATCAAAAGTCTTGTTTCTCAATTTTGGAAACCATGGCACACAAATCGAGACGTACCGTTGACTTTTTAGTCAAACATTGTGAACTCTAGATTTTGAAAGTGTACCTTGGTAGATTTCAGCACCAAGAGTGCGCTAGAATCGAACGTGCCACAAAATCACGCTTTGGTCAAAAGATATCGCCGTTATGGCTAATCGTGACCAAAACGGGGATCAATCGATCAGTTCTGAGTTCAACAGAATAAATAAAATACTAGATGAAGAAATAATTACTGGGGAAAATATATTTCGTAGAGCTCTTTGTTAGCTTTCCAAAACTTCAAATGGTTCATGATTTTGATTTCTGGTTCTCCCGGAATCTCGAAAACACCGAAACGTGTCAAGATTCGGACAACCGACACTCTACGAATTTTTTAGAAATTTAAGAATAATATCTACGAAAATAAATTATATATTCAGATTACCTCGATACGAATTCAACAAAAAAAATGGCGCACTAAATGGAGGTCGGGGTTGGCGGGAATCACCTCAGGAAGTCGGGGGATCACCGGGATCAAAACCACAAAAGTCGGCTGATAATAATATAGGGTTTTCTCAAAATTCCCCCCCCCCCCACACACATATATATATATATATATATATATATATATATATATATATATATATATATATATATATATATATATAGGCGGCTAGCTGGGTCGGTTGAGCAGCTATAGACACGTGGCGCAATCCTGTCGTGCCCGCCCAAAATGAATGGCCAGATGTTGGCCCGGTTTTATCCTAAGCCGACTCAATAAATGTGCGCTGAGTCAGCAGCCACAGCCACTGACAGCTGGGCCCGCCTGCTTTCAGCGGGTGGCTGACGGGTGGGCCAGCCTAAGTGCTGACTGGGTATTTTAATTCAGAAAACTGTTTTAAAAATCAATTTAACTCTAATTAACTTCAAATAAATTCCTGAAAATTCTAGAAAAATCATAGAAAATTATAGAAATTATAATTAACCTCCTAGAGCCAAAATAAATTACTTAGTCTCATATTAGTCCCAAATGGCCTCATAATAAATATTGGAAGGCTTTAAAATATATAAAATCCTAATAAATAAATACTTAAATATTGCCAATAATTATGAAAAAATTCTAGAAAATATAAAATAGCATAATGAACCCTAAAAAATATTTGGGGTCAATATATGCTCATAGGCTTGCACAGTAAATTGTAGAAGTCTTAGAAAATAGGTTTTTCCTATATTTAATTATCTAAAAATCCCAGAAAATTGTAGAAAAATACAGAAAATATATTTAACCTAATAGAGCCTAAAGAAAAATACTGGGTTTCAAAATAGTTACAATAGCCTCAAAATAAATTATGAAAGTCATTCATAAATATAAATCTTCATAGAATAAATATTTACAAATATATAAAAATGTCTAAAAATCATAATAAAATAAAAAAATTGGGAAGTGGGCTTACAAATCTACCCACCTTAGAAAAATTTCGTCCTCGAAATTTCGGAGGATACAATTAAGAGTCAACATCTAGATAAAATTAGGAATCTAGCAGAAGAAAATCAAATAGGTTGTAAAGATTGCTAGGAGCCAAATAACATTCCAAAAAGAGAAGGATAAGATAAAAATGTTCAATAAATAAATGAAAAGAATAAGAAAAAAATAATAGTCATATGCCAATAAAAGATAAAGTCGCTACGATATTCGAAAATTATAAGTATATCCGAAGTCATTTAACCGAGAATCCATGCCTCGCCATTGTACATCTGGCTGTCGTGGACCCTTGGTTTCATGACTCAAGTATAATATGTTATCGAATACTTTATCAACTCTACCCAATATTGACATAATAAATCAAATGATCAATAATTCAACTAGGATATAGTGTTAGTAATATTCGACAACCTACGCATACCTAAAATTATTTCAACTTAGGGGTCATGCCACGCCAGTGCGCTGCTGACTGCATTGAATCCATAGTCTCCATAATTTAAATAAATGGGGACAGTGCGCATCTGTCTTACCATTGTAAGTCATCAAAAATTATTTCAACTATATCCATAAGAATTTTAAGAGCTTCCATAAATTCAAACAAGCCGATCATGATAAGAAAATTAAGTATATGTCCTTGAATAAAAGTGTCAGTTTTGAAAACAAAACGATCGCAAAATAGTTTTGAAAATAAAACGAGGTTTAGAGAAGGCAGAAGATAAAATGGCACAAAAATAATCAAAATTAGGAATTGAAGTCTATGAAGTCCTAACTTACCAAACGTATATTCTACCAACCTTGGATCCTACCAACATATCAAAACAAAATAACATATTCTCTTAGAAAAATTCTTCGATTTATCCATGCCTATACCTCAATAAATCATTGGCTAAATCACATGGCCTATTTAACAATCTTAACTATCCAAGGGTCAAATTGAATAAGGGACTCCTAGTCCTATTCATTCTCCTAAAATTAAATCAATCCTAATTGTGAATGAGCAATTTTCTAGTGGCAGTGTCACGACCAGCACTCGTTTTTCTTTTTTTAAACGGATACGAGACGTGTCCAAGCCAGCCTACGTCGCAGTGTCGGCGGTAGAATGCTGTCACGGCCATGAAGATCAAAATCACAAATAATGCTCATTCACAAAATTAATTTAACTTACAATGATCACAAGTTTTACATTTGTAGAAAATATAAACTTGTACAAATAAATGAATGACTACAAGTCAACTATCTAGTTAGTCTCTAGGCTTTTGTCTGCAAGTGTTTCCGTCACTCCCCAAGCTAAGTGAATCTACGGCTAACCTAAAAATGTTGGTTTCCAGTAAGGAATAGAACGAGCACAATTCACTGAATGCAATTTCAAATAAAGAAAATGACTATAAAACAAAGGTTAGACATTAATCATGAGTTTTGAAAATAAACAAAAAATACAGAAAACCAATAGCAAATAAATAGACACAAAATACTTTTCCCAACTGCTAGAAGTACCTTTGATATGTGATCAGTCTGGGCCACTACACCGTACGGTCTACGAGATCTACTTGCATGAAAAATAAACATGGTCTACGAGATCTACTTGCAGAAATTAAACAATGTCTACGAGATCTACTGTAATAAAATAAACAATGTCTACGAGATCTACTGCATAAAAATAAATACGGTCTACGAGATCTACTGCAATAAAATAAATAATGTCTACGAGATCTACTGCATAAAAATAAACACGGTCTACGATCGGATCACACATTGGTACTTCTCATTCCCGACTCAACAATTTATAATAGAGTATAAAATCACATAACCAATGACTAATTAATGAAATATAGTAAAGATCAATATCGAAATGCAGACAATAAACTGTACTCGCCTGTGGTCCTCTGTTGGTGAAACCGACAGTCTGAACTACTCAATGTGCGACAATAGTCAAAACCCGTACAACAGTCCTCGAAAGCTGAAATAAACATTACTAATGTTTTTAGAATAGTCAAATTAGCTATAATTGCCTGTCCTTAAGTCCAATTCTGAACACAGGGGCAAAACGATAATTTTGGATCAAAACGGTGTCCGCCATTGGACCCGCTTTGCACCGAAAAGCGTACCAGAGTCAACAGTCTCTAAAGTCATCAAAAAACATGTCTACGGATCCAGTTTTTAGATACCAATCCAAACATATGCCCTAAGTTGGATTCCGGCATGCCGTGCACAAAATCGCCTGTTGAGTTGGACCGTAGGGCCCACAAAACGGCGATTTTATCAACTATCTCAGAATCGAACCAAACTTGACATACGAGACCATAAAAATGATACGGTCCTGCTGGTGCAAGTTTCGTATCGATCTGACGAGCGTGCACAAAGTAATTAGAGTTTCTGTAAAGTGGTTGATACGGTGAATTTTGACGGATACGTATTAAATTCGTCGCGCACACGCGACCAATTTGAATTCTGTCAAAGCCCACACGACCATGAAGCTGTTACGCACCTTTCGATACCTTTGGTTCACGACCACGTCGCCCGAAATGGCGGGACGCACGTTGTATCGAAGGATTTTGTGATTTTCAAAACAGATTTTTGGTGAACTTCGGGATCGGATTTCTCGACACATAGTCGATGATTTCCAAATCCACAAATAGGTTGGGAAGCCCTATATGTTGTCTAGGACTGCCTTCAAATAGATTTTCAAAACTGTTAATGGTTCGGCTAAGAATTGCCTTCCAAATCAGCCTCGAAACTGTTATAAACAACGCATATCAACGCTATTTTCGTCGATCTTTGGCTCGATTTTTCGAGCGATCCACAGCTTCTTAATCCAAACTAATTGAAGGGGTTTCTAGCCCTATATGTTGTCTACGCGTAGGCTTTCGTAGATCGTAAAAAGACGAAACGACGAGTGAGATAAGTGGAAAAGAGTATGGTTACCTGGCCTGTGCAAACTGTGCTTGTGCGCGTGGCCCGCGTGCGCGCATACTGTTCGCTGCCCGGCCGACCACTGCGGCGGTGGCGCCGCGGCCGTGGGTGCGCACGAGAGGCTGGGGTGTCGTTCGCAGTAGGTTTAGGGTTTTAGAAAATTCCTCGATCTCGGTCTCTCTCTCTCTATCTCTTATACAATGCGTGCGTATAACAGGGGCTCGTGTTCGTGGATATGGGCGGCTGTGAAGCCCCCCCTTGTTGGGTCGGGTTTCATAGCTGCTAATCTTTTTTTTTTTTTAACTACTACCTATACTTATATTCCTATATATACCAATATATATATATATATATATATATATATATATATATATATATATATATATATATATCCTAATATAATACTCTCCATAGAATTTCAATAAATCCCAATAGCATCATTTCCATGTATATCCTATTTCTTTATTATAAACATATTTATATGCAATATGTTTAAGTATAAATACATACACACTTTATACATTTAGAATTTTTATATATCTATATATCTAATACTATACATATATCCATACGTATATACACATAATTACATATGTACATATACATATATACGAATATTTATATATTTACACACATATACCCAATAATATTAAAATAGTATTATTTCATAATAAATTCAATAATATTGATAATAATAATAATAATAATAATAATAATAATAATAATAATAATAATAATAATAATAACAAAATTCGATAAACCAAATAAAGGCGTATATACCAATACGTACAGTCTAAAAATTCTAAAATATACGAGGACCTAATTTATACAAAAGTCACTGGATAACACTAATAATAATATTTATAATATTTAAATTACAGATACTTAGGAAATATTCATTAATCATTAAAACGAAATACAACACCCTCATACCAAATTCCATCAACATGAATGTCATTGGACGTGCCGCATAGCTACATGGGCTTGGGCTCAGTTCGAGTCCAATCTGGGCTAAAATGGTATAACCGGTTTCTCTAAAACACAATAATATAGTTAATAAATAAATAATCTTCGGTAAGAATTAAGTCGCAACTTGGTCAGGTTTTCCTAGTTAGGACAATCCTATGGCTCAGCATTTCTCTACTATAGCTAAACACTAGTCAAAGCACGCCACTGCACTACTCGTGCCACGATTTTTAGTTACCTTGTACTCCAATTCCTAACCAAGGCTAAAATCATCTACCGTAACAATAAACTAATTAATTATTTATAAAATCCAATAATCACCATTTAAATGAAATAAATAATAATAAAATATTTTCTAAATTTTTGGGAAGGGGAGCTACAAATCTACCCACCTTAAAAATAATTTCGTTCTCGAAATTATAAGTCATAACTATTCCTCAATTTCAAAAAATATATACTATTACCTTAATCTCCTTGATTTTAATTCCTCAAAAGTAGTTTATATCCTTCTCATTGGCCATTTTGGCAACTACAAAAATCTCGAGGACTTCTACCCACCTTTGGTCACACTACTCCCTCAAAGCTATGTCACTAAAACTTTCTAATCATCCTACTAATTGCTAAAAATTGCTATCCATAGGTATCTACTGTATATGGTATCTATAATCCTATCCTATCTCTCAACCAACCCAAAATCTAACAAGCAACATATTTACATAAGTAGCTAAAAATATTTGTAAATTCTAATAAGTATGACCATTTGTCGCTCCGAAGTAGGAAGGACATAAAGATAAGGAAGAACAATCGAAAGTCAAAATGAAGTCTCAAGAGCAGTAAATAGTATTCAAGGATACAGATAGAAAGAAAGTCTATGAGCCATTGACCAATTTTGCTAGATTGGGCTACTCTAGTCCAGTTACTTGCTAAGTCTAAGAATCCTTCATTCTTATAGGAGCTTGCAATCCGGCAATACAGAAGTTCCGTTCTCGAAATTCTAAATAGTTTTCATAATAGAACGAAATATGGGAAATCAAGATTGTGATCTTTTCCGTGGTTATTTAAACACACGAACAAGGGATATAAAATGTAATACAAGATCATATTGCGACTTCCAGGTAGATAGATTTATGGTCACGAATGACTTCACATTCCAAGAGGGGAGACTACATAATAGGTACATGGACCTATTTCAACTAGTGCGGTTTTACAGTCCAAATATGGTGGTACATATGGATGGGTTTTACTGGGTCTTTATAGGTTTTCTGATTGAACATTATCGCTGGTTGGATGAAACTAGGATTTTAATCCATATGGACTGGACAAGATCCCAAGATAAGCCTATTACTACTAGGTTAGGATAACCTAGAATAGGTTTTCACCCAAGTGGTTGAGCTATTTATCAGGCAGGTTGGTTAGCTAGGTCCCTAAAGCCTAAATGCGTCTTCCGTGACTTCTGTGTTTAAGTGGCACGAGAAGACTCCATTGAGTGGCACACTAGTGACATGTGCGCAGTGGGCTCGAGTCGATCACAACCATATATTTGGTTGAAGGCTTCGAGTCGAAGTTGAGTCCCTAATCATAATCGAGAAGTTTACCGGTACCATGGTAAGGGTTATAGTTAGTCCTTTCTACCTGAAAGTCGTACCATAAAAAAATAGAGTACAAGGGGACGGGTTTGAGTGGGACATGATATACCTAGATGAAGGTGGTCTCGTCTAGATCTTACATATAAAATTTGTTGGAAGGTAACAACTGGTATCGTGCTCCGAATATTAATGACACGGCTGGGGACACAAAATGATCTAAATGAAAAGTGGGAGTCCAAGGGCACTAATTATCACCCCAGTGGAAAATTATTCTAGTCAATCGGTAATCTTCATATACTCCCAAAATTTTTAGGAGACTTACAGTCTACCCACCTTAGAAGCTAGGATATGATTTTAGGAATAAAAAGGTTAGAAAAATTCCAATGTCCGGATATTGTACCTCGACTCTTGTAAATGAAGAATAAGACACGGCGTAACGGAATATGGTAGATGTAAGTCAAGTCAATGATCATTCCTCAATAAATGAGAAACGAGGGTATATAATAACACATGGTCGATAACATAGAGGAACATACCCATCCATAGTGTACAAGAGTTATCGATGGGGTAACCAGCTCCAAGGCATATCCTATGAAGAGATTTCTAACAACTGAGTCGTGAATCTCTAGTTGTGTCAAACCTGTCAGACTATTGTCATAAGGGTTCTAGTGGTATGGGCTGTAGTGATCATGCGTTGTTGTTGACAACTGGTATATCTCAATTTGACAGGGTATTTAATCTATGGTATTAGCTAAACAAGTGAGTATGGTGTTCCAACACTAGTTAGGTCTTAATATCAAAATTTATATAACTAGAGTAATATTTGTTGGAAACCAATCTCGGGATGAGTGTCACTGTAAATGATTACCCTATTGTCCACTCATCTCATGTCTAACTGTGGGCTTCGGTCGAGGAAGGGTTGGTTCAAGGCTTAAGGGTTGCTAGTTAAGGCAAGCTTCCAGCAAATAATTAGAGACTCGCAACCTTTGGTCTCTAAAGAATAGGTAGTCTCCTAGGTAGGCATTTCGACTAAGGGTAAAACCCTAATCATTCTCAAATTCGAATGGCTAGAAGGTCTCAATAGTAGTTTGAGGGTCGAGAGGAGAACGAGTAACTCAGTCATATGACTAGCCGATGGTAGCTACACTTGTGTATACTACTATCATAGCCATGGGGATACTCTGTATCTCTCTACCATCATGAGCTTTCGTCTTTCCAAATCGGTGAAAGACAAAAACAATAAAGAATTCAAGGAAGATGTTACTGAATATAATTTCATGATTCAAAGGCGAACATATAATTCAAGGGGAATTGTCAAAGCAGTCGCGGATGAGATCCTAGATACCAATATATCTCCATCCACGTAGTGTAATTAAATGAAGAGCAAACCAAATGCATCATGGTTGATCAGACCATAATACACTGATTCTGATTAGAGAATAAGTTAGTAGGCGTCCCCACTAACATATGCCTTGAATCAAGCTCGAGAACAGAGTGAGCTTGCAAAACTAAGCTGTAACAGTAGCGTTTGTTAAGATAGTCGAATACAATTATGCGAGATTTTTGAAAGAAGGCACAAGTAGTTCGAGTTTTATGAGAATCAAACCTTACCAGGTGTTCTTGCTTATACAGTCTTCCTACTATCTTCTTATCCACAAGGACTTGGTCAACTAATGGGTTATGAACCTCTAAACTCTATATTCTAGGTAAACCTATTGGCATCAAACAATATCCTCATCAATAGGTCACAAGGACCACGAAATGCTAGATCGGGAGGTACGCTACCCAATCTCACAGAACTTCTACTACTATTGGCTTTAGATCTTATAGAACATACAGGGCACCGTCCTATCCTCTATAGTATCCTTAATTTGTAATCACGTCTGAAGTCATTTCACCGAGGGCTACGCCTCGTCCGTAAAATCGGACTGTGGTAAACCCTTGGTTTCGTAACTCAAATATGATACCAATCGAACATTACTTAACTCTACCCAATATTGGCTCAAAGGTAACTACGATCAAGAGTGGATCACTAGCCATATTTCTAGCAATATTCTATAACCTATATTTCTTAGACAAATTCCAACTCTAGGGGTCGTGTCTCACCAGTGCGTGTTGACACAAAGTCACAGTCAACCAAATATTGATAACATTGACTAAATAATACTTGTAATAATTCAATACGACACACGACGACTACATCCAGCTCAAGCCAGATGACAGTCCAGTTTTGCAATTGCGGTCATTTTGTTAAGTCTGTACTTTTATATTTATTGAGTCTAAAATAATTGTAAGCTGAGTTGTGCTGAGCTCTTGAGACTAAATCCATAACCTATCCAAAATCCATAAAGCTCCACATCCAAAATAAGCCTATTGGACCCTTAGACCCATTCTGTGCTCTGGAGACAGAGTTCGGGCCGAACTCTGCCTCTACACAGAGTTCGGGCCGAACTCTGTCCCCTAAAAATTAGCACCCTAATTTTTAGGGTTGGCTGGTTGCTAGTTGTCCAACGGCTAAATTTTTAAAAATTCCTACCAGAATTCTGGCCGGATTCTGCCTGATAAAAACCTATAAATAGGCCAAGAATTCTCTCATTTTCATTCATCCAATCTTCTCTTCTCTTCTCTCTTAAGCTTAATATAAGCCATACCCTTCTTCATCTACTAGCCACAAGCTTCCTAAGTCTCGAGTGCTCAGCATCTCTCAGTTAGGAGTCTTGTGCAAGAGTTCAAAAAGTAGCTTGGAAAATTCCAAGCATCGCCACGGCGATCCTTTGTAAGAATTTGACGTGCTCTTCTGAAGAAAAGGCACGAGATGTAACTACTATTTCATAAATAGTGGATTTAATCCTGAGCTAGAGTTCTCAGGCCTGGACTAGTCCTCCACGAGGGAAACCAGGTTAAAATTGGCTGTGTTTGCATATGCTTTTTTGCTCCTCATTTATTTCTGCATTTACTCTGATTATTTTTAGATTGTGAAAGAGTTTAATTTTTAATTGGATATTATCGCTATAAACTCTATTCACCCCCCTCTAGAGTTGTCATCTATTCTTCAATTGGTATCAGAGCTTTGTTCTCTTTACAAGGACTTACATCCTAGAGCTGATCCATGGCAACCACACAATCCTTGATTTCTAATCACGGTGAAGGACAGTCCACTCATAGGCCTCCCCTATTTGATGGAACTAACTACACGTATTGGAAAACAAGGATGAGCTTTTATCTCAAGTCGCTAGACTTTGACCTGTGGTCTATCGTCACTGACGGTTACAAAAAGCCCGCCAGGATAGTTGTCAATGGTGATCTTGTTGAAAAATCACATGACAAATATTCTGACGAGGAGAAGAAATAAGCAAGTCTAGACGCGAGAGCTATTAATGCTTTATTCTGTGCTATAGACAGGAATGAGTTCAACAGGGTATCTACATGCGCGACATCTCACAAAGTATGGAGACTTCTCGAAGTGACGCATGAAGGAACCACCCAGGTCAAGGAATCAAAGATAAGCCGTCTCACTCAAGAATATGAGGCTTTCAAGATGAAGCCAAATGAGACGATCACGCAAATGTTCACAAGATTCGTCGACATCATCAACCCCCTGTCTTCGCTCAGCAAACAATATTCAAATCACGAGAAGATCCGTAAGCTACTTAGGGGGCTTCCAAAGATTTGGAACCCTAAGGTGACAGCCATCGTTGAAGGAAATGATCTCACAATCATGTCCATAGAGACCTTGATGGAAAAGCTAATGACTCATGAGCTTGACCTCAAGGGCTTCGAAGAGCCTGCTCCTAAGGGTTAAGGAGATCGCACTCAAAGCTCACCGACGAAGGGCTGAACCCGAAGAGACGGATGATGATGACTCAGAAGATGATCAAGCCCTTATGGTCCGCAACTTCAAGAAATTTCTTCGCTTCAATCGAAGAAAGAAGGAACCACAAGAAGATGGCGAAGAAGAGCCAACCTGCTACGGTTGCAAGAAGACTGGACACGTCCGAAAAGATTGTCCATTCTTGAAGAAGAGCAACCACTATGAGAAGCCATACAAGAAAACTTCCTCAAAGAAATATGCCAACACAAGCATTTGGCATGAAAGCGAAGCTAGTGACTCTGAGAAAGAAAAGGACTCTCCTCAAGATACGGCCAATGTGTGCCTAATGGCAACGTCCGACAAGGTATCAAAAGAAACTCTTGACGACTTCACTTTTGATGAACTTGGCGATGCTTTCACCGATTTACTTAGTGATCACAAAAAGGTCATTGGTAAATACAAACATGCCAAGGACAAAATCAAAAGTTATGAAGTCAAAATACAAAGACTTTCTCTATTACTTGATAACATTAGAGACGCTTCACCCACGGATGTCACTGATGAGGTATCTAAGCTTAAAATAAGCTTACATGATGCCGAAGCACGTATTGAACAACAAACACAAGAAATCACAACACTCAACACGGAGCTTACAGAAGAAAAGAGTAGACACAAGATTTCTATTACTAAGATGCATGGTTTGAATGCTAAAGTTATTGAACTGCAAGCTGACTCTAAGAAACTAGAGACTAAATTGGGAAAACAGGTTGCTCAACCTCAAACCCAATCACATGAGACACACACAAAGCATGACACCACTCATACTAGTCAACCACGTCATCCACATGATGCTCATAATCATGCTTACATATACACTCACTTTCACAAAGGACACAAACCACATGCACGTAGAAATAATTATCATATGTCACACAATCATCATGCTACATTTAGATACAATCATCACAATATTGCACGATGACACAATCAACATCACTCTACATATAGAAATCATCACCATGCCATACCATATAGACAATATTACCATGTCACTCCACATCACTCTACACATAGTCATCATCACCATGCTAATTCTATATATCTTCATACTCATCACTCTACTTATAGACATCATCATCATGCTCCTAATATAAATAGGAATGCAACATGTACTTATTGTGGTTTACAATGACACATTTTACCACAATGTAGAATTAGAAGATTAGTAGATAGAAAGATATATGCATGGTTTCCAAAAACTAACTCTTCAGGACCCTCAAGAACTTGGGTACCAAAGGTCACATCTACTCTTGATGTAGGTGGACCTTCCCTCCTCAACTAAGAGTAATTGGATTCTCGATAGTGGATGCTCGCGGCATATGACGGGAGACGCAAATCTTTTCGCATCACTATCGATGAAGAGAGAAGGATATGTATCCTTTGGCAACAACCTAAAAGGTTATATTATAGGTAATGGCAATATTGGTTATCCTCCCTCTTCCGTAATAAAGGATGTCTGCCTAGTGACCGAGTTAAAGCATAACCTGCTCAGCATTAGTCATCTTGCTGACCATGGATATAACATTAACTTTGGACATGACAAATGCCTTATTTATGATAGGTCAACGGGAGACATCGCTTTTGAAGGGGTAAGAGAGGATAAAATTTATATTTTTTATTTGTCTGAAAATACTAACAATGCAGGTAGATGCCTATATGCTCATAAAGATGAACGATTACTGTGGCATCAGCATCTTGGTCATGCCAACATGGATACTATATCCAGGCTATCGACCAAGAAGCTAGTTAGAGGCTTGCCCGATATCACATTCAAAAAGGACACGGTATGTGCCGAATGTGAGTTGAATAAAGCAACCAAATCCTCTTTCCATTCCATAAACTCTATAAGCACTACTAGACCCTTACAACTACTTCATATGGATTTATTTGGCCCCAGTAGAGTAGCCAGTCTTGGTGGAAAACTCTATGCCTTTGTTATTGTTGATGACTTTTCAAGATTTACTTGGGTTTTCTTTCTTACACATAAAAGTGATGCTATTTCTGTTTTCAAGATTTTTGTTAAGAAAGTTCAAAACGAAAAAGGCTACATGATTACTCGAATCCGAAGTGATCATGGAGGCGAGTTCGAAAATTCTGATTTTGAAAAGTTTTGTGATTCTAATGGTTTTGATCATGAGTTTTCTTATCCAAGAACTCCTCAATAAAATGGTGTTGTGGAGCGGAAGAATAGGACTCTTAGTGATATGGCCAGAGTCATGTTGAACAAGTTTTCACTTTCGAAATACTTTTGGGCTGAAGCTGTGAGTACAACATGCCACATTTTAAATAGAGTGCTTATTCGTCCTATTACAAAGAAAACACCCTATGAGCTTTGGTTTGGGAGAACCCCAAATGTTTCTTATTTTAGAGTTTTTGGCTGTAGATGTTTTATCCTTAACACCAAAGACAACTTAGGCAAATTTGATGCCAAAGCTGACGATGGTATTTTCCTTGGCTATGCTGCCAAGAGCAAGGGATATAGAGTTTTTAACAAACGCTCATTAATTGTGGAAGAGTCTACAAATATGACTTTTGATGAAGACAACAGTGCAGCAGCTACTCTTGATGATGATGTTGAGCCATCAACTTCTACTCCAATAAATACCACAACCGAAACCAATTCTCTGGAAGGCTTGCCAAAGAAATTCTCTTTCAAGCCATCACACCTAGAAAATTTGGTGATCGGTGAGGTGTCACGTGGAGTAACTACTAGATCATCATTAAGAGACTCTATTGCTAGCACTGCCTTTATTTCACAAATTGAGCCGAAAAATATTTTAGAAGCTTTCAATGATGAATTTTGGATTTCTGCTATGCAAGAGGAACTCAACCAATTCGAGAGGAGCCAAGTATGGGAACTCGTTCCTAGACCGGCTAATCACTCGATTATTGGTACTAAATGGGTTTTTAGAAACAAAGTGAATGAAGATGGTTCAGTCACACGCAACAAAGCTCGTCTAGTAGCCCAAGGATACAACCAAGAGGAAGGTATCGACTATGATGAGACATATGCTCCTGTTGCTAGATTAGAATCCATTCAGATGATTTGCGCATTTGCAAATTTTCAAAATTTTAAATTATTTCAAATGGATGTTAAAAGTGCTTTCTTGAATGGATTTATTAAGGAGGAAGTTTATGTAAAACAACCCCCTGGTTTTGAAAATCATAAATTTTCCGATCACGTGTTCAAGCTAAAGAAAGCGCTGTATGGCCTCAAACAAGCCCCTAGAGCTTGGTATGAACGGCTAAGCAACTTCTTGCTTGAGAAAGGTTTTTCAAAAGGGAAAATTGATACTACACTTTTCATAAAATTCTTCAAAGACACTATTCATTTAGTACAAATATATGTAGATGATATTATATTTGGTTCTACTAATGAAACCCTTTGTCAAGATTTTGCCAAGTGTATGCAGACCGAGTTTGAGATGAGCATGATGGGGGAGCTCAACTACTTTCTTGGGCTGCAAGTCAAACAAATGTCTAATGGAACCTTCATCTGTCAATCGAAGTATACAAAGGACATGCTGAAGAAATTCGACCTTGACAACGTCAAACCAATCAGCACTCCTATGGCTACTTCAACCAAACTTGAACTAGATGATAGCGGCAAACCCGTAGATCAACATAAGTATCGAGGTATGATAGGCAGTCTACTTTACCTTACTGTTAGTCGTCCTGATATTATGTTTAGTGTTTGCCTGTGTGCTAGATATCAAGCAAATCCTAAGGAATCACACATGACCGCGGTTAAGCGTATCTTTCGATACCCTAAGGGTACAGTTACAGTGGGCCTATGGTATCCCAAGTCAACATTATTTGACCTCATTGGTTACTCTGATGCTGACTTCGCCGGATGCAAGGTCGACCGTAAAAGTACGAGCGGTACGTGTCATTTATTAAGAAAAGCTTTAGTCTCTTGGTTTAGTAAGAAGCAGAATTCTGTCGCACTATCCACAACAGAAGCTGAATACATCGCAGCTGGGCGTTGTTGTGCACAAATTCTGTGGATGAAGCAAACCCTTGAAGACTATAATTTATCTTTCATGCATATTCCAATCTTTTGTGACAACACTAGTGCTATAAATCTTACTAAGAACCCCATTTGTCACTCACGCACGAAGCACATTGAAATACGTCACCACTTTTTGCGTGATCATCAGCAAAATGGCACGATTAACTTAGAATTTATTGACACTGATCATCAGTTAGCAGACTTCTTCACAAAACCATTATCCGAAGAGCGCTTCAATTTTCTTTGTCGTGAACTTAGAATTTTAGATGAAGCTGTTGTAAATTAAGATAAACCTGCGTAAATATCGAGTATATCTTGATTCTATTATGATGAACTTGCTATGGGTACAAGCTGAAAGGGTCCTTCTGACAACAAGGCGTAAAAGCCTAAGCGACACGGTGTACTAGTCCTCAGGACTACCGCTAGCTGGAATCCGGCCCCTGCAGCTAACCTATGGCAGCTTCAAAATATTGAATTATGATATAATTCCTTGTTTATTATATGGTTCATTTTTATTTATCACATGCTGAAATACTAATTTTTCAACTTCATATTGCTGCTTCAAACTCACTATCTGTTATTCTTTTGTTTACCTATTGGATCTTTTCTGTAATTATACTCATATCTTTTATTGGTTTTTTTATTACTTAACCAATATTTTTTACCTTTCTGCCTGATTCCTGTTCTGTAACCAGGACCCGAAATTCGGGCCGAACTCTGCCCCAACCAAAGTTCGGGCCGAATTCGGCCTGACTGTTCCAGAACCGGGAACAGCCCCAACCGTTGATCTAAAGTAAGATCCAATGGTCATGAATTGATCCGACCATGAGAAACCCCTCTCATATTTTCGGTCCCTCTTCCCTCTCCTTCTTCATTACCACCTTTTTTACTTCTCCAACACAATTCTCTCAAAACCTTAACCCTAATTTCTCCTTTCTAGAGCTCTATTCTTCCCCAAACTCAAGGAGAAGGCTTATTTTCAAATTCTCTTTCATTGTTCATCACTAGTTTGAGGTATAATTCCTTACTTTTCTATATCTCAATTTTTTTCTTTATCTATTGTGTTATGGCTCCACGTTTGCTCAACCGCAGGAAGAGACTTCGGACCGAGGGCGCATCCTCGTCGAATGCTCTTCCTCCCGTTGTACCGCCCGTTGCACCATCCGTTGCACCGGCCATTGAACAACAACCACCAATCCATCCATTGTTCAATCCTCCACGTCCACATGATCCAAACACTTACGACGACCGAATTTTTGTATTACTAGACGCCTCGAATGATTGGTTTAGTGATTTTCGGACACGTCCAGTGTTTGCGGGACACCCCATCAACTTTACTATATTCTCACAATATGATGCACTATTTCATGACCTTTGCCTTGATGAACTTGTTACCACAAATTCGGTCATTTATCGTAGTGCCATTCAAATATTTTACTGCAACTTAACCCATGATGACACTCATATTTATTCACGAGTTACGGGAATTGATATCTCCTTTGATGATTTTGAATTGGTCGAATATCTTGAATTTCAAGAGCCAAATTCTTGGGAAAAGCTTGTTGAAGCTAGATCATTTCAATTTCCCGAAGGAATTTCACTTGAAAGTTTCAAGGATGACTTGTGTAGACCTAACACACGTCCTCGTAAGCTTCTGGCAAAATTCCTCAATCCTTATTTCTATGAGCTTCATCGGATCATTTTCAACACCATTCTACCCAAAGCGGGTTCTACCGACGAAGTCACTTATTTTGAGATCTCAGCATTATACCATCTCCACTTCCAAGTTCCCTTTAATCTTCCACGCACAATGATGGATTGGATGATCAACAGTAGGAAGAAACCAAGATCTTTGGTTTATGCATTATACCTTCCTATGATCTTTTGTGCGTTTTATGTACCCCTTGATGAGTGTCAATTCTTACCTGCCCCTGCCTTCCTCTCTAAGGCAAGGAGGCTTCAGGCGGCCATTGGCTTATCAGTAGTGTCTGAGCATTCTGATGATGAGCCAGATGCTCCTCCTCTTAGACATGATCCTCCTTCTCCTCCTGCCACTCTTGAGTCTCTTCAGGCCATGCTCCGAGATCGCTTTACTTTGGAGGATGATCGATGGACTCAGCTGGATTATCGGACCACCTTGCAGATGAGTGCTATTAGCAACTCGCTATATGACATTCGGTATTCCATGTCTCGCCATCCTACCATGCCCACTCCTATGGAGCGAGACCCTGATCGTGAGGGATTTTGTATTGATGACCCTTAGGTTCGTCGCTATATAGATCCGGATGCGGCATTGGTGGACCCACGTCGCTCCTTTACTGATCCATCGGACGGCGCCGGGCCCTCTCATGCTCGATGATGGATATGGACTACTTTTGATGATGCTACCGAGGATCTTAGACTATGGTTTATGCATTTTTCTTTAGTTGCTTTTATGTATTTGGCTTGTAGTAGACTTATTATGAGTTATGACTTTTGAGACTTTGGTAGTTCTATTATCATTTTATCTGTCATTATGACTCTTGAGACATTTGGTCATTATCTTAGTTTATATGCAGTTTCTTCTCTTTTGGGTGTGTTTGCCAGTTATTAATTGTTATCTCATATTGCTAAATGCCAAAAGGGGGAGATATGTGTATATTCTGTTTGGTTTATATATGCTTTTGGAAGAATATTCTTAACAGGCCAACAAGAATCACAACATTGTTTACGGGGGAGCTATTCTTAAGCTCGGCACTAATTATGGGGGAGCTATATACTTTTGTCGCCTCATGTGTCCAGGTATGAATATTGAATATACAATTATTATTTTGTCAATTATCAATATGGGGGAGATTGTTGACACAAAGTTACAGTCAACCAAATATTGATAACATTGACTAAATAATACTTGTAATAATTCAATACGACACACGACGACTACATCCAGCTCAAGCCAGACGACCGCTCAGTTTTGCAATTGCAGTCATTTTGTTAAGTCTGTACTTTTATATTTATTGAGTCTAGAATGATTGTAAGCTGAGTTGTGCTGAGCTCTTGAGACTAAATCCATAATCTATCCAAAATCCATAAAGCTCCACATCCAAAATAAGCCCATTGGTCCCTTAGACCCATTCTGTGCTCTGGAGACAGAGTTCGGGCCGAACTCTGCCTCCACACAGAGTTTGGGCCGAACTCTGTCCCCTAAAAATCAGCACCCTAATTTTTAGGGTTGGCTGGTTGCTAGTTGTCCAACGGCCAAATTTTTGAAAATTCCTACTAGAATTCTGGCCGAATTCTGCCTGATAAAAACCTATAAATAGGCCAAGAATTCTCTCATTTTCATTCATCTAATCTTCTCTTCTCTTCTCTCTTAAGCTCAATATAAGCCATACCCTTCTTCATCTACTAGCCACAAGCTTCCTAAGTCTCGAGTGCTCAGCATCTCTCAGTTAGGAGTCTTGTGCAAGAGTTCAAGAAGTAGCTTGGAAAATTCCAAGCATCGCCACTGCGATCCTTTGTAAGAAGTTGACGTGCTCTTCTGAAGAAAAGGCACGGGGTGTAACTACTATTTCACAAATAGTAAATTTAATCCTGAGCTAGAGTTCTCAGGCCTGGACTAGTCCTCCACGAGGAAAACCAGGTTAAAATCGGCTGTATTTGCGTATGCTTTCTTGCTCCTCATTTATTTCTGCATTTACTCTGATTATTTTTAGATTGTGAAAGAGTTTAATTTTTAATTGGATATTATCGCTATAAACTCTATTCACCCCCTCTAGAGTTGCCATCTGTTCTTCAGTGCGCTGCTGGCTGCAGTGAGTCCATAGTCTCCATATTTTAAATAAATGGCGACAGTGCGCTACTGTCCTGCCATTATAGTTAACTAACCTTCTTTTAACTATATATGTAAAAAAACTCATGAGCTTCTAGAGATTCAAGCAAGTCGACTTTGTAATAAGGCATAAATATTTGTCCTATCAGTCACAATATTTAAAATAATAGATTACACAGGGAGGAACAACCTAAAGACAAAGAACTACAAACATTCTGGTATCACTTTTATGTGTATTCGAGCCATGGGAGAAATTTTTTGGATCAGTCTACCTCGAGATTCGTATTTGAATAACCGAATCAGGAATTATAAACTATTCCCTTACGGCAAAATAAGATTTTAAATGGGCAATTTAGACTAGGATATGGGGATGATATCTAAGAGGCAAGAGAAGGATTTGCCCAATTCATCAAGGTTAGATCATAAATTATATGAAGCCCTGTCTCACCAAGTGAACAATCTATCCACTTTGGATCATGTCGTCATATCGAGAGATAATAGTGTACCTATGGGGATCTGACAAACCATCAATATTAATAACTCCTCACCTAAATTGTATGGCCTAGACTACCCATCGGTCAATTTGTATAAGGGACTCCTACTCCTAGTCATTCTCTTAAATTAAATTAATTTATAATTCGTGAATGAGCATTTCTAGTCGCAGGCTCGCAATAGTACGACTAACTTAAGTACCATCACGAGTTCGCATGATTTACGAAAACAGACCTGCATGGGCCACCACAAAAACTTGTCACGACCCGCACCCGTTTTTTTAAAACGGATACGAGACGTGTCCAAGCCAGCCTACGCCGCAGTGTCGGCGGTAGAACGCTGTCACGGCCATGAAGATCAAAATCACAAATAATGCTCATTCACAAAATTAATTTAACTTATAATGATCACAAGTTTTACATTTGTAGAAAATATAAACTTGTACAAATAAATGAATGACTACAAGTCAACTATCTAGCTAGTCTCTAGGCTTTTGTCCGCAAGTGTTTCCGTCACTCCCCAAGCTAAGTGAATCTACGGCTAACCTGAAAATGTTGGTTTCCAGTAAGGAATAGAACGAGCACAATTCACTGAATGCAATTTCAAATAAAGAAAATGACTATAAAACAAAGGTTAGACATTAATTATGAGTTTTGAAAATAAATAGGAAATACAGAAAACCAATAGCAAATAAATAGACACAAAATACTTTCCCCAACTGTTAGAAGTACCTTTGATATATGATCAGTCTGGGCCACTACACCGCACGGTCTACGAGATCTACTTGCATGAAAAATAAACACGGTCTACGAGATCTACTTGCAGAAATTAAACAATGTCTACGAGATCTACTGCAATAAAATAAACAATGTCTACGAGATCTACTGCATAAAAATAAACACGGTCTACGAGATCTACTGCAATAAAATAAACAATATCTACGAGATCTACTGCATAAAAATAAACACGGTCTACGATCGGATGACACATCCTTGGTACTTCTCATTCCTGACTCAACAATTTATAATAGAGTATAAAATCACATAACCAATGACTAATCAATAAAATATAGTAAAGATCAATATCGAAATGCAGACAATAAACTGTACTCGTCTGTGGTCCTCTGCTGGTGAAACCGACAGTCTGAACTACTCAATATGCCACAATAGTCAAAACCCGTACAACAGTCCTCGAAAGCTGAAATAAACATTACCAATATTTTTAGAATAGTCAAATTAGCTAGGATTGCCTGTCCTTAAGTCCAATTCTGGACACAGGAGCAAAACGATAATTTTGGATCAAAACGGTGTCCGTCGTTGGATCCGCTTTGTACCGAAAAGCGTGCCAGAGTCAACGGTCTCTAAAGTCATGAAACTACATGTGTACAGATCCAGTTTTCCGATACAAATCCAACCGTATGTCCTAAGTTGGATTCTGGCAGACCGTGCACAAAATCGCCCGTTGAGTTGGACCGTGGGGCCCGCAAAACGGCAATTTTATCAACTGTCTTAGAATCTAACCAAACTTGGCATACAGGACCAGAAAAATGATACGGTCCTGCTGGCACAAATTTTGTCTCGATCTGACGAGCGTGCACAAAGTAATTAGAGTTTCTGCAAAGTGGTCGATACGGTAAATTTTGACGGATACGCATCAAATTCGTCGCGTACACGCGACCAATTTGAATTTCGTCAAAGCCCACACGACCACGAAGCTGTTACGCACCTTTCGATGCCTTCGGTTCGTGACCACGTCGCCCGAAATGGCGGGATGCACGTCATATCGAAGGATTTTGTGATTTTCAAAACAGATTTTCGGTGAACTTCGGGATCGGATTTCTCGACACGTAGTCGATGATTTCTAAATCCGCAAAAAGGGTTGGGAAGCCCTATATGTTGTCTAGGACTGCCTTCAAATAGATTTTTAAAACTGTCAATGGTTCGGCTAAGAATTGCCTTCCAAATCAGCCTCGAAACTGTTATAAACAGCGCATATCAACGCTGTTTTCGTCGATCTTTGGCTCGATTTTTCGAGCGATCCACAGCTTCTTAATCCAAACTAATTAAAGGGGTTTCTAGCCCTATATGTTTTCTATGCGTAGGCTTTCGTAGATCGTAAAAAGACGAAACGACGAGTGAGATAAGTGGAAAAGAGTATGGTTACCTGGCCTGTGCAAACTGTGCTTGTGCGCGCGGCCCGCACGCGCATACTGTTCGCTGCCCGGCCGACCACTGCGGCGGTGGCACCACGGCCGAGGGGGCGCGCGAGAGGCTGGGGTGTCATTCGCAGTAGGTTTAGGGTTTTGGAAAATTCCTCGATCTCGGTCTCTCTCTATCTCTTATACAATGTGTGCGTATAACAGGGGCTCGAGTTCGTGGATATGGGCGGCTGTGAAGCCCCCCTTGTTGGGTCGGGTTTCATAGCTGCTAATCTTTTTTTTTAACTAATACCTATACTTATATTCCTATATATACCAATATATATATATATATATATATATATATATATATATAAATATATATATATATATGTATATATATATATATCCTAATATAATACTCTCCATAGAATTTCAATAAATCCCAATAGCATCATTTCCATGTATATCCTATTTCTTTATTATAAAAATATTTATATGCAATATGTTTAAGTATAAATACATACACACTTTATACATTTAGAATTTATACATATCTATATATCTAATACTATATATATCCATACGTATATACGCATAATTACATATGTACATATACATATATGCGAATATTTATATATTTACACACATATACCCAATAATATTAAAATAGTATTATTTCATAATAACTTCAATAATATTGATAATAAAATAATAATAACAATAATAACAATAATAATAATAATAATAATAATAATAATAATAATAATAATAATAATAATAATAATAATAATAATAATAATAATAATAATAATAATAACGAAATTCGATAAATCAAATAAAGGCGTATATACCAATACGTACAGTCTAAAATTTCCAAAATATACGAGGACCTAATTTATACAAAAGTCACTGGATAACACTAATAATAATATTTATAATATTTAAATTACAGATACTTAGGAAATATTCATTATTCATTAAAACGAAATACAACACCCTCATACCAAATTCTATCAACACGAATGTCATTGGACGTGCCGCATAGCTACATGGGCTTGGGCTCAGTTCCAGTCCAGTCCGGGCTAAAATGGTATAACCGGTTTCTCTAAAACACAATAATATAATTAATAAATAAATAATCTTCAGTAAGAATTAAGTCGCAACTTAGCCTGATTTTCCTAGTTAGGACAATCCTATGGCTCAGTATTTCTCTACTATGGCTAAACACTAGTCAAAGCACGCCACTGCACTACTCGTGCCACGATTTTCAGTCACCTTGTAATCCAATTCCTAACCAAGGCTAAAATCATCTACCGTAATAATAAACTAAATAATTATTTATAAAATCCTATAATCACCATTTAAATGAAATAAATAATAATAAAAATTTTTCTAAATTTTTGGGAAGGGGAGCTACACGCAGGCTTGCAGTAGTATGACTAACTTAAGTACTACCACAAGTTTGCAATCTTTTGCAAAATTAGACCTGCATGGGCCACCATAAAAACTTGTCACGACCTGCACCCGTTTTTCGGGATACGAGTGCGTGTCCAAGCCCAGCCTACGCCGCAGTGTCGGCGGTAGTGCGCTGTCTAGTCCACAATAAACAAAGTGCTCATAAATACTAACTGCTCATTCACAACAACTAAATCAACTTTACAAAATATAGAAGTTTTACATTTGAAGAAGAATGTAAGCTTTTACAATTATAGAAAACTACCACACATCTAACTAGTCTTCTATGGTTTAGCCTTCGAGTCTCTATCTTCCCCTCGTATGGTCCATAGCGCAAGAGTAGTCACGTCAACCTCACCTATAACAACGATCCAGTCAGAAAAGGAGCAGAGTACAACCATATTGCAATTAATGTTGTTAGTCCAAAATAAGTTAGAACAAGCGAGAAACCATGAAGGTAAAGAATATGTAAAAAACTAGCAAGACAAGAACTATCTGGATATGAACTAGCACTAGCAAGATATGAACTAACGAGATATAAAGTGGCAAAAAATAAATCGGCAAGACGTGATCTAACAAGATATAAACTGGCAAGATGTAAACTAGCAGGATATGAACTGACAAGATAATGGACTAGATAAAGAAAAAATAGAAACCACTATGTGTGTGAAATACCTTCAAATACGTGAACGGCTGGTCTAATACAACACATCATACGATGGCTATTATTCAGTAATTGGTACGGCTAACTCATACGTGGGTGTGTATGACTTAGCTATCATTCGGTAACGGCAATTGGGTTTGTTCACGTATTTATCGAGTATTTCCCCTCCCGACTCTCTAACAATCAATAACGGTCAATTGTACACTAAGAAGGATACGATAACTACAGCGTCACGATCGTGTCTCAATGGAATATCAAGCAATGACTCAATGGGATATCAAACAAGAAAACTATAGTGTAAACATTATAATGAACTAAAACATAAATACAATAATGTACTTGCCTGAATCCTTGCACAAACCGTAGTCACAATTAGAGGATGAGGGGAATGCCAATCTAGAAGCTGTCAACCTATAACACATATCGCACCATGAACCGTGCACGAAAACCATAAATCAATTCTAATGTTCTAGTTCTAAATAGTGGCTAGTTGGGTTACTAATCTAATAATAATTAATTCTAAAATAATTCACTTAAAAACCTAATTTAACCTAATAATAATCTGAATATAATCTAAACATGCAAGTTTGGCCATCAAAAGTCGTGTTTCTTAATTTTGGAAACTATGGCACGCAAATCGAGACGTGCCGTTGACTTTTTAGTCAAACATTGTGAACTCTAGATTTTGAAAGTGTACCTTGGTAGATTTCAGTGCCATGAGTGTTCTAGAATTGATCGTGCCATAAAATCATGCTTTGGTCAAAAGATATCGCCGTTATGGCTAATCGTGACCAAAACGGGGATCAACTGATCAGTTCTAAGTTCAACAAAATAAATAAAATACTAGATGAATGAAATAATTACTGGGGAAAATATATGTCAGTGTCAGCCTTCCAAAACTTCAAACGGTTCATGATTTCGATTTCTGGTTCTCCCGAAATCTCGAAAACATCGAAACGTGTCAAGTTTCGGACAACCGACACTCTACGAATTTTTTAGAAATTTAAGAATAAAATCTTTGAAAATAAATTATATATTCAGAAAGTTTACCTCGATACGAATTCAACAAAAAAAACGGCACGCTAAAAGGAGGTCGGGGTTGGCGGAAATCACCTCGGGAAGTCGGGGGATCACCGGGATCAAAACCACAAAAGTCGGCTGATAATAATCTAGGGTTTTCTCGAAATTCCCATATATATATATATATATATATATATATATATATATAGGCGGCTAGCTGGGTCGGTTGAGTAGCTATGGACACGTGGCGCAATCCTGTCGCGTCCGCCCAAAATGAATGGCCAGATGTTGGCCCGGTTTTATCCTAAGCCGACTAGGAGTCTGCTAAGCAACCGACTCAATAAATGTGCGCTGAGTCAGCAGCCACAGCCACTGACAGCTGGGCCTGCCCGCTTTCAGCGGGTGGCTGACGGGTGGGCCAGCCTAAGTGCTGACTGAGTATTTTAATTCAGAAAACTGTTTTAAAAATCAATTTAAATCCAATTAACTTCAAATAAATTCCTAAAAATTCTAGAAAAATTGTAGAAAATTAAAGAACTTATAATTAACCTCCTAGAGCCAAAATAAAAATACTTAATCTCATATTAGTCCCAAATGGCCTCATAATAAATATTGAAAGTCTTTAAAATATATAAAACCCTAATAAATAAATACTTAAATATTGCCAAAAATAATGAAAATTTTTAGAAAATATAAAATAGCATAGTGAACCGTAAAAAATTATTTTGGATCAATATATGCTCATAGGCTTGCACAGTAAATTCTAGAAGTCTTAGAAAATAGGTTTTTCCTATATTTAATTATCTAAAAATCCCAGAAAAATTGTAAAAAAATACAGAAAATATATTTAACCTAATAGAGCCTAAAAAAATACTGGGTCACAAAATAGTTACAAATGGCCTCAAAATAAATTATGAAAGTCATTCATAAATATAAGTCTTCATAGAATAAATATTTAAAAATATATAAAAATGTCTAAAAATCATAATAAAATAAAACAAAATCGGGAAGTGGGCTTACAAAATGCGCCTCCGCCACAGCACCATCCAGATAATCGAGGCCCGGCACCTCGAGTTCCCCAACCGGTACAGCAAAATGGCCAAGGCTATCGCCCTAATACCCAAGGATGCATCAATGCCATGACTCGAGATGAGGTATTCGCATCTGATATAGTCGTGACATGTATAATGCTTTTCAATAATAAGCCTGCTCGAGTACTATTGATTCAGGTGCTACACATAGCTTTATATCAGCTGACTTTTTCGCTGAACACAAATTTTTCATGACACTGCTAGGCCTTAATCTTAGTGTTAAAATACTGTGAGGAACGTCACAACTTGCGCACTTAGGCTGCAGAGACGGAATCATCTGTATCGGAGGTAAACATGTGTATCTTGATACGATAGTTCTAGATATTAAGGACTGACATCATACTGGAAATGGATTGGCTTGGCACTTGCAAAGTCACCATCGATTGTATAGAAAAGAAGGTCACCTTTCGCATACATGGAGTGACCGAATTTTGCTCCTCGTATAGTGAAGCGTTGCTGACTTGCGTGGTGATCTCGACAATTTTTGCTCGGAGGAAACTGCATTCCGGATGCGAAGGCTACTTGGCATCCGTTCGAGACAAGCGATATGATGGTACAAATACGGGTCAGACTGACATTGTGGCAGAATTTATTGATATATTTTCGGACGAGCTATCCGGCATGCCAATCGATTAAGAAATCGAATTCACCATCGATACCTTTTTTGACACCCGACCGATTTACAAGGCTTCGTACAGAATGGCCGTCGCAGAGTTGAAAGAACTAAACGTCCAGTTGCAAGAGTTGCTTGATAAAGGATTCATCTGGCCTAGTGTTTTGCCATAGAGAGCGCCCATATTATTTATAAAGGAAAATGATGGGTCAACGCATTTATGCGTTAACTACCAGTGCTGAAGAAAGCTACCGTCAAGAACGAATACCCACGGCCCCACATAGATGATTTGTTCGATCAGCTACAAGGCGCCTCGGTGTAGTGCCCCATCCCGTTCAGTCAATCGGAAGAATCGGAACGCCAACGGTGTTCGGACTTAGCCTTGCAACGGCTGCTCAGAGGCCCGTTCGGTCGAGACGACCGCTCGCTCAGGTGGGGTAGTTTCGGTGAACTTGCCTCATCTTAGCCTTCACATAATAAATCGTATGTTTTCAACTTGCACAAATAGGCTTGATAATAAAAGAGATGAATCCACATAAATAAGGGAATAATCTCGACGGGTCGAATTGAGTTAGAATATGGAAAGGTCCAACGGTCGGCATAGAGTTGGTACACGATGTGCTTTGAAAATGACACTCGGTCCTTCGTACCGTGTCTTGGAAGAAGGAAAAGTTAGTCTTCGCCACAAAGTTAAGAGTTAGCCTAAGTCATAGGCGTCGCCCACATAAAGGCTTCATAAAGCATGTACGGTCCCATCGCCCAAGGCTTGGCAAGTCTTAACCTGCCCCATGAGTTAAGTTGTATCGTACGACTGCTGGCGTAAGTCTAGGCACCCAAATAACTTGGTCGTTCAAAGCAGGACGTGCACGACATGTTCCATCAAGGCAAAGCTTGACGCAACCCTTGCTCGTCAAGTTATTGCAAAGTTAAGTTAGGCAAGTTATGTTAGGCTATCGGAGTAGTAGCAAGCATAGTCCTACGAGTTCCACGGCTGGGTGTATCCACAGTCTTACGATCTCAAGACCCGTCATATAGAGTATGACTTGGACGGAGGTGTCACGTAGAGTTCAAGTTGATTTAAGACACGATATCATGAACTTAGTGTTTTAAGGCACGTGCTACGATTGAATCATTGAGTTTGGAAAAGTGTTTCAAATAGTTGTTCATGAGTTGAGTAAAATGATAGGGCAAGAAAGAAGAATGCTCGCGACTGGGTCGTCGAGGCAAGGTCTCAAATGTGAGAAGTATTGAACTTGGCCTTGAAAGAGATGGTAACACTAGAAGTAGATTGACTGTGTGAGATGTCAGTTTGACTCGAGTCTTGCATGGTCATGGACAACTTTTCAATAAGGTAGAGTTTCCCCGCACGGCAACCTAGGGCCACGGGACCGATACGACCTAAGAAAATAATTTTATATAGCTGTGCCGAGCACAGGTTAGGCGGGGACTTGCAGCGGGGCTCGCTACTCGCGCTGAAAGGGCCTCGTCTAACAAAAGCTAAAAGGGAGTCCACAATGGCTCTAGGAGTCAGTGACCAATTCATATAGATGAGTTGGCATGGCAGCAACCCGCGTGTGTGCCTTTGGATTGAGTCGAGTATTAAGTGTGCTATATCAAGGAGTCGAGTTGAATGTGTGTGTACAGTTAGAACGTAAAATGTTGGGCCTAAGATTTGGCTACAACGTATGCGACGTGCTTCGGCACAAGATGTGGCATCAATTCTTAAGTTATCAGCATATAAGTTGTATAGTTTGGATTTGAGTCATCTTTAGTTTAAGTCAGGAAATATCGCAAGGTAAAGTCGGCTGAGTTACACTAAGTTCACAAGTCTCGATTGGGTCAGTTGGTGATCAAAGTAGCAAGGGCCGCGAGGCAGCGATATGGTTAAGTCATACTGAGTTGTGAGGCATGACATGGTGGATTTGTAGCACAGTCACATGGAAATGGAGTCTCACCGAGTAGTTGTGTCTCTAATTTTGTGCCGAAAGGTAAGCACGACTTGACAGGTGAACGTTGTTGGTGCAAGCATGGGATGGTCTAGAGACACAGAATAGGCCAAGGCGTCTGTCCTTAAACTGATCCTAAGGCAAGAGTAGAAAGATAATCATAAAGGGACTATGTTGCACAAAGTAAATCAAATGTGTTAGTTTTGTATGGGTGGACGAGGAGCTCATTCCACCAGTACAGTTGAGTACTGACACCCACATAGTTTTCATGTGCAGGCACAGGTGGAAGCTTGTGGCACGGAGCACGTTTGGATGCGTCGAGGCACGGAGTTCCTTGGCGATTCGAAGCGTGCGGTCGCATGGAGTCAAGACTTATACGGGACATAATGTATGGACATCGTCTTCTAAAGCATCCGCTGGCTCATGACCTGTGTTGAGAGATGAGAGAGAGCTGGGTGACTTTTAATATGAAATGCGTGAGCTTGAGAGACTTGTAATCTTGGCATTGTGCCCTATTGTAACCTTTGTTTCAATATCAATAAAGTACTTCTTTTGAATGACTTGTGTTTTGTTCTAATTTCTGCTGCTATTATTTAATGTCTCTGTATGGGACTTCTGTGCAACGACCTCGTCGTAGCTGCTGAAATCGGACGTTATGGAACCCACCTTGACGAGCGAAATCCAGGCTCGTACGGCATCACGCCTTAGCGAGGATGATCGCTCCTACGGGAGCGGGGCGTGTCACTCGGTGTATTCGAAGATTGATCTCCACTTGGGCTATCATCAACTCAAGATCAAGCCAGACGATGTGCTGAAGTTAGCCTTCCACACTCGATATGGCCATTATAAGTTCCTGGGAAAGCTATTCGGCCAAACAAACACCCATATTGCCTTCATGGATCTTACGAACCAGGTGTTTCGACCCTTTTTCGACAAATTCGTTATAGTCTTGATTGACGATATGCTCGTATCTTCGAAGGACAGAGTGCAGCATGTACAGTATTTTTGAACCATACTGTAAACCTTTTGTGAAAACCAATTGTATGCGAAGATGAGCAGATGTGAATTCTGGCTAAACAATATATCATTCCTCGGACATATCATCTCCGCAGAAGGCATCGCAGTCGATCGAATAAAAGTTGAAGCAGTTGTTGATTAGAAATGGTTCATGTCAGTTAGTGAGATTCGAAGCCTTTTCGGCTTGGCGGGATACTACCGATATTTTGTGAAAGACTTCACAAAGATTGTATCGCCTTTGGCTTGCCTTACTCAAAAAGGAGTCATATTCGAGTGCTTGAACTACTGCAATACTTGCTTCTAGGAGCTAAAACCGTAGCTCGTTTTGGCCCCGATACCCGTGCTTCCTGAAGGGAATGAATGATTTTAAATCTTTACCGATGCTTCCGACTAGGACTTGGGATGTGTGCTTCTGCAGCGGAATAAGGTGATATCTTTTGTTTCCAGACAGCTGAAGCTACATGAGAAGAACTATTCCACGCATGACTTGGAATTAGCAGCAATTGTGTTCGTGCTAAAAATGTGGCATCACTATCTCTATGGCATGGTATATAGTATTTTTATGGATCACAAGAGCCTAAAGTATCTCTTCACCCAGAAAGAACTGAATTTGCGACAATGGCGATGGCTAGAACTGATCAAGGACTACGACTTGACTATCAATTATATGCCGGGTAAGGAAAATATTGTTGCAGATGTACTGAGCCAAAAATGCATAGCCTTACTATCCATCGACGATCGACTACTGTGCAATTTAGTAGATATGGGCATCAAACTCCGAGTTTGGTTCGTGGGTGCAGAGCTTGCTCAACTATGCGTGGAGCCGACTTTGTTGGAAAGAATTGTAGAAGCATGGAATTTTAGGACCAGAAATCCTATGCGCCTAACATTACATGCGCCAGGGAGCTCAGATGAAGTACTTGGCACAGCAAACAGCAAAAGCATAGACATTAAAAGAAGATTTTTATTCCATATAAAAGTCTATTGTATGTCTAAAAAAAGCTTTTACAAAGAAGAATTTCTATAAAGAAAAAACCCTAAGTCTACAGTTAGGCGCAGCAACCGCTAAGCGCTCTCAGCCAGGCGCATCCCTTCAGCGTCTCAGTCAGACGCATCCCTCCAGTAGCTCAGTTATCCCTTCAGCAGCTCAGTTATGTGCATCTTTTCAGTATCTCAGTCAGGCGCATCCCTCTAGTAGCTCAATTATCCCTTCAGCAGCTCAGTTATGTGCATCCCTTCGGCGTCTCAGTCATACAGATCATGAAGTCTCAGCATATGTACCTTACTTTGACCCGATCAAGTGCTTCGACTAATGAAGCATTTATTGAGCAGAACCAGGGTGGGCAATCAACCCGTAGCTGGAGGAAGAGCTCTCCAAAGCCCAAGGAAGAGGAGAGCACCGCAATCGATCTGCGGCTAAAGGAGCAGCTTTCAAACAACCAGAATGGGCAACACCCACTCTGACAGAAGAAAGAGCCTCCAAAGCCGGGAGCACCGCAATTCCGATCTGTGGCTCTTCCAGCATAACGAAGATGAGGCTCGAGCATCCCGATCTTTGGATGCAATATGCACCTTCCACCTACCTCAGAAGCCCTCGACCCGAACTTTTGGATGTAACAGTCACCTTCACGATTGCATTAATGAAGACAAGTCATCGCATCTTCATCCTCGGTAGCATCTCGTCAACAGAATATGCTCGAGCAAACAAATTCATTCGGGAGGATGTAAGAGAACGAGAAGCAAACTCTCTCCTTACCACTATTTATAGGCCGGGCAAATCAAACCCATGTGCCAAGTGGCTGGCTCTTCGAATCCCGTGCAATGAATTTGCATTAATGATGATGAACCTGACGCTTCGAATTCAACTAAGTCAAAAATGTCTATTTAAAGCACTCGAAGAACGTAACAGTCGGACCAATAAAGACGTGTCATGCAAATGGATGTGCCGGTCAGACCGCACATCATATAAACGCGTCCATCAGCACCATGCGCCTCATAAGGATGCGCCCCATGCGCCTAGTAGAACGCAGATCGACGTGCCCACTCAACAGCCCATCATCCGTCAAAGAATATTAAATGCTGAAGACTGACACGACAGCAGCCAGTCCCCGAGGACTGAGCAGTTGAAAGCATTTTCAGAAAACGAAACGTCGCTGACGTCAGCATCATCATTACTTTCCTCCGACGGTTACAAGCCACGTGGCCGCCCAACCATTTCGTATGCACCTCCGCAGCCATGCTCCCAAATCACTGCATGCGCCTCAAAAGCCATGCGCCTCCGACTTTTCTCTGATCCTTAAAAGACAGAAGTCAAGTCACTACTGAAGCCTCGCATGTGCCTCAAAAGCCGTGCGCCCAGACTGGTTCGTGACTCCTAAAGTTTACAAGCCAAAGTCTCCTCATGTGCCCAATCCCAGGCGCATCCTCTCAGATTACTCTCCACCAAATCCGAGATCTTTGAGCTATGGACCTACGACACGTGTCCTTTGACTCGATTCAGCCTATGAAGGGGTACTAATCACCCAAGATCTCAGCAACTGAAAGATTCTCTCCATTGCTATGTGTCAGCTTGGCCGAAGCCCACAAAGGCAACAGGAAGGGTTCAACTCCTCAATTAGAGCTCATCGTCCATGAGCCTCCATCAGCAATCACCATGTGGCATCCCCATAAACAGGCATATCCTACATATGCACGCATGAGCAGCCAGCCTGCAAGCTATAAATAGAGGGATCATTTCCTTCTTCCATACCCACGAACACACAGAGAGACATACCTACGGACAGAAGCCTACATACACAGTGAGAGAGGCAGATACAGATACTCAATGTCTTCTTCCTCTCCGCAAGCTCTAGCACCCAGAGCAACTCAAACCTTCAGAGAACCGAGAACCGTTGTCAGATCGTCAACGGAGTCAACGCATTACTACTCGCTCCATCGACACAGGGACCCAGATAAACAAAAGTGTTCTCCTAGGACTACATCTAAGTCCTACATTGTAACACGGTTCTGTTTGTAATTAAAATTGTAATCAAAAGATTTTAATGGCAAACAAGCTGGCGACTCTGCTGGGGACCTCTTTCTCATCCACCGAGAAAGTTGTGTCGCAATCCGACGACGTAAAGGTGGGCTCCTCCCACAAGATGCTGATCGTACGCCTCAATCAACAGGCTTATGAGGAGTTCATCTCTGAAGGCAGCGCAAGTCCTTCGAAGCGGCTGCCAAAGCCAAAGAAGACTCGCCAAGTCTGGGTGCACAAGGTCGAGGCCCCTGGCACCACCACTGAAGGGGATGCGCCGATGTAATCCACCCTTCTCGCTGACGACCTCAGCAGCCAGGATGCGTCCACCGGTGCAGCACATCTCTCGAGAAAATGTGGTGCTGACCACATTCCCCAGTCATCTCCTTCTCAGATAAGAAAGATGCGCCGACGGAGCAAGGGCACAGCTAATGCCCTGCGTATGACCTCTGATGCGCCACAGAAGGCCTCTGTCTTTGATAGACTCACTCGCTTTCGTGGCGAGGAGAATTTGGATACTGAGTACTATACACCCCAGCGGGCTGGTACGAAGAAGTCCAAGGCAGCACGGGCCATGCGCCTCAAACGTGCTATGCCGGCAGCAAACCAGAAGCATGCGCTCACAATCATGCGCGCTGCTGATGGTAAGCCGTATAAGGTCGACTTGGGTACTTCTGCGCCAGAAACGAGCCGACCTTCAAAGTCCTTGTCTCATTTGGGCGCATCTGCCGCGTTCGTAACCAAATCGAGCAAGGCAAACCCTGTGGTCTTGAACTCCCGCGCCTGCATTGGTTGTGCGTCTGAGGTCCGTTTAAGTCACTTTAAATGTTGTTCCCCCACTACTAATCTGAGCGCATGTTTTGCGTTGGATCAGGGGGCGCAGCATTCACTTGACCACCTCGGCGCTTGGTCTTGCCTTGCGCCTGATGGGGGTGCGAAGGTGGTACTCTCCTCCAATGATTTGCGTAATATGGTCAGTCACAAGCGTCGATCAGGAGAGTCGACTGACAAGCACAATGTGCCCTTCACAGGGCATACCTGTGCTGTAGTCACCATCAACTGTTGTTGCAAAATAACAGTCCCACCACCAAGGCAGTCGATATTCCAGCGACTGCAATCATCAGTACCCCTCCGACGTCACCTCGAGAAGAACGTGTCAATTAAAGAGGAACTAGAACTAAAGGTTGCTTCATGCAACGTAATCTCTAACTCCTCGTCAATCCAAAAGGCGACTGGTAATTCCTCGTCCTCATCCAAGAGCCAACTGAGGAAAACCAAGACGACTGTCCCACCCTCTGGAGTGTTTGAAGGCACTCAAGGGAGAAAGAAGATCTTGGAGGAAGCTGGGGGTAGTCAAGCCCTTGCCGATCCTCCTTCTGAAGGCGAAGACGTCCTCCAGAACATAGCTGGGGGTAGCCAAATCCTTGCTGATCGTCCTCCTGAAGATGAAGATGTCCTCCAGAACATAGCTGGAGGTAGCCAAGATGAAACTCCGGAGGAAGTTCCTCTTCTACAAGAAAGCGAGGCCGAAAGCAAAGCCTCAACTGATCCATCCACTTCCAGTCGTATCATGACAATATACATGACTGGAGGTGATGCCGAGTCAGATGCGCCGCCAGCAGACCTCGTCCAGCGCATGGATACCTTGGAGGGAGGACTCAAAACCCTCTCTGCCTCCATGCAAATACTGACTCAAGCAGTGTTTGAGATACGGTCAGCTTTGGCCAGGGCACCTTCTACCGGTCCTGACCCAGGGGCCAATGGAGAATCAAGCGTACCCCTTCAACGGGTATCCTTGGATACGGATCGCCACGAAGCACCACGGACGTTGGAGCCATCAAATGCTCAACACCAGGCTGTACCACCTTCCTCGACTCCCAGCTCTACGAAAGACGTGGTTGAGATGATCAGGGACTTACGCGAGCCTTTGAGTCCAAGAACAGGCAAGAGGAGCGCCAGAAGATGGGAATCCCACAACCATACCCCCTCGAATGGAACAAAGAGGTTTATCCTCCCAAATATAAACCACAAACATTGACACCATACGACGGAAAGGACTCTCCGCGCCACTATCTAACGTACTTCCAGTCTCAAATGGGACATCTTCCGAAGGAAGACGCGCTACTCACCAGCATATTTGTCGGGGCGTTGAAAGGAGTGGCTTACGACTGGTACTGCAGTCTCCCCAACAACTCCATATCTTCCTTCGATGACTTGACACGTCTCTTCCTCGATCGTTTCTACGACGGAGGGAAGGACATGACAATGGCGTCCCTCATAGAGATACGTCAAAAGGAGAAGGAAATAGTTCGAGCATTCATCAAACGGTTCCGACAAGCCTGCTTCAGACTGCCCCCAGGCATGCCAGAACATGCACTTCTCTCCTCCTACAGCATAAACATGCTGTCTACGATCAAACTGGCTCAACTCCACTCCTTCTCTCGATTGGAGTTCCTTGATCATCGAGGCCGAAGCAGCAGAAAAGAAGGCGTCCAAAGCTCGTCATCTGGGAGTCAGTTTTCCTGTCTTTGAGGATAAGGGAAAATGGCCTGCAGCCAACAACCCTGGACGAGAGACAAAAGGGAAGTAGGCGTTAACTGTCAATGCCTCCAAAGGTGCACCAGCACCTAATCAGAAGCCTCCACTTGCACCAAGGCCAAATGAGGTTTATTCTTTCAACGATGAAGACACCCTGCAACTCTTCGAGATATTGAAGCAGGGTGACAAGATCATGTTGCCGGACTCGAAGCATCCCGACGAGGTTGGGAGGGTGGACAATCCGAGGTACTGTCACTACCATCGGTTTGTCGGACATCCAACTAAGGACTGCTACGTCCTCAAGAACTACATCCAGCACATGATCAATGCGGATGTTATCTCCGTCGACTACGAGGAGAAAACGGTCTCGGCCAACCTGGTGTCACTCCAATTTGGTACCTTGCCGCCAACCACAACACAAGATGGCGTCGTCCCCATCCCAAAGGCGACAATGGAGGTGGTCAATCTACCACCTACACGTGACAACATTAGTGGACTCATCCCACTCACCACATCTCAGGGAGAGGTCTTATGGGTTCACCCTGACCTCGTCTCCGAAGTTACTCAACCGGAGGTACGCTCTACCTCCAAAACCAAGGGTAGGAAGATCAAGTCTTGCCGCATGGTCTCTTCCTCTGCGGAAGAGGCACTTCCTGTACAGACGCGTTCACATCAGAACGCCCAACCCGACGAAGCTGCCGTCGAGGTGGTGCCTCCTTGCACCATCCCTGCTGCCCAGGAAGAGGGCCCATCCAGGCCTCCAGCAGCCAATAAACAGAAGCATGTAGAGGCCCATTTCGACAAGCCTTTGCGAAAGGAGAATGCTTCGGGGCTAGGCAAGCCCCACAACTTCGACATACTGGCACAACTTGCCAGTACTCCTGCCTGCCTATCCCTGTTTGAGCTTCTTCGTCTATCCAAGGACACTCGTGAAGCTCTCTGTTAAGCCTTGAAGGATGCTAAATCCTTCATCAGTCAGGTCAAGCAGCCTGAAGATACTCCGACCACATGTGCGCACTGCCATTGTACGGATAAAGTTATCTCCAACATAATCTTCACCCAACAAGACATGCTTCTTAAGCACAACCGACACAACAGGCTACTGTATTATACAGGGTATGTCGGTTCCGTCAAGGTGAAGCAAATTCAGATCGATCCAGGGTCTTCCCTCAGTATCATCCCAAAGACGCTGCTCTCAACACTGGGGATCCTAATGTACCATCTGGCACCTTCCAACACTACAATCAGCGGCTTCAATGCTAGCAAAAGCGAGCCACTGGGCAAAATTCGGCTAAAGTGTCATATTGGTAACCTCCGAACCGAGGTCACTTGCTATGTCGTGGACGCCGACGTCAACTACAACCTCCTACTGGGTCGTCCGTGGCTGCATGAGTACATGGTGGTACCATCCACACTCCACCAATGTATAAAGTACGTGTCCACCAACGACATCTTCCGGACGGAGTTCGCGGACATTGACCCTTTCAAGGGGGTCGAAGCCTACTTTACTAATTCTATCCTATACAAGTTGCCCGACGAAGGGGAATCCAATGATGCTGACGATGAAGCAGAAATGACAGCAGAGCCGGACATGGAGCCAGAGATGATTCCCGATGCTCCTTTGAAAATTCGACTCAAAGGGAAACCGCCTCAGATGCTGCCTCCCATGACAATCAAGCTACCTGGAAAAGCACCAACTGCTCTAGGTAGAACACCTACTGAAGCTCCCTTGAAGATACGGCTCAAGGGAAAGCTGCCTCAAACATCGGCTCCCCTTGTGACAAAACTACAGGGGAAGGCACCAATCACTAAAGGCGCAGTTGAGGCACCTCTGAAAGTGCGTCTTAAGGTCAAGTCTCCGCAATCATCCGTCTCATCCAAGTTGCCGGAGAAGGCACACATAGCCCTCTCGGACCCCAAGGTCAAAGCTGCGGTGGACTCTCTCGATCCAACCCCAGTACTCACAGATGAAGAGTTAGGGAAATATATATCTGCTGATGTAGATGCACCCTCTTTGGACAATGTAATCCCGTGGGACAAAATCTCGTATTTTATCAATAATAGAGTGTCTTTTAATTATTCTAGTCTTCCACATTGGAATGCCATGTATACATTAGATAACGCTCTATATGGTCATTGCAAACACAAATAACGACCGTCAATCATGTAAATCGAGTAGTCCCGTCCCAAAGGGTCTGTTTTGTAGTCCCACCGCGAAATCGAGACGAAGAATCCATCATCTTTGGCAGAGTCGAGCGTCATCAAAACCTTCCGCCACTCGAGCAAGAACCAGATACCGGCAGAATACAAGTCTATCGGTACACGGACAAGGCAAAGTACCTCATCCAAAAGATGGGTTACGACCTAGAAAGCAACAAAGGCCTGAACTATGGCAAGGGTCGACGTCTTCCTCTCCGACTCCCAACACCTAAAGGAAAGCCGCATGACTACTATCATCGAACTCGACGGGGAGTGGGCTATGTCACGCCACCAGCAACTCCAGAGAGTTCGAAGGCAGAAGAAGTGGAATACTCTCACTCATCCGAGGCATCAACTTGGGATTTCGATACCTGTATCGGCTCAGTCTTCAAGAAGGTGCTATCAGTCAACATGGCATCTGCCCAATCTCAAGAAGATGAAGGTGAAGACCAAACCCGGGAATTCTTCGAGGAGGAACCTTGGGCTCAACGCCTAGGAGCGCAGTGGGAGTCTTGCTTTGAACTGCACGAACCTCCTACCGAAGATGAAGTCGAGCAGATCGACCTTGGGGATGGATCTTCTTCCAAAACCATCTTTATCAGCAAGAGTCTAAAGGGACCAGACCGGGAATCTTTAATCCAACTAGCTAAAGAATATATCGACGTCTTCGCGTGGAGCTACGAAGATATACCGGGACTTGATCCCCAGATCGCGATACATAGGCTTAACATCTTACCTGATGCCAAGCCTATAAAGCAGCAACAGCGACGTTTTCGTCCTGACATCATGAACGCTACCGATCAAGAAGTGGACAAACTCCTGACCAACGAGTTTATCCGTAAAGAACAACACCCAGATTGGGTGGCCAACGTCGTCCATGTCACCAAGAAGAACGGGGAGATACGAGTCTGTATCGACTTCAGGGACCTCAACACCGCTTGTCCGAAGGACAAATTTTTGCTTCCAATCACTGACGTGATGATCGATAATACATGTGGCTTCGAATGCATGTCTTTTATGGACGGGTATTCAGGCTACAACCAGATCAAGATGTTCCCCGATGGCGTAAAACACACGTTATTCAGGACTCCGAAGGGTGCTTTTTGCTACACAGTAATGTCCTTTGGATTGAAGAACACTGGTGCTACATACCAACTGGCTATGAGTACCATCTTCCGTCAACATCTTCGCAAGACAGTAGAGTGTTATGTTGATGACATTGCAGTCAAGAGCCGTCTCAAAGGTGATCATCTACAAGACCTGAAGACAGTCTTCGATCTCATGCGAGCGCATCAACTCAAGATGAACCCCGCTAAATCCTTCCTTAGGGTTTCTAGCAGAATGTTCCTGAGCTTCATTATCACGGTGAAAGACATTCATGTCGATCCCGAGAAGACCAAGGCCATCCTTGACATGGACCCTCTGAAGAACCTCTAAGAACTTCGAGGCCTGTACGGACATCTGGCATACATCCGAAGGTTTATAGCAAACCTTTTCAGAAAATGCCAACCCTTCACTCAGCTAATGAAGAAGGGAGTCTCCTATATCTGGACAGAAGAATGCCAGAAAGCTTTCGATGATATCAAAGCCTACCTGACAAGCCCACCAGTTCTGGTGGCACCTGTCGCAGGCAAACCATTTCTCCTCTACGTTTGTGCCATGGATCATTCCCTCGGCGCTTTGTTGGCCCAGAACAACGATGTGGGCTACGAGCAAGCTATCTACTACCTCAGTAGGATACTGATCGGGGCCGAACACCGGTACAACCCCGTTGAAAAGGAGTGTTTGGCTTTGGTGTTCGCCATCCAGAAGACTCGCCATTATGTCTCGGGCCAGACAATTCATGTCATCTCCCGAGTCAATCCACTCAGGGTTCTCATGACGAAGCCAGGATCATTGAACTCCCGGCTAGCTACATGGGCGATCCTGTTGACGCCATACAACATGGTGTTCGTTCCATAAAAAGTCGTCAAGGGTCAAGCTCTGGCCGACTTTTTAGCCGTACACCCCATTCCAGAGTCCTCTAGACTCTATGAAGACATCCCGGATGAGTTCCAAGAATCAAACGTCACCGAAGAAAGCTCCGTCTGGCGAATGTTTTTCGATGGCGCTTCAAGAACAGGCCCAAAGGCCAAATCATCGCAAGAGTGGGTGTAGTCTTAGTCTCCCCCGATCAGCTGGTCATCCAGCATACTTTTTAGCCGACTTTTTAGCCGGCTAAAAAGTCGTCAAGGGTGTTCGTTCCATAAAAAGTCGTCAAGGGTCAAGCTCTGGCCGACTTTTTAGCCGTACACCCCATTCCAGAGTCCTCTAGACTCTATGAAGACATCCCGGATGAGTTCCAAGAATCAAACGTCACCGAAGAAAGCTCCGTCTGGCGAATGTTTTTCGATGGCGCTTCAAGAACAGGCCCAAAGGCCAAATCATCGCAAGAGTGGGTGTAGTCTTAGTCTCCCCCGATCAGCTGGTCATCCAGCATACTTACTCCCTTTCGAAGCTGTGCTCTAACAATGTTGCCGAGTACAACGCTCTCATCATGGGACGCCAGCTGGCGCAACAGCTAGGGGTGGATCATCTGAAAGCCTACGACGATTCAAATCTCGTCGTTAACCAGATCAGAGGGTAATACGAAGTTCGCCATGAAGATCTGGTTCCTTACCATGAATTTGTATTGAACATTATTTCAACCTTCACCAAGTTCTTCATAGAACACGTACCTCGATTATAAAACCTAGAGGCTGACGCTCTGGCTGGCCTCGCAGCCTCGTTGGCAGCACCCCTCGGGACTCAACACTACGTCACGGTAGTTGGTCGAGACTTGGTCTGTCCGAAAAACAACCTATCCTCATAAATGGCCCATGCTATGTCAACAAGTGCTGGTATTAATATCCGAGACTGGAGGTTCCCGTTCGTCGACTTCGCTGTCTACGGAATTCTTCCAGAAGACCCGAAAGAACCCATCTCAGTCAGGAGGCGTTCCCTTCGATTTTATTACAATACCGCTAATAAATGCTGTACCGACCCTCCTACGATGGACTACTCCTTCGATGCCTGTCCAACGAAGAAGCAGTCGAAGCCTTTCTAGCAGCTCATGATAGAACTTGCGGGGCTCATCAACCTGGGCCTAAGTTGCAGGATCGACTGCGACGTATGGGTTACTACTGGCCAACCATGGCAGCTGACACTGTCGACTATGCTAAGAAGTGCCATGCTTGTCAGCTTCATGCCGACTTCATCCATATACCGTCGGAACCACTACTTCCTATGGTCGCCTCTTGGCCCTTCGAAGCTTGGGACATGGACATTGTAGGACCTATCACCCCTCCTTCGTCGAGGGGACACCGCTTCATCCTAGCCATCACCGACTACTTCTCCAAATGGGCAGAAGCAGTTCCGCTGACGAAAGTAAAGAGCTCTAGGGTGATCAGCTTCATCAAGCACCATGTCATCTACCATTTTGGGGTACCTCAAAGGATTATCCACGATAATGGTCCACAATTCATCAACCATGTTTTCAGCAGATTCTGTGATAAGAATCGCATTCAGAACGTGGCATCGACCGCCTACAATCCGGCAGCAAACGGATTGGCCGAGACATTTAACAAGACTATCGTTAAGCTACTCAAAAATGTTGTGTCACCAACAAACATAACTGGAATGAAAAGCTCGACAAATGCCTTTGGGCCTATCGCACAACGGTACGGACCCCGACGAGCAACACACTATTCTCCTTGGTCTACGGAAGTGAAGCGGTACTGCCTCTTGAGATCCAGATACCCTCACTCCGTGTAGCGATCACAAATCAACTCACAGAAGAAGACAATGAACGTCGCCGTCTGCAAGAATTGGAAGCACTTGACAAAAAACATCTCCTAGTTCAACAGTGCATCGAACTCCATCAAGCCCGTATATCACAGGCTTTCAACAAGAAGGTCAAGCAGAGGACTTTCCTAGTAGGCGACCTGGTTGTAGCAGTCAGGAGGCCGATGGTGTTGACTCACAAGACATCAGGAAAGTTTGAGCCCAAGTGGGAGGGACCTTTCATCATAGAGACGATATACTCAAACGGTGCTTACCGTCTCGCCAAATCCAATAGGGACTTGTTCATGATGCCCATCAATGACAAGTTCCTAAAGAAGTACTACTCTTGACATCCTTCAGACATGTACTTCTATCTCCACCCAACAAGGGAGTCTGTGGACCCAATCATCAGGGCTCACGTACACCTCCCTTCCATAAAATCTTACGCTTCCGGAACCCAGCTGTTCCGTGGCGTTCTATCCTCAGTGGAAGAACAACCACGTCCACATTACCTCTGAGTTGCTCTTCTACGCCCTGTAAAACATAATCTGACATCATGTAGGATTATGCTGTTTATCATGTTTACCACGTCCACATCACCTCTGAGTAAACATTTCGTACGGACAACCCCTGCATTGTCGTACATTGATCGCAGAACTTCCATGTCCATATTACCTCTGAGTAGTTTCGCGTATCTCTCCAGAGTCATTCCTACCATGTCCATAACACCTCTGAGTAGAAAGATTTCGATATTTGAACCCCATATTTACCACGTCCATATTACCTCTGAGCAAATATGTTGGTTCTCCCAAACTTATTATCTGTACCTAAAAACTAAGGTGTGTAAAAGATAATAGGTCCACACAAATCATCAAGTTCATGACAGCAAGAATGAACACACCACAAAACTCTTTATTCTTTATCTAAAAGTAAAGGATTACATCCCCAGCAAGAGTTGCAAATTACACAAAATAACAAAAAAAAGGGAGAGGCTACAATCCCTAAGAATCGCCGGGATTGGCTGAAAGCTCTTCGATCCGACGCTTCAAGTCTTCCGCCCGAGTCTTTGCAGTCATCAGAACTCGGCGTTCGGCCTCTTGACGCATCATTTCTATGACCTCAGGGGAAGTGTCATCCTCATACTTCTCGTCCAACTGTTGCCAGTGCTGGGCCAGGGAAAAAGCTTGGCGGGTGAAAGCTGCTTCCTCTTCCTTAGATGCTACATGTTCAGCCTGGACTCGCTCAGCATCTAACAAGAGTTGGGCCCGCTGGTCTTCAAGGAGGCGAATCTTGGCATTAACCTCTGCTATACTAGCGTCCAACGCAGCTCACAACTCTACCTTCTTCTGCGTAGATTGAGATAGCCTCTCCACCGCAGCCTCAGCTTCGGCCACCTCGCGTTCCCAGACAGCCACGGTGGCCTGATAAGATGACTCAGTTTCAGCGATCAAATTCTTCTTTTCTGCTTCTATCAAGACGGAGAGATCATTTCGCTAGATACACTGACACTCGGAAAGCAGCTAATCGAGCTCGGCCACCGATGTCTCCAGAATCTCGGCCATATGGTCATGGCCCTGGGAGGAACGTATCAGACCAATCTGAGGGAGCGCCATGGCTTTTGCCATCACGAAACTCCCGTTGGCATTTATCACTATTGATACGCCCCTTTGCAGCATCTTGTACACCGCCTCAATGATAAACTTCACGTACTCATCCGCATCCGCCAGCACTTGCGGCGTCAAGCAAAAGTTAGAGGAGCTGTTCTAGACGGCGGACCGGAAGAAGACCCACCGGCTTCAATCTGTGAGGCTGAAACCTCGGCATCAACGGACTCTCCCTTAACCGGGGCTTGAACTTCGCCACTGGCCCGAGGAGCCAAAAGAGCGGAAGGAGCCGAGAGGGGCGTCGTTATCGTACCCCAAGTAGAAGGAGCAACAGGAGGTTCCAGCAAACCCTTACCCTTCCCAAGCTCGGAGGGACCACTATCAGCAGGCCGTACGAGACCCTCCCCCTCTGGCAAAGCAGCGAGATCATGTTTCCTGACTCGGCTCCCCTGGAGTCAGGCTCGGCGGACGAGTCTCACCTTCCTCATCGAATCCCTCCGCGGGGATAGAATCTGTCGCTACCTACCGGTCGGCAGCCACCTCAGCCTCCGCTGCTGAGTCTGGGGTAAGGCTCGGCAATGCTACATCCGACCTCCCCTCATCATGACAAGGAGGGAAATCAGCCCTCTCCTCTGTTTCAATCATGTCTGTTGCTTCTGCAATGGGCTCACCCATCTCTGGAGGAACGTCATCTGAAGACGACGAACTCCACTCTACTTCCTTATCCGAAAGCCCCTTATCTGCTGGGTCCTCAATGTCAGAGGCCCCTACGGCGGCTTGTACCCTCTCGGGAATTGTTTCATCCTCAACGTCCCTTCCAACATAATCTGGAGATACTAAAATCTCCGCAGGAACGACATCGTCCGGATTCTCCTCCACGGGAGATATCATAATCGAAGGAATGCGCTCTTCAGACGAGCTCGCCACCTCCTTTGGTCTGCTAGCACCCGATTTTGGAGTTCGGGGTCTCCTTTTCAGCGGCTCCTACAAAAAAAATATATATCACGAAAATGGTGGAACTAACCAGACTATGTGGGGATCCTTACCTCCACAGGAGCTGAATCTGTTGACACTGCCGGTGAAAATGCCTTCTTCTGTCTCTTCGGCGCAGAAGCACCAGCCTCTGTATCCGTACGTCTCTTCGGCTGATCGGCCGGGGCTCTGCTTGACCCCCCGTGGATACGGCAGAGGTACCTCGATAACCCACCTCTGACGGGCGGTACGACCGAGCCTTCGCCAATAGGTTCCCAGCCGTCTCTAACTGAGTGCCGACAATAAAACTGGTCTCCCGATCATATTCAGGGGGCACGATGTTCATGTCACAGTAAAATTTGGCGACCAAAAAAAGAATCGACGGCCTCGGGTTATGAACAGGCAGTGTAAAGCAAGCTCTGGTGCATCCGATATTGTAGTAATGCCAAGCTCGTGCACCATCCAGCAAACTTCCAGTATACCCCAGGTTAATACTGGGGTTCTCCAACATCAACTGAGCATAGCCGAATTGTCGTACAAAATGGCTTGGCAAATATGGCTCCAGGTAATACTGGTTTCTATTCCGATACACCAGATGGGATGGCCGGATGCTTTACAACCAGCGGAATCCCCATGGAGGCAGAGTGGTGGCATCTTCACCCGAATTCGTTAAGTCTTCGTTGGCCTCAAAACCCAAAAAGACGGGGCCAACTTTGGTGATCTCCTGCCCCTGAAGGTGGGATAAAACTTTCCTGCAAACAAGAACACCAGTATGCAACCAGCTCCTCTGGTAGAAACGATGGAGGAATGCATCTCCGGCCCTGTGGTCTTCTTTCGAGCCCGGGCTCATCACGTTGGGATGGTACAAAATTAACCACCCCATCAAATAATGAAACAACAGTTCGGCACGGGGAAAGTTGTCATTCATATCTCGCTCATGAACCATATTTCCCACAAATTCTCGTAAACCTCGCAGCATGTTACACACCATTGCGGGGAGTAGAGCTAGACGACGGCCAAAAACTAACTTCACAGCTGGCAGGATTAGGTTTCGGGTCACCCTCTCCACAGAGCCTGACCCGCCTGAAAAGACGTAATCCCGGAGCCAAATCATTAGATACGCAGCCAACATTGCTTTGGACGACATCCGATGAGTAAGGTGCCAGAAACAGCTATAGGAGAGTTCGTCCGACTGCCGGTCCTTATTTTCCTGGGAACTCTTTTCACTTAGCCTGCTCATTTCAGAGAGCACCACGGTACTGGAAACCGCTGGCGGAGTTATAAACTGAGAGGGATTCTCCTTGTCTTGCTTAAAGACATAATCTCTCCAAGCAGTCACATGAGGCTGTGACCCGCCCTTATCCCTCTTCTGCATATAATAATGATGACTCACCACTTTTTTGAAGACGGCCATCATCTCCTCTGCTTTGTCCCCCAGGACTTGAAACTCCTCTTTGGTCGAAAAGTATTCCTCATAAGGTTCTGATCCCCAAGGGAGCGTTGACACCTCGTACATTTCATGAAGTGCGAGTCCCAGCTCCCCCATCGGGGTGAAGAAAGTCCCGGTCTGGGTGTTAAACATCTCCAGGAGAGCGAGGAACATATGCATGTTGATGTCGACGCCTGTCTGGGTAGCACGGATTACGGCAGTCAGCCCAATCTCTCGGAGTTCGGTTCAAAACTGCGTCAGAACCCAGAGTGTCAGCTTGTCCAACTTGGAAACATAGTGACACCAACCCTCTACCCGAAATTTACCTTTCGGGTATGACCACTTCAACAATAGCATACGATTTACAAAAGTCGAAGCACCAAAAGCAAATGTGTTGTTAGGGACGTCACTGTAAATGCTCCCAGGATGCAGAGTCCGCCAGGTGAAAGAAGGCCCAGCCCGTGCAGCCGCCAAAGTATCCTTCTGATTGGAGCTAGCGTCAATCTTGATGGTGCCTGCCACCGCTCCCCCCTGAGACGGGGTTAGCTCCCAAGACATTCTCCTCTTGGAAGCAAGGCAACAGATAGCCGTCAAAGGCCATTGACGCTCAAGTTGCTTAACAGTCATGTGCACCCCTCTTACTGTAAAGAACCAATCTTCCTTGATCTTTAACACCTTTGCTTCAGTAGAAGTAAGGCGGTCCCCAAAAAGGAACTCAAGCTTCATGAAAGTCACATTATCAGAAATGAAAGATTTCAAAATGCTATGCTCTATCATCCGTTGGAGGAACCCATGCTGTTGTTCCTGGATTTGGGTCATTCTCTCGGGAGGCTGATCCAGCATAATGGCAGCATGGACAGGGTTTATCACCTCCTCGTTATAATCTACTCCCGTCTGATAGAGGACAGCATCCAGAAGTACTTCATTCAAGAACGGGACAGTTATCGACACTGGTGGTCAGCGAAAGAAGGCGAAGATTCAGATATGTTAGAAACATCAAAAGAATCTGAGCCACGTTCTCATCAGAAGCGCATACCCTGAACCAATGCTCAAGCACATCTGAAAAGAAGCTTCGACGCATCATCAGGGTCTAAACCCATGCGCGTCAACAGTGAAGCTTCAGCGCATCATCAAGGTCTAAACTCATGCACATCAGCGATGAAGCTTCGGTACATCATCAGGGTCTAAACCCATGCGCGTCAGCGGTGAAGCTTCGACGCATCATCAGGGTCTAAACCCATGCGCGTCAGCGGTGAAACTTCGGCGCATCATCAGGGTCTAAACCCATACGCGTCAGCGGTGAAGCTTCTACGCATCATCAGGGTCTAAACCCATGTGCGTCAGCAGTGAAGCTTTGGCGCATTCAGGGTTTAAACCCATGCGCGTCGACAAAAAAAGCTTCAGCACATCATCATGACTCAAGACTATTCGAGTACATGAAGATATGGTAAAGAATGATGAAACCCACCAATCACCGCCGGCCGAACGTCGACGGGCGTCCGAAGGACATCATCCGCAGCAGCCTCCACAGGTTCTTTCCCTTTGCCCCGTCCTCGGCTAGCACCACCGCGAGGAGTCTTGGGGGCCATCTCGTGAAAGAATAAGTTAGGGTTTTTCGAAAGAAGAACTCTAGAGAAGAAGAAAGCAAAGTAGAGAAGAACCTTCTCTCTCCATTAGATGCCTATTTATAGGCTTGGGCATACGCAAAAACCGATGAGGAGTGACATCAGTCGCCCCCTCGAGTTCTATGAAGTGATAACCGCAAATAATCCAAAAAGATCATCATTAATCTTTTTTTGGTTACTTCGAAGTGTTATCATTTGCATTAACTGAGAGCAGCATGCGCCCCATTACTGATGCGCGGAGTACCCATGCGCCCGAACAGTCATGCGCCCCATTGAAGACACCACCATGCTTCTTATTCAAAGTATTCCAAAACTTGACAAAAAGTTTTGAAAACTTTGAAGGGGGTCTTGTAGAAGCATGGAATTTTAGGACCAAAAATCCTATGTGCCTAACATTACATGCGCCAGGGAGCTCAGATCAAGTACTTGGCACAGCAAACAACAAAAGCATAGACATTAAAAGAAGATTTTTATTCCATATAAAAGTCTATTACATGTCTAAAAAAAGGCTTTTACAAAGAAGAATTTCTACAAAGAAAAGACCCTAAGTCTACAGTTAGGCGCAGCAACCGCTATGCGCTCTCAGCCAAGCGCATCCCTTCAGCGTCTCAGTCAGGCGCATCCCTCCATCACCTCAGTTATCCTTTCAGCAGTTCAGTTATGCGCATCTCTTTAGCGTCTCAGTCAGGTGCATCCCTCCAGCAGCTCAGTTATGTGTATCCCTTCGGCGTCTCAGTCATGCGCATCATGAAGTCTCAGCATATGCGCCTTACTTCGACCCGATCAAGTTCTTTGACTAATGAAGCATTTATTGAGCAGAACTAGGGTGGGCAATCAACCCTATAGCTGGAGGAAGAGCTCTCCAAAGCCCAAGGAAGAGGAGAGCACCGCAATTGATCCGCGGCTAAAGGAGCAGCTTTCAAACAACCAGAATGGGCAACACCCACTCTGACAGAAGAAAGAGCCTCCAAAGTCGGGAGCACCGCAATTCTGATCTGCGGCTCTTCCAGCATAACAGAGACGAGGCTCGAGCATCCCGATCTTTGGATACAACAGGCACCTTCCGCCTGTCTCAGAAGCCCTCGACCCCGACTTTTGGATGTAACAGTCACCTTTACGAGTACATTAATGAAGACAAGTAGTCGCATCTTCACCCTCGGGAGCATCTCATCAACAGAATATGCTCGAGCAAACAAGTTCATTCGGGAGGACGTAAGAGAACGAGAAGCAAACTCTCTCTTTTCCACTATTTATAGGCCGGGCAAATCAAACCCATGCGCCAAGTGGCTGGCTCTCCGAATCTCGTGCAATAAATTTACATTAATGATGATGAACCTGATGCTTCGAATTCAGCCAAGTCAAAAATGGCTATTTAAAGCACTCGAAGAACGTAACATTCGGACCAATAAAGACGTGTCATGCAAACGGATGCGTCGGTCAGACCGCGCATCATATAGACGCGCCCATCAGCACCATACGCCTCATAAGGATGCACCCCACACGCCCTCATGCGCCTAGTGGAACGCAGATCGACACGCCTACTCAACAGTCCATCACCCATCAAAGAACATTAAATGCTGAAGACTGACACGACAGCAACCAGTCTCCGAGGACTGAACAGTTGAAAGCTTTTTTAGAAAATGAAGCGTCGCTGACGTCAGCATCTTCATTACTTTTCTCCGGCGGTTACAAGCCACGTGGCCACCCAAATTTCGTATGTGCCTCCGCAGCCATACGCCCAAATCACTGTATGCGTCTCAAAAGCCATGCGCCTCAGATTTTTCTCTGATCCTTAAAAGACAGAAGTCAAGTCACTACTGAAGCCTCGTATGCGCCTCAAAAGCCGTACGCCAAGACTGGTTCATGGCTCCTAAAGGTTACAAGCCAAAGTCTCCTTATGCGCCCAATCCCAGGCGCATCCTTTCAGATTACTCTCCACCAAATCCGAGATCTTTGAGCTATGGACCTACGACACGTGTCCTTTGACTCGATTCAGCCTATAAAGGGGTGCTAATCACCCAAGATCTCAGCAACTGAAAGATCCTCTCTATTGCTACATGTCAGCTTGGCCGAAGCCCACAAAGGCAACAGGAAGGGTTCAACTCCTCAATTAGAGCGCATCGTCTATGAGCCTCCATCAGCAATCACCACGTGGCATCCCCACAAACAGGCGCATCCTACATATGTGTGCATGAGCAGCCAGCCTACAAGCTATAAATAGAGGGATCATTTCCTTCTTCCACACCCACGAACACACAGAGAGATATACCTACAGACAGAAGCCTACATACACAGTGAGATAGGCAGATACAGACACTCAACGTCTTCTTCCTCTCCGCAAGCTCTAGCACCCAGAGCAACTCAGACCTTCAGAGAACCGAGAACCATCGTCAGATCGTCAACGGAGTCAACGTATTACTACTCGCTCCATCGACACAGGGACCAGATAAACAAAAGTGTTCTCCTAGGACTACATCTAAGTCCTATATTATAACACTGTTCTGTTTGTAATTGAAATTGCAATCAAAAGATTTTAATGGCAAACAAGAATCAAGACCGCTCAAAAGGACGATCCTTACCTAAAGAAGGTGTGATAGCTGAATTCAAAGGGTAAGGTGGCTGACTTTGCAGAAGATGTGACCAGAATGCTGTGATTGAAGGGTCGACTATGTGTTCCGGATGACTCAGAACTGCGAAAGGAGGTATTCTCAGAGGCACACTATACAAAATATTCCTTACATCCACATAGCACCAAGATTACAAGGACCTCCGCACAATATTCTAGTGGCATAGGATGAAGAGAGATGTAGCACTCTTCGTATCACAATGTATGGCCTATCAGCAAATAAAAGCTCGGCACCAGAGACCGAATGGCAAGATGCAGAAACTTGTCATTCCATAGTGGAAGTGGGAGCACATCTACATGGACTTCATATTGGGTGGCCAAAGATGCCATGGAAGAACGATATCGTCTGGGTCATCGTCGACTGACTCACCAAGTCAGCACATTTCATTGTGTCACTCCCGTTTTTCGTTATACGTATTTTTAGTATACGTGTATGAAATTCTAACTTTTGTCAGGTGACCCGTATTTTAACTTGTCTTGCTTAGCCTAATCTTGGTTTAATCTTGCCTTGGTTAATTCAGTTTGGTTCAACTTTGCTTGGCTTGGCTTGGCTTGGCTTGGCTTGACTTGGTTTGTTGTGGTTTAAGATGAGAAGGGTTTGTATAAAAACTAACTCCTCTCTCTCTCTCTCTCGCTCTCTCTCTCTCTCTCCTTTATTATTTCTCATTACTTCTTCATCTTTTTCATTCTCCTCCCACCTGCCAAGCCCTAGGCAAGTGCAACTTGCTTTATGATGGATCTCAATTTTTATTGTTTCATTGTCTTCCTTGTTTGATTCTAAGTCTCTTTAGAACTTGGAGATTTTGGTTTTGATGGTTATATTTTTTGTAGATCTAAGTTTATAGTTTCTTCGGTTTTTCTTGGTTTTGATCTCTTAAACTTTGTTATTTTCGAAAACTAATGGTTCTATGTTGTAGAGAATTCAATTTCGTTCAGTTTAGACCTTTATTTTGTCAAATTCCGAGTCCTATAACCCAAGTTATGGAGATTGGAAGTTTCTAAAATCCTATGGCCAAAAGCTTGCTGGTAGGGACGACACCTCGTGCACCATGCACCTTGCGCATGCCATTTAGCTCGCGCACCTTGTGCACCTCGCGCACTTTGCACCGCGCACACCTCATGCACCTTACACCACGTGTACCTTACACCTCGTGCACCTTGCACCTCGCACGCCTTGCACCTTGCACCATGCGCCTTTTGCCCGTACGCGAATTACTTTAAATGACTATTTTTGCCTGTTTAAGCTATTTTGTAGCTATAATCTTGAAAAACTCAAAACATGATAGTTGTAGATCTTTGTCTTGGCTTTAAGAATCTTTCTGTCTCACTTTAATCAGAGTTCATATGTGACTTATAGTTTCAATCACACATGGGTATTCTTGTCACGACCCGCACCCGCTTTCCGGGATACGAATGCGTGTACAAGCCAGCCTACGCCGCAGTGTCGGTGGTAGAACGCTGTATAGCCATAATGCTTAAATCACAAATTATTCTCATTCACAAAACTAAATAAATTTATAATATTCACAAGTTTTACATTTGCAGAAATATAAACTCTTACAAATATTGAAATGATTACAACTCATCTATCTAGCTAATCTCTAGGTTCCTTCTACAAGCACACCCGTATCTACCAATACTAAGTGAAGCCACTGCTAACCTGAAAATATTGGTTTCCAGTCAGGAATGGAACGAGTACAATTGACTGAATGTGTTTCAATAAATGAAAATGACTATACAACAGAGGCTAGACATCAATTATATGTTATGAAAATAGACAGAAAAAGATGTGAGAAAAGACGAAAAAAATCAACAATGAATAAATAAACTAAAATACTTTTCCACTGTTAGAAGTACCTTCGATATGTGATCAGTCTGGGACACTACACCGCGAGGTCTACGAGGTCTACTTGCACGAAAATAAATAATGTCTACAAGATCTACTTGCAGAAATATAAACAATGTCTACGAGGTCAACTTGCAGAAAATAAACAATGTCTACGAAACTTACTTGAAAATAAATAATGTCTACGAGGTCTACTTGCATGAAAATAAACAATATCTACGGTCGAATCACACATCCTTGGTACTTCTCATTCCCGACTCCATAATTTATAATATAATATAAAATGGCAAAACAACATAACAAATGGCTAACATTGAAATGTAGTGAAAGTCAATATTGAAAATAGACAATAAACTGTACTCGCCTGGGGTCCTTAGCTGGTGAAACCGATAGTCCCGTTGTGTCCAGGATAGTCCAATTTGGCTATATCTTTTCTAAGGTCCGATGCATAAAGGAGCATGCGACTATCTTGAATTAAGTTGCAATCGATTTATACATAATATGACCATGTTGGCACCGAATAGTCACCTACATTAAAAGTATACAAGGTGACCTCAGATGACAGGATAGACCATGTCATTGAGTCCAGAATGGTCAAATTGGCTAGGGTCAATTTGAAGGAGTTCAGATATGATAAAGGAAATAGGAGTACGATTAACCTCAGTCAAGGATAATAATCAAAAAGAATTTCATAAATAATACATAAAACTATTTTGGAAAATAATTTATAATATTAAAACCATATTTTTATTATTTAAAATATTGTAGAATATATAGAAATCTAGAAAGTCAATTTAAAACTAAAAGTCTCAATTTGTAAAAATATAATTTTTAGAACAAAACTTATATTCTAAATAGATAGAAGAATTTCGATAATAATATTCCTAGGGTTACTAAATCCAACCTTGAAATAGGTATATGGTCAAGCCCAAAACAATACTTTTATTACACATATATTTTTAGAAATATTTAATATATATTTTCAATAACAAAAGAGTAAAACAATTGATGATATTAACATCTATTATTATTATTATTATTAATACCAATTATATTAATAATATTAATAATATATTTATTAATAATCTTACTATTAAAATAAGAACAAAACTAAACCCTTCCTCATTTTTTTGTAAAAAAATGTTTAATAATTAAATACAAAAAATATAACCCTTTCTCACATGTTCTCGAACAAAACAAATTTGATTAGAGAGGGGAGAGAGAAGGTCAAATAGAGAACAGAAGAAAAAAAGAACAAGTAGAAGAAAGGAGAGAGAGAGAAATTATGAGAATGGGATAGAGGGAAGCAGGGGTTACTCACCGGAAGAGGCGGCGGTGAGCGCTGAGTGGAAGCGGGGAGCGGTGGTCGCCACGCACAAGGCGGTGCAGGGAGAAGGATCCGACGCTGGTCATCTGCGCGCGAAGGCTGTCACGACCCGCTCCCGAATAACCGGATACGAGTCGGACACGTCCAGCCTTTGTTGTTAGACACAACAAAGTAAGCTGTACCAATCTAGGGAAAACTAACCAGATAATATGAACATGAAATAAAATCACAGCATCTATATAAATGTGTCCCAACCAGAGTAAAGTACAATATCTGAATTATTACATTTCAACTAATAAAAGAGTCTGCTAGTCTCAAAACATGGAAAGATAATGGAATTACTAAAGAAGCACTAGGCTTCTGCAGCCTCTAGGTCAGAAGCAGCTCCAGCTGGCTCAGTAAGGAAAGCCATATCCTGCCCATAGTAGGTGTCACACAAAGCCTCTATCTCACCTGCAACATATCCTATTCAGGAGCGGAGCAAGTACAATTCTAGGTAATAAACAAGACATCATGATATGAAAGTACAAGGAAACATGGAAAGTACAGGAAGAATAGGTGAATAAGTACATGAAGAACAGTGTAAAGTACATGAAAGAACATGAATGTAAGAACGTGAAGAACATGATATGTAAGCACCTGAAAGAACATGATATCATGGAATCACAGGAAATAAGTACAAGGTAATCTCCTGAACATGTGTGTAATATATTTGAAATATATCTAAATATGTGACCGGCTAGGGTAAGCACATGAAAGCACCTGAAAGAACATGAATGGTGACTTAGGACCCGCGTGTACGATGCGGGGTCTAAGCTAAAACACACCTGAGTTGTTACTTGGGATTGGTCACATAGATAGTATATTTCCCCACCCCAGATACAAGTAAGAACAAGAGAACATGAGCACCAGAAAATACATGACGTGTTGCAATTGTGTCACTCAAGGAAGCACAGGATATATAATAAAAAGTACAAAACCGTAGAGTGTACTTGCCTGGCTCTAGGAAAGTATAAGTAGGCAAAAGAGCTAGCTATCCTCCTGTAATTGGTAATAATGATGTGTACAAGTTGGTCAATAAATTGCTAAACTCTAAATGATTTATAAAGAAAGAAATAGGTCAACAACTTAAGATAATACTTCTAGGAAAATCTTCTAACAAATACCTTAATTCTAAATTGCTAAACCTAGAGATACATTACAAGTTTAGATATCAAAAGTGGTTACAACCTAAACAATATAGAACTGACTAATCCTGCTAGTTCTTTTAAATTCATTTTAGCCACAAGTCCAGTTAGGATATCAACTAAAATAGGGTACACCTATTCCTGACCCCCCTCATTAACATTTAGCCATCTGAAGTTGGCATTTAGCATGAAATTTCAGTGACAGTCCACAGAGGCAACATTAAACATAAAGAATGAAAATGCTATACTTTCAGCTATGAAGTTCTGAGCAAGGACAGGTTTTAAACATGTATATAAAATTACCATTGTTTGCACCAACAACAGTCTACCTGCTTCTAAACCCAGTTTACACTACTGCAGTCCAGTCCACAGGGAAAAATACAAGCTTAGTATAAAACCTGACCATCCCCAACCTTCACAAAAGATAAACAACTCCAACTTAATATTCCAAGTATAGATTCAATTGGATGGAACCCTTGAGATGGGACTCTCAAGTTCCTGAGATGACCAAATTGGAAATTTGTTTTAGACTAACATGTCATCCAGTGATGTCCAGATACATCAGTGCAGACTAAAAAAATATGGGGATTGATCTTTCAGTCAAGCCAATTATCCAACTGTCTTTAAACCCAATGTAACCTGGCATCAGCAGGTCAGTGATCCTATAATTCAGTCCAGGTCTCCAGATTCATAAACAACATGAGTGAAAAATCTGCAGTTTGTAGATTTAAAACTGAAGTTAACAGTGAGATGCTATCTCACTATCAACTTAAATCCAAACTCCCAAACTCAGGTTCCAGCCCACATTACTCCTTAGTTTTCCAAAGACCTGGACTAAGAATAACCCCACAATTGAACTGATTACCATAGTTAACATCATAAAGAATCAATCCCCATTTAACCAATTTAAATAGGTAACAGGATAAAATAGGCTCATGACAATTGTCATGATAACTGAGTTCACTTTCTCCTAGTTCACAACCCCAACCCAACTTGAGATTTAAACAAAATGAATCAAGTATAAATGATCCCAAGTTCAGAAATTGGACTGTAAATGCCTCATCAACTTAATTATAAAAGTCAGATTAATAGGCCTGATTAACCATATGACTTCACATTCAAATGAAATACCCATAAACAAGTTTTAATACAGAAGACTGAAATGGAACATAATGTCCCAAGACCCACTGCATATTCCAGCTGCAGTATGCACTAAAATTGGTTCCAGTTTCACTGAACTAATTCAGTGCACAATTTAGGTTTAGGAATATAAACCAAGCACTGAATAGATGTTTAGATCCTTCACAGATTGAATTTATTCTGACATCAAATGTATAGCTCAGATTTCCAAGAATCTCAGGTTCAGAACAACCTTTGATTCCAGAAATACCAATCTCTACTGCACATAAACTCCAACCCAGAACAAGGTATAATATCTCGATTTACTGAGATAATTCTCAAGTTCACCAACACTAAACATTTGTCTCAGAATCAATCCTCTTCCATACTGCAAGGCAGTTGGCCTCACAAGATTGATTCAGTTGGCAAATGATAAACCCACAGACTGAACCATAATCCCACAAAAATCAGATTCATAACTGGACCAAAATGCCTGCATAAATCAAATATATTCGAATCTGAATTACCACAAGAGCTACACTAAACCACTGAATTTAATAGTATGCAAGAATAAGGAAAGTCACCTGATAATGCTGTCACAAAACTAAACCAAATCTCTACCAACCCAACTACCTTCAGTTGAATAGACCTAGACTTCTTCTGAAACAAAAGATCGAACAGGTTGTAGACATAAATTAATTACAGCCAGTGAATAATTGGATCTATTCTTTTTAAGTGAAGATCGAGTTTCTAAAAACTCTCACCCAAACAAGGATCAACTCAACAATGATTTCGATGATTCCACGAAATTCCTGAGTAGAACTGAATCAATTGTTCAAGCATTCCAATTGATCTTAGATCGAAAATAAGAATTAATTTAGAAGAACAGAGTATCAAAAGGATTTGGATGAGCTCAACTCACCAATTCAGATCTACACGAGGAGGATGAGTACTCGATCAATTAATCGAATCCCTCGATAATTCTTTGCACTTGTCATGAAGGAATAGTCAATCCATCAGCAAAGGAAAACAAAAGGAACCGAGATCAAATAAGAGCCGATCATTCAAGGATTCGAGTTTCAAAATTCTTACCACCAGTAACTTCCTGGATCGATCGACAATTAGCCACCACGTTCTTGCTGTCGTCAGGATCTCCAACTACTGCTATCCCTTCTTCATCCTTCCACCATTGCCATGGAACCTCCTCTAGAGCTAACTTGTAGAATTTCTTTGGGGAAGAAGAATGGAATGACTGATCAAAGGAGAAGGAAGGGGTTTAAATAGGTTGTTAGAGTGGGGTCTCCCACGAATTCGAATGGAGGGAAAATTTGGGAGAGAACATGGCTCTGACAAGGTTGTTAGAGAGAGAGGAATTCAAATTTCCCATGGCTGTTTTCGAACAGCTGGTCTTCTCTCCACAGGAAAAGTGAAGACCCAAGGAGAAGTGGAAATAAACTTTAACAGAATTGGTTTAAAAGGAATTGGTTTCATAGGCTTAATAAAAGCCCAAACTTGCTGGGGAGTAAAGCCTAAATGAGTTGGTTTAAAAAGAAAATAATGAAAAAAATAATAACAATATTGTAATACTAACTTAGAAAATATCAGGGAAAATATTTTAGAGATAACAAAATTCCTGGAAAGTGGAGTTACAGAGGCGGGCGTCCACGGTGGTCAGCACGGTGCTGGCGGTCCGAGGAACCGGCGTCGCTCTGGCGCACACAGCCGTGGCGTGCGGGAAAAGGCTGCATCAGCAGCGTTCTAGAGCAGCCGTGATGCTGCGTCACCGGGTCGGGCTGGAGGCGTGGCTCCGTGAGGGAGGGGAGGAGTGCGCGTGCGGTGGTTTCTCACCGCTGGGCGGCTTCGGACGGTGGAGGAAGGATTTGGCATGGCACCATTGGAGGGAATAAGGAGGAGGTCACGGCAAGGTGAGTGCTATCTTTCCCCACCCTATTCTTCTCTGTGGTGGCGGTGTATTAATGGTATCTGGTGGTTACGATGGTAGTTCAAGATGGTGGCAGCGATGGCCAACTTCCAGGGTCGACGACCGAGAACAGTGGCAGAGTTTCTGATGGTGGTGCGGTTGGTTTGGGGTCCTGATGGCAGGAGGCCGATGCGGAGGAGCAGACAATGGCTTAATTTTGTGTATTTGTATATCCGAATGTCGGATACGGCAGATATACTGTTGTTTTGTATTGCTCTGGACACCAGGATGAAGGAAAGGAATGTGAACACGCACACGGACACTCGGGGTCGGACCCGAGGATGGTTGTTGTGGTAAACGGATACACGAACACAAATTTTGTGTGTGTGGATGAACTGGACACGAACGTGATTATTGGTGGTGATGATGGCGTGGCACGGTGGTCATCTGATGGACGGGAAGTTCTTGTTGGTTATGTGGCTTGGGTAATGGTATTCGACAGGGAGGAGGAGGACGTGGGGTGTCGTGGTGGTGGTGGAGTTTGTAATGTCCATGGTAAGGTTATGGTTGTGGCCAGGGAAGAGAGCTAGTGGTGGTTTATAATGGCAAGAGGGATATATATGCTGTCATAGGAATTATTTAGGCCTATCATATCAGGATAGATGAAGGGGTTTTGGTTGATTAATAAGTTATGATAGTTTTGTATATCAATATCCCATCTGATTTCGCATACTACTCTTCTCTCACTATAAACTTTTACAATATTTAAATAAATATATATCTTATAAGTAATCAAATCCTATAATTTATCAAATTAGTAACAATAGATGTTTAAAATAATGGCTACTATCTCAAATAATATTTAGATAGATTTTATAAAATCAAGATCATTAAAATAATTGAAACCGATAACCCAAAATAATCTTGCCATTATACAATCACCAAATAACTTAGTAAAATATTTTCCTATAATTACCAAACAACTTAGGTTATAAAAATCCGATCATACTATTAATTTCCTCAGAATAAGTGAAATTATACTAGTATAAATAAATCCTAATTTAAATAAATAGTTATCCTTGTAATTCAAATATAACAATATCGTCCAAGTAATTTAAAATATTTTTTTATTACTCGAATCTTATTTAAAATAATTTAACGTAACTCTTTTTATCGATAAAAATAAAATGCTTATCAAATCATCTTCAAGGCCACTAATTGTCTCAAAGTCCCAAAATAATGACAATTATCTTTATGGTGTAAAATAATAAACTTAACTATAATATACTTTTACTATGAGAGGTTAGTACTTTCAAATTACTAGTTTTGAAATGACAAGATATAGTAAAATAATGTTTCTGCGTTTCGAAAATGATTTATTTCGAAATACGAAAAAAGAGAAAAAAGAAGAAGGAAAAATAAAAAATATGTGGGAAAAGGAGTTACAAATCTACCCACCTTAAAATAATTTCGTCCTCGAAATTCTAATCCATAACTATTCCTTAAATTTTAATTCCTCAAAAATAGTTCATATACTCCTTCTAGCCATTTTGTAACTACGAAACCCCGAGGACTTCTACCCACCTTTGGTCACACTACTCCCTCAAAGGTATGTCCCTAAAACTTTATAACCTTCCATCTAATTGCTAAACTTGCTACCACTAGATATCTACTGTATATGGCATCTGTAATCCTCTCATATCTATCAAGCCATCCAAAATTTAACAAGCAACAATATTTACACAAGTAGCTAAGAAATATTGATAAATTCTAATAAGTATGACCATTCGTCGCTCTGAAATAGAAAAGACATGAAGATAAGGAAGGATAATCGAGAGCAAATATGAAGTTTCAAGAGCGGTAGAGAGTATCCAATGATGCAGATAGAATAAAAGTCTATGAACCATTGACTTATTTGCTAGAGTGGGCTACTCTAGTCCAGTCACTTGCTAAATCGAGGAACCCTTCGTTTTTTTGAGGGGCTTACAATCTGTGCAATACAGAAGTTCCATTTTCGAAGTTTAATCTAAACATGATCCCATACTAGGAAAGAATTTGAGAAATCAAGATTGTGATTTTTTTCATGGTTATTTTAAACACACGAGCAAGGGATGCAATGCAAGATCGTATTGCAACTTCTAGGTAGATGGAATAATGGTTACGAATGACTTTCTATTCTAAGAGGGGAGACTACATAATAGGTATAGGGCATATTTCAAATAGTTCGGCTTTATAGTCCAAATATGGTGATACGTATGGATGGGTTTTATTGGGTCTTAATGGGTTCCCTGATTGGACATCAATAGTTGGTTGGATGAACCTTGGATTTAATCTATATTGACTGGACAAGATTCCAATGATATAACTATTTCTACTAGGTTAGGGTAACCTAGAATAGGTTTCCACCCAAGTGGTTGAGCTAGTTGTCAGTCATATTGGTTAAATAGGTTCTGTAAGCCTTGAAGATGCACCTTTCATGACTTTTGTGTCTAAGTAGCATGAGAGGACACAATTGAGTGGCACACTAGTGACATATCCGTAGTGGGCTTCGAGTCGATCACAACCATATATTGGATTGAAAGATTCGAGTCAAAATTGAGTCTCTAATTGTAGTCAGGAAGTATACGGGTATTATGGTAAGGGTTATGGTTAGTCTTTTTGACCCGAAAGTCGTACCATAATAATAGAGTACAAGGGGACGGGTTTGAGTGGGACATGATATGCCTAGATGAAGGTGGACTCGTCTAGATCTTGCATATAAAATTTGTTGGAAGGTAATAGCTGGTCTCATGCTCCGATTATTAATAACACTGTCGGGGACACAAAATGACCTAGATGGAAAGTGGGAGTCCATGGGGCACTAATTATCATCTTAATGGAATTTATTCTAATCAATCAGTAATCCTCGTATATCCCAAAATTCTAGAAGGCTTAAGGGTTGCTAGTTAAAACAAGTTTCAAGCAAATAATTAGAGGCTCACAACAATTGGTTTCTTGAGAATAGATAGTCTCCTAGGTTGACATTTGACTAAGGGTAAACCCTAATCGTTCTCAAATTCAGATGGCTAGTAAGGTCCCAATAGCAGTTTGGGGGTCGAGGGAAGAACGAGTAACTCAAGGCAAGGTTCTAGTCACATGGCTGGTCGATGGTAACTATACTTGTATATACAACTATCTAGCTATGGGGATACTCTATATCTCTCTACCAATTATGAGCTTTCGTCTTTCCAAATCAGTGAATGACAAAAACAATAAAGAGTTCAAGGGAGATGTCACTGAATACAATTACGTGATTCGAAGGCGAACATATAATTCAAGAGGAATTGTCAATGCAGTCGCGGATGAGATCATAGATATCTCGATATCTCAATCCATGTAAGTTAATCAGAGGGAGAGCTAACCGGGTGCACTACGGTTGATCAGACCGTAATACATCGATTCTGATTAGACAATATGTTAGTGGACGTCCCCAATAAATATATGTCTTGAATCAAGCTCGATAAAAGAGTAAGCTTACAAAACTAGGCTGTAATAGCAACATTGGTCAGGATAGTCAAAATACAAGTATGCAAGATTTTTGAAAGGAGTCACAAGTAGTTCGAGTTTTGTGAGAATCAAAACCCTACCCGGTGTTCTTGCTTATACAGTCTTCCTACTATCTTTTTATCCATATGGCCTTGGTCGACTAATGGGTTATGAACCTCTATATTCTATATTCCAGGTAAACCAATTAGTGTCAGTCAATTACCTCGTCAATAGATCACAAGGACCACGGATTGCTAGGTTGGGAATACATGCTACTCAAATTACAAAACTTCTACTAGTATTGGCTTTGGATCTTATGGACATATATGGCATTGTCCTATCCTCCATAGTATCCTAAACTTGTAATCACGTCTGAAGTCATTTAACCGAGGATTATGCCTCGCCCGTATACTCTGGCTGTGGTAAACCCTTGGTTTCGTAACTCAAACATGATACAAAATCGAACATTTCTTAACTTTATCCAATATTGACTCAAGGGTAACTACGATCAAAAGAGGGCCACCAGCTATAGTTTAGCAATATTCTATAACCTATATTTTCTTAAAATAATTTCAACTCTATAGGTCGTACCTCGCCAGAGCGTTGCTGGCTGCAGTGAATCCATAGTCTCCATAATTCAAATAAATGGCGACAGTGCGCTGCTGTCCTGCCATTAGGAGTTAACTAACATTCCTTTAACTATATCTGTAAAAAATTTATGATCTTCTAGAGATTCAAACAAGTTGACTATGAAATAAAGTGTAAGTATTTGTTTTATCAGTCACAACTCGTAAAATAAAAAAAATTGAACATGGAAAAAATAACTGAAGACAAAAGAAATGCAAACATTCTAGTATCCACTTCATGTGTATTAAAACCATGGAGAAAAAACTTCAAATCGAAACTAACTCGAGGTTCGTATATGGGTTATATAATCAAAAATTATATAAAAATAATAATTTTTAGGGCAAAATAGGAACTATATAGGCAATGCGGACTAAGATATGAGGATGATGTCTAAAGAGGCAAAGAGAAGAAACTGCACAATTTATCAAGGTTAGATCATTACTTCTATGAAGTCCCGTCTCACCAAGTGAATGATCTATCCACATTGGATCATATTGTCATGTCAAGAGGTAATAGTGTACCTATGGGGATCTGACAAACTATCAAAATTAATAGCCCTCATCTAAATTGTATGGCCTAGACTACCCATCGGTTACTTTGTATAAGGGACTCCTAGTCATAGTCATCCTCTTAAATTAAATTAACCCTAATTCGTGAATGAGCATTTCCTAGTCGTGAGCTTGCAATAGTACGACTAACTGAAGTACTATCACGAGTTCGCATGGTTTGCAAAAATGGACCTGCATGGGCCACCAAAAATACTTATCACGACTCGCATCTGCTTTCCGAGATACGAATGTCAGTCCAAGCTAGCCTACGCCTCAGTGTCGGCGGTAGAATGTTGTATAGCCACAATTCTTAAATCACAAATAATGCTCATTCATAAAACTAAATAAATTTATAATATTCACAAGTTTTACATTTGCAGAAATATAAACTCTTACAAATATTGAAATGATTACAACTCATCTATCTAGCTAATCTCTAGGTTCCGTCTGCAAGCACACCCGTATCTTCCAATGCTAAGTGAAGCCACTGCTAACCTGAAAAATGTTGGTTTCCAGTCAGGAATGGAACGAGTACAATTCACTGAATGTGTTTCAATAAATGAAAATGACTATACAACAGAGGCTAGACATCAATTATATGTTTTAAAAATAGACAGAAAAAGATGCGAGAAAAGATGAAAAAATTAACAATGAATAAATAAACTAAAATACTTTCCCACTGTTAGAAGTACCTTCGAAATGTGATCAGTCTGGGACACTACACCGCGAGGTCTACGAGGTCTACTTGCACGAAAATAAACAATGTCTACGAGGTCTACTTGCAGAAATATAAACAATGTCTACGAGGTCTACTTGCAGAAAATAAACAATGTCTACGAGGTCTACTTGCAGAAAATAAACAGTGTCTACGAGGTCTACTTGCATGAAAATAAACAATATCTACGAGGTCTACTTGCATAAAAATAAACAATGTCTACGGTCGGATCACACATCCTTGGTACTTCTCATTCCCGACTCCATAATTTTTAATATAATATAAAATAGCAAAACCACATAACAAAAGGCTAACATTGAAATATAATGAAAGTCAATATTAAAAACAGACAATAAACTGTACTCGCCTGGGGTCCTTAGCTGGTGAAACCGATAGTCCCATTGTGTCCAGGATAGTCCAATTTGGCTATATCTTTTTCAAGGTCCGATGCATAGAGGAGCATGCGACTATCTTGAATTAAGTTGCAATCGATTTATACACAATATGACCTTGTTGGAACCGAATAGTCACCTACATTAAAAGTACACACGGTGATCTCAGATGATGGGATAGACCATGTCATTGAGTCAAGAATAGTCAAATTGGCTAGGGTCAATTTGAAGGAGTTCGAATATGATAAAGAAAATAGGAGTACGATTAACCGCAGTCAAGGATAATAATCAAAAGGAATTTCATAAATAATACATAAAACTATTTTGGAAAATAATTTATAATATTAAAACCATATTTTTATTAGTTAAAATATTGTAGAATATATAGAAATCTAGAAAGTCAATTTAAAACTAAAAGTCTCAATTTGTAAAAATATAATTTTTAGAACAAAACTTATATTCTAAATAGATAGAAGAATTTCTATAATAATATTCCTAGAGTTACTAAATCCAACCTTGAAATAGGTATATGGTCAACCCCAAAACAATATTTTTATTACACATATATTTTTAGAAATATTTAATATATATTTTCAATAACAAAAGAGTAAAACAATTGATGATATTAACATATACTATTATTATTATTAATAATACCAATTATATTAATAATATTTATAATATATTTATTAGTAATCTTACTATTAAAATAAGAACAAAACTAAACCCTTACTCATTTTTCTTGTGAAAAATTGTTTAATAATTAAATACAAAAAATATAACCCTTTCTTCCATGTTCTCGAATAAAATAAATTTGATTAGAGAGGGGAGAGAGAAGGTCAAATAGAGAATAGAAGAAAAAAGTAAAGAACAAGTAGAAGAAAGGAGAGAGAGAAATTATGAGAATGGGATAGAGGGAAGCAGGGGTTACTCACCGGGAGAGGCGGCGGTGAGCGCTGACTGGAAGCGGGGAGCGGTGGTCGCCACGCACAAGGCGGTGCTGCGAGAAGGATCCGACGCCGGTCGTCTGCGTGCGGAGGCGGGCGTCCACGGTGGTCAGCACGGTGCTGGCGCTCCGAGGAACCGGCGTTGCTTTGGCGGCACACAGCAGTGGCGTACGGGAAAAGGCTGCATCAACGGCGTTCTAGAGCAGCCGTGATGCTGCGACACCGGGTCGGGCTGGAGGCATGGCTCTATGAGGGAGGGGAGGAGTGCGCGTGCGGTGGTTTCTCACCGCTGGGCAGCTTCGGACGGTGGATGAAGGTTTTGGCATGGCGCTGTTGGAGGGAATAAGGAGGAGGTCACGGCAACGTGAGTGCTATCTTCCTGTGTTAATGGTATCTGGTGTATTAATGGTATCTGGTGTTAACGGTGGTAGTTCAAGATGGTGGCATCGGTGGCCAACTTCCGGGGTCGACGACCGAGAACAGTGGCAGAGTTTCTGATGGTGGTGTGGTTGGTTTGAGGTCCCGATGGCAGGAGGCCGATGCGTAGGAGCGGGCAATGGCTTAATTTTGTCTATTATGTATCCGAATGTCGGACACGGCAGATATACTGTTGTTTTGTATTGCTCTGGACACCAGGATGAAGGAAAGGAATGTGAACACGCACACGGACACTCGGGGTCGGACCCGAGGATGGTGGTTGCGGTAAATGGATACACGTACACAGATTTTTGTGTGTGGATGAACTAGACACGAACGTGATAATTGGTGGAGATAATGACGTGGCACGGTGGTCCTCCGACGGACGGGAAGTTCTTGTTGGTTATGTGGCTTGGGTAATGGTATTCGACAGGGAGGAGGAGGACGTGGGGTGTCGTGGTGGTGGTGGAGTTTGTAATGTCCATGGTGAGGTTATGGTTGCGACCAGGGAAGAGAGCTAGTGGTGGTTTATAATGGCAAGAGGGATATATATGCTGCCATAGGAATTATTTAGGCCTATCATATCAGGATAGATGAAGGGGTTTTGGTTGATTAATAAGTTATGATAATTTTGCATATCAATATCCCATCTGATTTCGCATACTACTCTTCTCTCACTATAACCTTTTACAATATTTAAATAAATATATATCATATATATAATCAAATCCTAGAATTTATCATATTAGTAATAATAGATATTTAAAATAATGGCTACTATCTCAAATAATATTTAGATAGATTTTATAAAATAAAGATCATTAAAGTAATTAAAACCGATAACCCACAATAATCCTACCATTATACAATCACCAAATAACTTAGTAACTTATTTTCCTATAATTACCAAACAACTTAGATTATAAAAATCCATACATACTATTAATTTCCTCAGAATAACTGAAATTATACTAGTATAAATAAATCCTAATTTAAATACATACTTATCCTTGTAATTCAAATATGACAATATCGTCCAAGTAATTTAAAATATTTTTTATTACTCAAATCTTATTTAAAATAATTTGACGGAACTCTTTTTATCGATAAAAATAAAATGCTTATCAAATCATCTTCAAGGCCACTAATTGTCTGAAAGTCCCAAAATAATGACAATTATCTTTATGGTGCAAAATAATAAACTCAACTACAATATACTTTTACTATGAGAGATTATTACTTTCAAATTACTAGTTTTGAAATGACAAGATATAGTAAAATAATGTTTCTGCATTTCAAAAATGATTTATTTTGAAATACGGAAAAAGAGAAAAAAAGAAGAAGGAAAAATAGAAAATGTTTGGGAAGAGGGGTTACAATTCTCGATCTTCTTTGCACGTTTTCTATACGGCCTAAATTGCGACGACCCGACTTGACACTTGATAGTCTTGAGATAGTAACTTAAACTTGACTTGAACATGATAATATGAACCCATCATGATAACTGTTGATAAGTAACCCATCGAGGCGCACTCCAGACAAGTACTCTTGAAATGACAAGTAAACCTGACATGACATGTATAATCTTGATTGCTGTTACGACGGCTATTCCTGTCTTGCTAGAACTTTTGCCTTGACCCGATGGTTGATTGTGCCTGTACAAGCTACATGTTTTGTCTTGCATCATGTCTAGGATATGGATTCCTAGTTACCACGGTCAGGGATTCATAATGAATCTAACTAGGTTAATGACTAGATTGATCAAGTAGTTCATATAGAGAGATTTTCCAGTTACACGCGATCCCGTTATCCTGGCCACACCTGTGGACTTGTAGCCTGCCAACGAGTAGGATAAATTTCCAGTACACTGTCATATGTTGCACTTCTTGAATCATAAGCATTAAAGTATACCAGTAATCTTGATAACTCTTGTAAGTCTTGTAACCCTCGCCTGGATAACCTGGATAGTCTGCATGGCTTGTGACTGTGGGAACATATCATTGTATCTTATTATTATCTAAGCTTGTGATAATCCTAGTTAGCTAACAATAGCAAGCCGTAGGACTTGATTGGCCGTGCTTAAATAAATTATCTTATGATTAACATGGGAATTATATTCCACATCTTGTTTCTCCTACTGCAAGCTAATTTTTTTATGTTAACTCAGTCTCTCATGTTATTTAACTATGCTATTTTATCAGTTCTTCTTCGCCTGGCCCAGATTTACCTTGACGAGATTGTGTGACTGCACGGAGTTCGAGTATCCATCGCCTCAGATTGGGATGGGCAATTTCTGTCACTCTTTTGGAGTAGCCTTCAGTCTGTCCTGGGTACTAAGTTGAACTTTAGTTTGACTTACCATCCTCAGACTGACAGCCAAACAGAGCAGGAGAATTAATTTCTCGAAGACATGCTACGACTCTGCGTACTTGACTTAAAGTCAAGTTGGGACATCCATCTACCTTTGGTCGAATTTGAATATAACAATAACTACCAGTCCAGCATCCAGATGGTGCTATACAAAGCCTTATACGAGCATAAGTGCAGATCACCTATTTGCTGTGATTAAGTAGGGGAGTGGCAGATTCTTGGCCCGGAGCTGGTGGAACAGACCGTATAGAAGGTTTAACTCATTCAGAAAAGACTAAAGATTGCACAGAGTCGACAAAAAGCTATGAAGCTATGCAGATACCCATCGACGACCACCCGAGTTCTTGGAGGGCGATCTTGTGTTTCTGAAGGTAATGTCTATGCGAGGAGTCACCAAATTTTGAGTTAAAGGAAAGTTGAGTCCGAGATTTGTTGGTCATTTCGGGATATTGAAGCGAGTCGCCCCAGTAGCATACCAAATTATATTAACGCCAACACTGTCGAATGTGTATAATATTTTTTACATCTCTCAGTTGTGGAAGCACATGCATGATCCGAGCTACGTGGTAGATTTAGGTCAAATGGATTTGAAGGCAGACTTGTCATATATAGAAGAGCCTATACAGATCTTAGAGCGTAAGGACAAATTGCTTCAAAATTGTGCAATTCCTCTCGTCTGTGTGCTCTGCAGAAATCATTTGGTCGAGGAATCGACCTGGAAACTCTAGTTAGAGATGAAAGAAAATTTTTCTTTATTATTTTCTAAAGGTAGGTTCTATTCTTAAGTTTCGAGGATGCAATTTTTTCTTAGTTTGTTATGGTGTATTGTCCCATACCTGCATCATGTCACGTTTCCTGTCTACGGGGTACGCTATAAAGGAACAATTTTGCTATCGATTTGGTCAGAACCGATTGATCGGGATCGATTGAATCAATTGAACAAGACGAAATGAATCAAGATCATTTTCTCCTTATGGAATGGCTTCTTCGAAATCAAGTCACATATTCAGTGGGCTGCACCTCGAGGATGGACTCTGCGACTGTAAACGCCCCAGTCCCAAAATACGTAGGACTAGGATACGTATACATGTCAGCTACGTATCGAGAGGACTCTAGCCCAGCTTGAATACGTATAAGCTGTCCATATTGGGTCTAAAATCTGCTAAATCTCAATCCACTAATTGACGATAATAATAACGAATCGAATGCATTAAAGCTGATCAGACCATAATACGCTGATTCTAGGATAGATAAATATATTAGAGTGGATCCCCAATAACACATTTATCATAAACAAGCTAGAAAAAAATGTAAGCTTGTAAAAGACTATGTTAATAACAGCGAGAATCAAATATAGGACAAAATATAAATAAGGAAGATGACGATAATAACAACGACTAGATATACTCGAAGTCTTGGTGTAGCAACCGTCATCCATCAATGCACTAAACCTTGATAACTTCATCTAATACCTGGAGAGATCACCAGGTCCTTAGGGGACAGCAAGACACATAATATACATGCCTACTGTACAGTAAATAACATGCAAGAAAAATAAGAAATGGTACAAGGAAATAATATGAGACTAAGGAATAAGTGTAAGTGGCATGCCGTCAAAGGTAGTGCTATCAAGCGTGACTATAGGTAATCGGGGTAACCACAGCCCGATAGAAGCTCACAGTCCTATAGTCAGTAGCTGATTGGGAATCCCTAACTATAGTAAGGCTCATTCGCACTCGATGGTAGCTCACGAATGAGGTGGTCAGGTATAGTCAATGTCTAATAACAGGTCAGGGTCAAATCAAACGATCACGATCATGTCAAGTCAATCAAGTACAGGTATTCCAATCAACTCAAGGTCAAGTCCAAGTCAAACTGGTCAGAAGATCATGGCATAGGCCAAACAATACTATCACTAGACATGAACATGATAAGGAAAATAGAGCATGTAACATGAGAAAAAGAGTAATAATTTATGTGTACGTAAAACTAGAAAGTAACCACGACATAAAGCAAGAAAAATATGTAACCAAGTAAGAAAGAATGGCAATATAGATAAGCATGTAAATACTGTAAAATTTGGCAAGGTGTACTTGCCTGGTGGAAGCAAAATGTCCCGCAAACAACTCGTCAAATTAAAGAGTCTCGAAACATAAACTCCCGTAAATGCCTTTGGATGCCGAAGCAGACACTAGCAATATTTTTGGAATAAGCAAAACAGCTAGGATAGGCTACACATAAGTCCAATTTTGGACACAGGGGAAAAATGGTAATTTTTGATCAAAACGGTGTCCGTCGTTGGACCCGCTTTGCACCAAAAAATATGCCAGAGCCTATGGTCTTTAAAGTCATCAAACTACATGTCTACGGATCCGGTTTGACGATACGAAGCCAACCGTATATCCAAAGTTAGATTCCTGGTGGGCCGTGCACAAATTCGTTCGTTGGATCGGGTCGCGGGCCCGCCAAATTAGCGTTATGGTCGACCTTCTCAGAATCGGACCAAACTTGGCATACATGACTAGAAAAATGATACGGTCGTGTTGGCAAAGTTTTGTCTCGTGTTGACGAACGTACATAAAGTAATTTTCTAATTTGCAAAGAGGCCAATATGGTGATTTTCAACGGATACGCCTCGAATTCGTCACACATACACCATGAAATCGAGTTCCGTCAAAGCCCACACGTCTGCGAAGTCGATACGCACCTTTCGATGCTTTCGGTTTGTGACCACATCGTCCGGTTTGTCGGGGTGCACGTCGTATCGAAAAAAATTATTAGTTTTAATAATGTTTTGAAAGCAGTTTTTCTCAGTTTTGGGAAACGAATTTCTCAGCATATACTCAAAGAAAAATTAAACTACAAAGAGTTTTGAAGCTCTATTGGTTGTCTACGACTATATTCTAATGGTTTTCTAAAATTATTACTGTATTGAAAGTATTTAGCCTTCCAAACTAGGGTTTGAACCCAAAAAGCTGTCCTATTTTTGAACAGTTTTTCGTCGATTTTGCATCGATTTCCTTGGCATCCTGTTAGGATTTATGAAATTATATTTGAAGGGGGTTAAAGATGGTCATGTTGGGGTCGTACCTGAATAATTGGCTCGATAAACGGTCCATCATTTGTGGAGGAATCTCTTCGCGAAGGTGGCTTCGCAGTGACGCTACTGCTGTTGTGGGCTCTGACCTGCGTGCGTTCAGGAGCCAAATCCGGCTATCCTAGGCGGTCCCTGGCAGCTAGGGCAGCACGTAGGTGGCCGGGGGCGCACGCGGGAGGCATGGGTGTCTGGGTTTTAGTTAGGGTTAGAGAGTTTTGGTTGGGGTTTTTCCCTTCCTTTCTTGCTATCGCCCGTATATATATATATATGAACGGGTGGGGGACTCTACTGCCGGGTCTGGCTTGGTTATTCATTTCGCGAGATTTTATTTTTTGTTTTTTTAAAGCTATTTATCCTTATATTTATATATATATATATATATATATATATATATATATATATATAAAAATATATATATATATATATATATATATATATATATATATTTTATATATATATATATATATTTGTATATATATATATATATATATATATATATATATATATATATATACAAATATATATATATATATACATATATATAAAATATATATATATATATATATATATATATATATATATATATATATATATATATATATATATATATATATATATATATATATATATTTATATATACATACATATATATATATATATATATATATATATATATATATATATATATATATATATATATATATATATATATATAGGAAAATGTGCCTAAGGTCGACCTTAGGTAAGTTACCTAAGGTCGACCTCATTTTCCTCACTTTACAACATTTTTTTCTTGAATTTTTTTATGGGATTCATCTACACCTTATTGATTGGCAACATACCAAATTTCAAGTGATTATAATATTGTTTAGCCCCCTATCTATCCCTTGCAAAATCGACGATCTAAAACTTTGCTGCTACACCGTCGATTTTGCAAGGGATAGATAGGGGGCTAAACAATATTTTTTTTTCTTGAAATTTGGTATGTTGTCAATCAATAAGGTGTAGATGAATCCCATAAAAAAAAATTCAAGAAAAAAATGTTGTAAAGTGAGGAAAATGAGGTCGACCTTAGGTACATTTTCCTCATATATATATATATATATATTTTTTCCTCATATATATATATATATATATATATATATATATATATATATATATATATATATATATATATAAACCCCTATTTTATAATAAGAATAATTTTAATAACAATAATAATAACAATAATAAGGATAATAAAATAAGGAAAACTAATGATAGTTGTACATACAGATATATGTATAGTCTAAAAATCTAAAAAATGCACAAGTATATCCAGAAAAATTATTTAACATACTTTTAAGTAAATATCATTCGAATATCGAATAATATTGATACCTATATTATATATATGATAATTACTTAGAAAAATATATTTGTTAGATTATAAAAATAAAATATAACATACACACATAAAATATGTTGACACAGACATTTTTGGACACATCGCATGGCTACATAGGCTTGGGTTTGGTTCAGGTCCAGTCCGGGATAAATTTGCACGACCGGGTCTCCTAAAATTCAATAATCTTAATAAATTACAAATTAAATTCTTTAAAGGGGTCAAGTCGCAACTTTAACTGGTTTTGTTACGACCCGCACCCTAGAGTAAGGGCATGAGACATGGGTACGTCCAGCCTACGCCGCAGTGTCGGCGGTAGAACGCTGTCCTAGGTCAAACATCTAACAATATAAAGGTACTTGTATAGTATATACACTCCGAATGGAGGTGACATAGCAAATACCGTCTCAATCACATTTAAGGTAGAGCATAATAAAAGATAGATAAAACATAAAATCCAAAAAGAGATATAGCAGGTAGAAGTCTAAGTGTCTAAGATACACAAATCCAGAAACATCTCGAAGCTCAAATACAGTAATCCATAGAATAAATACATCTCAAGACAACTGAAATAACTATCTAAACAACCTCTAATGTGTCTCCTCTAGGCTAGCAGGCAACCTCCAAGCTATCTGTAAAATTTATCAACAGATCCAGTCAGGACATGAGCGAGCACAATACAACTCAACAGATCATAACAGATTAGAAATATAAGCATGCAGTAGAGTAAGATACAGGAAAATGAAAGAAAGTACAGAATGTAAACAGAGAAAGAACTGTAATAGAAATATCTACTATAAATAGAGAACTAACAGTGGCTAGTGAGTCAGAGTACAATATAGACATGTAAATAGCATAGGAGATTCTGGGAACTATACTATGGAGTGATTCTGGGAACTACACTACTTGGATATTATTCACATGTCTACTTCTACTCCCCCGTACCCCAATCAATACACGAGGATCCAGCCAGGTTATGTTATAATCCATGCAATGGCCCACAAGGGGTGATACATGGTAGACCCATAAATGGGTGATTCTGGGAATGCCCATAAATAGGTGATTCAAGGAAGACTCTGTGATCATGAGAGTACATGTCACAGGTGATTCAATGAACCATGAAGCATAGTGATACACAATGTAAGTGAAACGCACAGAACAAGTAGTATTTGATGCTCCCTGAGGGGATAACATCTCAAGAAAGGATCCATATAGTACTAATCCGTGTGACCAACGTGACAGCATCAAGTAAAGTAATCTAAAGCAGGAGAATAATTCTAACAGGATATGAAATGATCAGAGAATGTACTCGCCTCGATTTGGTTGGAGTCGACGTGCACGACACGAAGTAGGTACAATGCTACGCTCCACAAGATGGTCTCAAACGTTGGTACAGACGGTCCCATCGAGTCTAGAATAATCTAAATAGCCTAGCTGGTATATAAAGGCCTAAAATCAGAGTTTGGTACGACAATCGATCAAGGGATAGAAACGGTTGTAACAGTCATGATTAGGGAACGATTGATTAAATCAAAGAATTAAATATTAGGCTAAGAATGTATATATGAATCAATTTTAAAAATACATATTTATAGCGTCTCATAGGAAACATATTTATCTCCTTGTATTTCTAAATATATATATATATATAGATATAGATATGAAAACTCATAGTATATATAAAGCCCGGTTTAAAAATCGAACGACTCATCTTTATTTGATTTAAATCCAAAAATAATATGTAGGGCCCAAGGCCCGATCTATAAAAATGTCAAATAAGCTCAAAGCCTAATAAATCAAATATAATAACATAAGTCCAATTGATAACCACATATATAGGCACAAGGCAATAATATGATAATAATAGTAGCATCATTAGTGTCATACAAAATAGTATAAATATATAAGCATATGGGCTTAAGGCCTAATATTAATTATTCATCAACCACAATCTAATATAGATATCAAAAGCCTGATTATTACCATAACAATAAAACTACTAAGAACTTTATAAGTGATTTATAGATAACATATATACTAGAAAATGCTTTAGTACTATTTATATATTTCCTACTAGAATAGGTTTGAAGGCTTAATATTAAACGTAATATTATAGGGCCCAAAATCATAACAAAACCAAATCTTAACCTATTATTAACCAAATTATCATTACCGTAAATAATCTATAAAAGGATTAATCAAACTCAAATTTTGTTAACCTAACTTCTATTAATTATTAAATATTAGTAATGATGACAAAACCCTAACTATATAAAAATACCCAAAATAATTATCGGGCAGCAGAGTTGCTACTGAACCCATCCCAACTATCATTAGTATTAATAACAACAATATTATCATTAACTATCTGGGCTTTAAAGCCCAGACTTGCTCACTTAACAAACAAAAAATGATTTAGTTCAAAAAATTCTAGCCTACTGAGGGCTCAGCAATCTCTCATTCCACAAAACCCCAATTAATAAAGAAAGAGAGAGAGGGAAGAAGTGAAGCTCACATAAATCGACGCGACGGAGACGCCAGGGGAACTCCGTTCGTTGGGACACGGAGGAGCTCGCGCGTCCGACGTGGAGGCGCTGGGAGACCAAGTGGGCGGTCGTGCGGATGGTGGAGACGAGCGGTGGCTCGGTAAGGAACAACGCCGGGAAGGCGCTGCTGCCGGACGAGCTCGGGTCGGGACGGTGCTGGGGAGATCGGCTCGTATCGCGTCGAAGAGGGTCACCGGCCTCCAGCGCGTTGGCGACGCGCAGAAGAATTTGGGGCGGCCGGATCTGGTTCGGAGGTCTGCGCTGTCGGTGGCTCGTGCGGTGGTCCGTACGACCGACCATGGAGACGAGGTCGGTTGCGACGGCGGGCAGGCTTGGTGAGTTCTCACACACTCTCCTCCTCTCTGTTCTCTGTGATTTGGTGGTGGTGGTGGCTATCGGTGGTGGTGTTGGCAGCTATCGGTGGTGGTGGTGGCTATCGGTGGTGGTGGTGAGGGGGCGAAGGTATTGGCAGGGGCGGCCGGGGCGGTTTGGTCGGGCAGGGTGGCGGCAGTAGTTGGGTGAAGGTGATGGCAATGGGATGTTGGGGTGGCCGATCCAGTATGGCCAGGCAGGAAATGGTCGGGATGATGACGGTGGCGGAGGTTTGTGATGTGGGGACGGCCACTGGCTAGCTGTGCTGGTCGGAGAAAGGTGTCGGGATCTATCCCTGGAGGATGGGTTGGCGGCTAGAATTTTCTAGGTTTTGGGATTTGTGTGGGTGTGAGTTTGGGGAAGTGTGCTACTTATAGGAAAAGTGGGGAAAAAACCTTAAAAATGTACATGTAATAGAAATATTGGGAAATAGTGGAAAACTACTAACTGCTAACCCAATGCTAACCACTAACATTTTGTTACTAATACTCGCTAATGATTTTACTTACAACTTCCCGTAAACCATAGAATATAAAATAAGTATAAAGGTATATCTATTCCTAATAATCGTAACCTATAAAACTTCGGGAAAGGTCAAAATTTATTTAGCATAGATTCACATAATATAATTTCGTAAAACCAACGTTCCAAATTATTTACTACTATTTATAGTACATTACAATTTTAAAAAATAAATAAATAAATATATTATCATGAAATTTGATTTCAAAGATACTAGAATGATAAAATATTTTATTATTAGTATTTATTTTTAAATCATATTAATCAACTATTCTCGTATACAAAACTAAATATTTATAACTTATAAGGAAATTAGAAAAAGGAAAGAATGACATATGACGCAAAATAGTTTCTCTTAAAACCAAAGACCGAACCAATAACGTTGTCTTAGCACGGTCGAAACATAAAACTCATGTTTTTTAAGATTCAGAAAAATAAGTTTCAAAAATAGAAAAGGCAAAAATTTGATGAAAATCCAAAGTTCTAATACCGGAGGCTACAAATCCACCCTCCTTAAAGAAATTTCGTCCTCGAAATTAAAAGTTGGCAGGGAAGTTGAATCATGATAGAAAGTTTAGGCAGTATTTTAGACATGATCGAAGAACGATGAGTTGGCACGATTCAAGATAATCAGTTTCAAATTGACTTAGGCACGACTAGTAACTTGTCATGGTCGAAAGTCTAATGAGCACGATTAATTTAGGTCATGAATTAGCATCCGAGTTCGAACGTGATTTACAATTTAGCAATGATCTAGGTTTTGGCACGATTCAAGATTTGGCTACAAAACCAAAACTTGGGTATACTTTAGGAATGGAACCCTAAGCACGGTATCTATAGAGTCAAATTTATGGCAGGAGCAGAAATTGGTTCAGACATAACCAAAGTCTAGATTCCGGCACGACTAACTAATCATATAGTTGTGACCGGGTATCAAGGTTGTTTTAGGCACAATGGAAAAATTAATTCTGATATGATCACTCAATATATGACAAGTTCATAATCAAATCGGGTAGTCGTGATCAAGGACGAAATTTTCAAGCACGATTTAGAGGCAAAATCGGTACGATAGTCATGGTCGTTAAAATCACGATCATGGGATTCATAGTCGTCTAGTCATGCCGGATCATCTATGCATGACTAATCACATGGAGTTTAGATATAATCAGGAAGTAAATCATGGTCAGAAAAGAGTTCGGGTACTAGTGTTAAAATCCGAACATGATCATAATCGTTAGTTCGACACGATCAAAGATAAAGTCAGTCTAACCTTAGTCAAATAGTATTTTAGATATGATGAAGAGTATGGTAGTAGCCTAGGCATAACCCAACATCAATTTTCGGTACGATCAAGAATAGTATGAAGCTTAATCGCGATTGGAACAGAATTTAGTCGTTTCAAGAATAAATTAGAGTTTACGTACAAGTGATATTGGTATCGATGTTTGATTACGATCAAAATTAAAATATTGACACGATAAAGAATAAGGCTAATCAGTATTTGAATTTAGGTTCGAAAGATTTGAAATCAATATTTTTGGGCACGAGCAACATATGACAGAGATCCAAGTCTCGGTTGAATTTAAATCAATTGAGTATGGTCAAGGATCAAGGCCATTGGTACGATAAGGGGTACTATTCAAGAAAAAAATCAAATCGAAAGTTCAAGGAACGAATGTCAATTGCATTGATATCCAATATATTAAGAATGTTTAGTCTCGATACGATTTAAGTTGATCAATTCTGGGAAATCAGGATTTGGGCAATATGGAGAACAAGGTCATCGAAGTCTGAGCACGAGCATACAATGATGGAGATTCAGGTCACAATCAAATTTAATTCAATTGAGTACAACCCAAGATATTAATATGATAAGAAAAGATGATCGAAGTCGATTTGGTCGTGATTAAGGAAGCTAGGATTCAATGATGTTGAAAAACCTTTTAGGGAAAAATAGGAAAGATTTCATACGAAAGTCAAGTTAATCATCTCTCTCTGATACCATCAGTTTATCATTTTCCAATCATGTTTCTGTCTCACAAGCCCCAATATAAAATCAACCCTTATATGACTACCATCAAAATTTTATCCTTCCCTCGTAAAGATTTGACCTTGCCATGATCACCACAGGCTAAATTCCAATTTTCTAAAATATTTTCCATGAAACTTACCCCTCTATTTAAGAATCAACACTTATTCAGTTAATCAAATTTCTAAATTCTTTCACCTCGTTTAAATTAGATCCGAAACCTCTAAATCCAGTTTATGAAATCCTTGAACTTGTTTAAATCGAGTCTCGTATTTACTCAACTCCAATACCACTATGTCATACAAAATTTATTCTTATTTATAAATCAACCTTCATATTTCTTCAACGTTCACCTTCAAATATTATCCTTTTTGAATTTTATAATTTTTCCCGAATTATCTAAAAATAATTCCTATGACTTAAAATCCTTGTGTTCTCTCTATCTCTAGTCACCCTCTTACAATATCCAGTTTAATTTTGCATAATCATTGAATACAATTAAATTCTCCTTTCCATTTCTAAATTTTTACATAGCCTTAGAGTAAAAGTTCCCAAGAATCAATAACCAAGATTTTCTAAGTTCTCAAAACTAGATTGACCTTGAATATCCTCATTAGTTTTTTTTTGAAATACCTCTATGAAATTGATAACATTTATCTCTCGATTCCATTCTAAACCCTTACCACATCTCCTTCTCAAATTTTCATATTGACACCCAAACATTTTGATTTCCTACAAAATCATCATATGATAACCAAATTGCTATTTTCGAACTAGATGATTTACGTCACTTCCTCAACATTTCTTAGGTAAAATGATATGAAGATTCAAGGGTTGCAAAGTATAGCTGACAGAACTAAATGTGAGACAGAGAATTGATGTAATCAGGACAGTTATATAAGACAAAAAATGATGGTAATAAAATGTTGGCAGGAAAAGAATGATAATAGAATCTGTTCTGCTTATCTGTTAAGGAACCATTTTGAAATCAGAACTATAATTTCAAATCCAAAATAAGGTCTAGCAAAAATCATCGTTTTATTGTATTATGAAAAAATTCATAGCAAAGTTACACAAAGGTTTATAATAACAACTAAAGCTACTCCTACTCCTACTCCTAAGTTAAATAATGAGAAGTAAAACAAAAACAACCAAGAATTCTTTTTCTGAAAGACTGAACAAAGGTAGAGAAAACATGTTCAAAAGTTTTCAAGGTACAATCTGATAATCATATGCGTCTATCCAAAATCATGGTACTCTAAATCCTCGTCATACTAGTAAGCAAGGCTACGATAATCATAGAGTCCTCGACTAAGACACATACCTCTAGAATCATGGTATTTAAAATGTTCGCGATGCCGCTAGCTTGGCTGCGAAAATCTTAAATTCCTACACCCGAGAAATATATCCAAAATCAGACTATATGTCCTCACCATGCTGACTAATGTGACTGTAGAAGACTAGATTCCATAACTGAGATGACCTAGCCCACATAATTTCATCTTGACAAAATTTAAATCAACAATGGATACCAAAAATCAAATTCATTAACTAACCGAAAAACAAGGGTAAATATAAATTGTTAAAATCAAATTTTGAGATATTTTATAATGAGATTCTCAAGGGTCATCCCAGGAATCTCTCAAGGAATCCTAACTGTGATTGAGTACCTTCAAAATATATCCTAATCCTACTGCAGGCTGTAGTGATACTATAGTTCGAATACCAATATACTAACTCGACCTGCATGGGCCACCACTAAAAACGTGTTACGACCCGCACCCTAGAGTAAGGGCACGAGACGTGGGTACGTCCAGCCTACGCCGCAGTGTCGACGGTAGAACGCTGTCCTAGGTCAAACATCTAACAATATAAAGGTACCTATACAGTATATACATTCCGAATGAAGGTGACATAGCAAATACAGTCTCAATCACATCTAAGGTAGAGCATAATAAAAGATAGATAAAATATGAAATCCAAAAAGAGATATAGCAGGTAGAAGTCTAAGTGTCTAAGATACACAAACCCAGAAACATCTCAAAGCTCAAATACAGTAATCCATAGAATAAATACATCTCAAGACAACTAAAATAACTATCTAAACAACGTCTAATGTGTTTCCTCTAGGCTAGCAGGCAACCTCCAAGCTATCTGTAAAATTTATCAACAGGTCCAGTCAAGACATGAGCGAGCACAATACATCTCAACAGATCATAGCAGGTTAGAAATATAAGCATGCAGTAGAGTAAGATACAAAAAACTGAAAGAAAGTACAGAATATAAACAGAGAACGAACTGTAATAGAAATATCTACTATAAATGGAGAACTAATAGTGGCTAGTGAGTCAGAGTACAATATAGACATGTAAATGGCATAGGAGATTCTGGGAACTATACTATGGAGTGATTCTGGGAACTATACTACTTGGATATTATTCACATGTCTACTTCTACTCCCCCATACCCCAATCAATACACAAGGATCCAGCTAGGTTATGTTATGATCCATGCAATAGCCCACAAGGGGTGATACATGGTAGGCCCATAAATGGGTGATTCTGGGAATGCCCATAAATGGGTGATCCAAGGAAGACTCTGTGATCATAAGAGTACATGTCACAAGTGATTCAATGAACCATGAAGCATAGTGATACACAATGTAAGTGAAACGCACAGAATATGTAGTATCTGATGCTCCCTGAGGGGATAACATCTCAAGAAATGATCCATATAGTACTAATCCGTGTGACCAACGTGTAGTGCCCCGTCCCTACATCGTGCCCCGTTGTCCGTCCACGGGGTGCGCGAGAAAGGAACACTGTCGCTATCGACTCGGTCGGGACCGATAGGTCGGGATCGATCGAATCGATCGAACGGGAACGGTTGAATTAAGATCCATTCCACGTTATGGAATGGCTTCTTCGGAACCAAGTCCCACATTCAGCGGGTAGCGCCTCGAGGATTGACTCTGCGGCTGAGTCGGGAGAGACCTCCCGTTGCTCTGCTTTTCACGCCGCTTGCGTTGGTTTTGGCTTTGGTTTTCTGAATGCGTTTTCGTGGATGTTTTCGATGGTTTTCATAGTTTACATTTCGAGCTCGCATTTCCTATCGAACTCTTGCATAATACAGTGTTCTAATCGGTTACTTGTGCGATTTCAGGTGATCGTATAGGTGACGTCTAGCGCAGCCAACAAGTCCCTCGCCTCAAGCAAAACTCAAGGTGAGTGGCTGACCTCCTTCGTCTCGACCCTCTATTTCAAAATGTGAACTCAGGTAATGATATCGTAATTGAATGAATTGCTTAAAGAATACAAGTCCTATGGGTTACGGGAGAAAAAGATGTGTTGCGTAGAAAAGAGATAGAATTATTACAAGCCTGCAAAACAAACAAGTAAATGAATCGATTACGGTCTTGGACAACTTGTCGACAAGGGCGATGGTTTCTTCGAGCGGCAACCCGGGGCCACGGGACCGACTCGGCCTAGGAAGAAACAGGTTATAGCCGAGCTGGGTATGAAGCAACCGGTAAGACGGGGACTTGCATCGGAGCTCGCTACTTGCGTTGCAAGGGTCCCGTATTACCAGGCTATGTCCAAATGGCTAGTTATTGCCAGTGACCTTCACATCAAACACTTGGTATAATTGTTAACAATGAGCGTGGAAGGTAACGATAACGTCAAAATGCTTTGTATAAAATGTTTAGGGTGGCTAGAAAGATCATCAAAAAGGAAGTCATATGATTTTTACCTATTCTTGAACCAAATGAGAGCCCGAAAATTAATTAGTCACTCGCCAGTACATGTTGATTGTACTGATCCTCGCTCTCTCCACAGGTACGCTAAATCAGGAGGAGCGTGCCACGTGAAAGAAGGAAACGCTCGTGTGTTTTGAAGCTTCGTTCGTGCGGTCGAAGCTTGGATCCAATCTCTTTTGAAGACTCTGCTGTTGAAAGCTAGAAGACAGATGGAGCGACTGCCCACTATCCCAGGTGGTTTTGAAATGCTGGTTGTAATCAGGGATGAAATGTATGGAATGGCTATCTCATCGGCCTTCATTTTGTAATGGAGTCAGTTTGTAAAAAGCCCGCGCGGCGTCCTTATATCGAGTCTGTAACATGATGTTCATTATCAATAAAGCTTGAGTTTTCCTTCTACATGAATGTGTTCAATTTCTCTGCGTACTCTTATATGTATATGCTGTTGTATCGGATGACCTTATGAACCGCCTTGTGCAAGCGCAACTTAGGCTTGCACGGCATCACGCCCGGGGGACGACTATCGATTCTACCAAATCGGGGCGTGACATAATGGTATCAGAGCACGGCTTTACGTCCTTGGCCTCCAGTGTCGAGTTTCTAGTCTCAAAATCGTTGGTCTCGTGTCGATGAGATATGTCATTCCATACGAGTGAGTCCGTGATAAGTATTATGACTAATGTATTTTTGCCTTCAAATTTCCAGAAAGTGCGGCGGTGAACGAAGAAAGTGCTTCGAGCGGCTCGAGTAGCTCGAGGCCCGGACCCTCTAACGATGCCATGGAGCGGATGTTGCGCATGCTGGAAGCGCAACAACAACAAGCTCAGGAGAATCAACGCCTGAGTGAGCAACATCGACGGGAGACTGAGGCACATCGACGGGAGGTAGAGGCACGCCAAACCCAGTTCGAGGCCCGATTCGATGCACAATTCAAGTTGCAGCAGAAGCAGCTTGATACTCTTCAGCAGATTGTACAGACAGTGGTGGCCAACAACAACAACTCTGCAACGACTCCTGTCGTGACCGAGCCTGCGGCGAGACAAAGCGAAATCGAACCGGAGGTACCCGAGCTTATGCCTGCGGCACCGAGAAGTTCCAACTTCGACGTGTCAAAATTCACAAAAAGCTTTCGTACTTCCTTTTGCGGTACCGAAGACCCTTCGTTGGTAATCGATTGGCTGGAGGAGTTGGAAGACCGGTTCGAGCTTCTGGGCGTCGATGAGTCCAAGAAAGTCGCTTGCGCTCAACTTCTACTCCGATTGAACGCGCACGACTGGTGGGCCGTGCAAAAGCGAGCAATCAGACACGACAACGAGGCAGCGACGATATCTTGGGCTACCTTCCGAGAGGCGTTCGAGATCGAGTACCTTCCCGATGCCATTCGACAAGAGAAGGAGAATGAGTTTATGCAGCTAAAGCAAGGGAATATGACGGTGCGGCAGTATGCAGCAGAGTTCAACAAGTTAGCCAAGTTTGCTGGACAATACCTGCCTTCCATGGCGAGTCGTGCACGACGGTTCGAAGTGGGCCTACGACCATCTATCGCCGCCCATGTGTCTGTTCCCAAATACCAAACGATGGGGGAGTCTCTCAACCACGCCCTCCGCCTTGAAAGCCAATACCCTCCAAGTGCTGCCGGCGCTGTGCATACCTACAATCACAAACGCCCTAGCCACGCGGGAGGAAACAATGGGACCAAGCGTCCAAACAACGGGCAACAAGGCGGGTACCAAGGGCGTAACCCATGGCCATATTGCATCCGCTGCCGCCAGAACGGTCACACTATCGTCAATTGTCCGATACCAGTGGATGGATGCTGGAACTGTGGCAAGAAGGGCCACATTCGTGCTGAGTGTCCAAGCAGAAGGCCGAACCCAACGGCGCCCCAACAGCACCGTCCAGCGGTGCCTCAGCAACACCGTCCAGGGAATCAAGTTCCAGCGCCTCGAGCCCAGCAACCTGTACCGCAAAATGGCCAAGACCGTCGCCCCAATGCCCAGGGCCGCGTCTACGCCATGACCCGAGATGAAGCGCTGGCATCAGACACGGTCGTGACAGGTATACTTAGTTTTAATAATGTGCCTGCTTGCGTACTATTTGATTCAGGTGCTTCGCATAGTTTTATAGCGGCGGACTTTGTCGCCGAGCACAAATTTCCATTAGTATCATTAGACCTCGACCTTAGCGCGAGCACACCTTCGGGCACACCTATACTCACTAATTCAGCCTGCACCGACGGGATTATCTGTATCGGCGGTCAAAAGATCGGTCTGGACGTGATGGTCCTAGACATGAATGACTTCGATATCATTCTGGGAATGGATTGGCTCGGGCCGTGCAACGCAACCATAGACTGTGCCAGGAAGACGGTCACTTTTCGCATACCAGGAGTGCCTGAATTCTGCTTTTCGTGTGGTGAGGCGTCGTCGACCTGCATGTTGATCTCGGCAATCTCTGCTCGGAGGATGCTGCATTCTGGGTGCGAAGGCTACTTGGCGTCCGTCCGAGACATGCGACAGGATGGTGCAAACGTAGGTCAGACCGACGTTGTGGCAGAATTCCTCGATGTGTTTCCGGACGAGCTACCCGGCATGCCCCCCGACCGAGAGATCGAGTTCAGCATCGATACATTTCCCGATACTCGACCGATTTCTAAGGCCCCGTACAGAATGGCTCCCGCCGAGCTTAAGGAACTCAAGGTCCAGCTACAAGAGTTACTCGATAAAGGGTTTATTCGGCCTAGTGTTTCACCGTGGGGAGCGCCCGTATTGTTCGTAAAGAAGAAGGATGGGTCCCTGCGTCTGTGCGTCGATTACCGGGAGCTGAACAAAGCCACCATCCGGAACAAGTACCCATTGCCCCGCATAGACGACTTATTCGATCAACTGCAAGGCGCCTCGGTATTTTCGAAGATTGATCTCCGCTCAGGTTATCATCAACTCAAGATCAAGTCAGACGACGTGCAAAAGTCCGCCTTTCGCACTCGTTACGGCCACTACGAGTTCCTGGTGATGCCATTCGGCCTGACGAACGCCCCTGCCGCCTTCATGGATCTGATGAATCGGGTATTTCGACCCTTCCTTGATAAATTTGTCGTAGTCTTTATTGACGATATTCTGGTCTACTCGAAAGACAGGGCGCAGCATGCAGAACATCTGCGGACCGTGCTCCAGACACTTCGAGAAAATCAGCTATATGCAAAGCAGAGTAAGTGCGAATTTTGGCTCAGCAGCGTATCCTTTCTGGGTCACATCATTTCGTCCGAAGGTATTGCAGTCGATCCGAAGAAGGTGGAAGCCGTTGCTGATTAGAGGCGGCCTGCGTCTGCTAGTGAGATTCGAAGCTTTCTTGGTTTGGCGGGATACTATCGACGCTTCGTGAAAGACTTCGCGAAGATTGCATCGCCTTTGACTCGCCTCACTCAAAAGGGAGTCGCGTATGAGTGGTCGGATGACTGTGAAGCTTCATTCCAGGAGCTAAAACGGCGATTGATTTCGGCACCTGTACTCGCGCTTCCGGATGGGCCAGAGGGTTTCCAGATATTCAGCGATGCTTCAGGCCAGGGCTTGGGATGTGTGCTCATGCAGCGGAACAAGGTGATATCCTTCGCCTCGAGACAATTGAAGCCGCACGAGAAGAACTATCCTACGCACGACTTGGAGTTAGCGGCAATTGTGTTCGCGTTGAAATTGTGGCGTCACTATCTATATGGTGTGGCATGCACGATCTATACCGACCACAAGAGCCTCAAGTATCTCTTCACCCAGAAGGAATTGAACTTACGACAGCGACGCTGGCTCGAACTGATAAAAGACTATGACTTGACGATCGACTACACTCCGGGCAAGGGAAATGTTGTGGCGGACGCTCTGAGTCGGAAATATCTTGCCTCGCTCTCCATCGACCGCAGACTACTACAAGATTTGGAAGAAATGGGCATCGATCTCCGGGTTCGGTTCAGGAATATACGGTTGGCGCAGCTGCAGTTAGAGCCGAGTATGCTGGAAAAGATCAAGACCGCTCAGAAGGATGATCCGTACCTGAAGAAAATGCGCGAGCGAATTTCAACAGGTAGTGCGACCGACTTTGCGGAAGACAAGACCGGCGTGCTGAGAATGAATGGCCGACTATGCGTTCCGGATGATAAAGAACTACGAAGGGAGATAATGTCGGAGGCCCATTATACGAAATATACATTGCATCCAGGCAGTACCAAGATGTATAAGGACCTCCGCACGACCTTCTGGTGGCACGGGATGAAGAGAGATGTGGCGCTCTTCGTGTCGCAATGCATGGCCTGTCAGCAGGTGAAAGCTGAACATCAACGACCGGGCGGGGAGATGCAGAACCTTGCCATTCCAGAGTGGAAATGGGATCATGTCACGATGGACTTTATTGTTGGCCTGCCGAAGACACCACGGGGGAATGACGCTATCTGGGTCATCGTCGATCGACTAACCAAGTCAGCGCACTTCATTGCCATCAAAGTTACTTGGAGCATTGATCGCCTGGCACAGATTTATCTTGACGAGATAGTACGGCTGCACGGAGTTCCAGTATCCATCGTCTCTGATCGGGATTCACGGTTCATGTCGCGATTCTGGAGTAGCCTTCAGTCGGCGCTGGGTACTAAGTTGCAATTCAGCTCAGCTTACCATCCTCAGACCAACGGCCAAACGGAGCGCGTTAATCAGATTCTCGAAGACATGCTACGGCTCTGCGCAATTGACTTCAAATCAAGCTGGGACGTCCACCTACCGTTGGCAGAATTTGCATACAACAATAGCTATCAGTCCAGCATCCAAATGGCGCCGTATGAAGCTTTGTACGGCCGGAAGTGCAGATCGCCCATTTGCTGGGATGAAGTCGGGGAACGGCAGATACTCGGCCCGGAGCTGGTGGAACAGACTGTGGAGAAGGTCAAGCTCATTCGGGAAAGACTGAAGATTGCACAGAGTCGGCAAAAGAGCTACGCCGATACCCATCGAAGACCGCTTGAGTTCCAGGTGGGCGATCATGTGTTCCTGAAGGTGTCGCCTATGCGAGGAGTTACTCGGTTTGGCGCGAGGGGGAAGCTGAGCCCGAGATTCGTTGGGCCGTTTGAAATACTCGAGCGGGTCGCCCCAGTGGCCTATAAAATTGCCCTACCGCCGGCGCTCGAAGGTGTGCACAACGTCTTCCACGTCTCCCAACTGCGAAAGTACGTGCACGACCCTAGCCATGTGGTGGATTTTAGCCAGCTGGAGCTAAAGTCCGACTTATCCTACGTCGAAGTGCCAGTTCAAATCTTAGAACGCAAGGATAAGCTGCTGCGGAATCGGACGATCCCTCTCGTTCGCGTACTTTGGAGGAACCATGCGGCAGAAGAGTCGACATGGGAACTCGAGTCTGAGATGAAGGAAAAGTTCCCTTCATTGTTTTCATAGAGGTAGGTTCTGTTCTTAAGTTTTGAGGACGAAACTTATTTTTAGTTGGTTATGGTGTAGTGCCCCGTCCCTACATCGTGCCCCGTTGTCCGTCCACGGGGTGCGCGAGAAAGGAACACTGTCGCTATCGACTCGGTCGGGACCGATAGGTCGGGATCGATCGAATCGATCGAACGGGAACGGTTGAATTAAGATCCATTCCACGTTATGGAATGGCTTCTTCGGAACCAAGTCCCACATTCAGCGGGTAGCGCCTCGAGGATTGACTCTGCGGCTGAGTCGGGAGAGACCTCCCGTTGCTCTGCTTTTCACGCCGCTTGCGTTGGTTTTGGCTTTGGTTTTCTGAATGCATTTTCGTGGATGTTTTCGATGGTTTTCATAGTTTACATTTCGAGCTCGCATTTCCTATCGAACTCTTGCATAATACAGTGTTCTAATCGGTTGCTTGTGCGATTTCAGGTGATCGCGTAGGTGACGTCTAGCGCAGCCAACAAGTCCCTCGCCTCAAGCAAAACTCAAGGTGAGTGGCTGACCTCCTTCGTCTCGACCCTCTATTTCAAAATGTGAACTCAGGTAATGATATCGTAATTGAATGAATTGCTTAAAGAATACAAGTCCTATGGGTTACGGGAGAAAAAGATGTGTTGCGTAGAAAAGAGATAGAATTATTACAAGCCTGCAAAACAAACAAGTAAATGAATCGATTACGGTCTTGGACAACTTGTCGACAAGGGCGATGGTTTCTTCGAGCGGCAACCCGGGGCCACGGGACCGACTCGGCCTAGGAAGAAACAGGTTATAGCCGAGCTGGGTATGAAGCAACCGGTAAGACGGGGACTTGCATCGGAGCTCGCTACTTGCGTTGCAAGGGTCCCGTATTACCAGGCTATGTCCAAATGGCTAGTTATTGCCAATGACCTTCACATCAAATACTTGGTATAATTGTTAACAATGAGCGTGGAAGGTAACGATAACGTCAAAATGCTTTGTATAAAATGTTTAGGGTGGCTAGAAAGATCATCAAAAAGGAAGTCATATGATTTTTACCTATTCTTGAACCAAATGAGAGCTCGGAAATTAATTAGTCACTCGCCAGTACATGTTGATTGTACTGATCCTCGCTCTCTCCACAGGTACGCTAAATCAGGAGGAGCGTGCCACGTGAAAGAAGGAAACGCTCGTGTGTTTTGAAGCTTCGTTCGTGCGGTCGAAGCTTGGATCCAATCTCTTTTGAAGACTCTGCTGTTGAAAGCTAGAAGACAGATGGAGCGACTGCCCACTATTCCAGGTGGTTTTGAAATTCTGGTTGTAATCAGGGATGAAATGTATGGAATGGCTATCTCATCGGCCTTCATTTTGTAATGGAGTCAGTTTGTAAAAAGCCCGCGCGGCGTCCTTATATCGAGTCTGTAACATGATGTTCATTATCAATAAAGCTTGAGTTTTCCTTCTACATGAATGTGTTCAATTTCTCTGCGTACTCTTATATGTATATACTGTTGTATTGGATGACCTTATGAACCGCCTTGTGCAAGCGCAACTTAGGCTTGCACGGCATCACGCCCGGGGGACGACTATCGATTCTACCAAATCGGGGCGTGACACAACGTGACAGCATCAAGTAAAGTAATCTAAAGCAGGAGAATAATTCTAACAGGATATGAAATAATCAGAGAATGTACTCGCCTCAATTTGATTGGAGTCGACGTACGCGACACGAAGTAGGTACAATGCTACGCTCCACCAGATGGTCTCAAACGTTGGTACAGACGGTCCCATCGAGTCTAGAATAATCCAAATAGCCTAGCTGGTATATAAAGGCCTAAAATCAGAGTTTGGTACGACAATCGATCAAAGGAATAGAAACGGTTATAATAGTCATGATTAGGGAACGATTGATTAAATCAAGGAATTAAATATTAGGCTAAGAATGTATATATGGATCAATTTTAAAAATACATATTTATAGCCTCTTATAGGAAACATATTTATCTCCTTGTATTTCTAAATATATATATAGATATAGATATAATAACTAAGCCCGGTTTAAAAATCGAACGACTCATCTTTATTTGATTTAAATCCAAAAATAATATGTTAGGCCCAAGGCCCGATCTATAAAAATGTCAAATAAGCTCAAAGCCTAATAAATCAAATATAATAATATAAGTCCAATTGATAACCACATATATAGGCACAAGGCCATAATATGATAATAAAGTAGCATCATTAGTGTCATACAAAATAGCATAAATATATAAGCATATGGGCTTAAGGCCTAATATTAATTATTCATCAACCACAATCTAATGTAGATATCAAAAGCCTGATTATTACCATAACAATAACACTACTAAGAACTTTATAAGTGATTTATAGATAACATATATACTAGAAAATGCTTTAGTACTATTTATAGATTTCCTACTAGAATAGGTTTGAAGGCTTAATATTAAACGTAATATTATAGGGCCCAAAATCATAACAAAACCAAATCTTAACCCATTATTAACCAAATTATCATTACCGTAAATAATCTATAAAAGGATTAATCAAACTCAAATTTTGTTAACCTAACTTCTATTAACTATTAAATATTAGTAATGATGACAAAACCCTAATTATATAATAATACCCAAAATAATTATCGGGCAGCAGAGTTGCTACTGAACCCATCCCAACTATCATTAGTATTAATAACAACAATATTATCATTAACTATCTGGGCTTTAAAGCCCAGATTTGCTCACTTAACAAACAAAAAATGGTTTAGTTAAAAAAAAGTTCTAGCCCACTGAGGGCTCAGCAATCTCTCATTCCCCAAAACCCCAATTAATAAAGAAAGAGAGAGAGGAAAGAAGTGAAGCTCACAGAAATCGACGCGACGGAGACGCTGGGGGAACTCCCTTCGTCGGGACGCGGAGGAGCTCGCGCGTCCGACGTGGAGGCGCTGGGAGACCAAGTGGGCGGTCGTGCGGTTGGTGGCGACGAGCGGTGGCTTGGTAAGGAACAACGCCGGAAAGGCGCTGCTGTCGGACGAGCTCGGGTCGAGACGGCGCTGGGGAGATCGGCTCATATCGCGGCGAAGAGGGTCGCCGGCCTCCAGCGCGTTGGCGGCACACAGAAGAATTTGGGGCGGCCGGATCTGGTTCGAAGGTCTGCGCTGTCGACAGCTCGCGTGGTGGTCCGGACGAGCGACCATAGAGACGAGGTCGGTTGCGACGGCGGGCAGGCTTGGTGAGTTCTCACACACTCTCCTCCTCTCTGTTCTCTGTGATTTGGTGGTGGTGGTGGCTATCGGTGGTGGTGTTGGCTGCTATCGGTGTTGGTGGTGGTGGCTATCGGTGGTGGTGGTGAAGGGGCAAAGGTATTGGCAGGGGTGGCCGGGGCGGTTTGGTCGGGCAGGGTGGCGGCGGTGGTTGGGTGAAGGTGATGGCAGTGTGATGTTGGGGGGGGCCGATCCAGTATGGTCGGGCAGGGAATGTTCGGGATGACGACGGTGGCGGAGGTCTGTGAAGTGGGGACGGCCACTGGCTAGCCATGGTGGTCGGAGAAAGGTGTCGAGATCTATCCATGGAGGATGGGTTGGCGGCTAGAATTTTCTAGGTTTTGGGATTTGTGTGGGTGTGAGTATGGGGAAGTGTGCTACTTATAGGAAAAGTGGGGAAAAACCCTAAAAATGTACATGTAATAGAAATATAGGGAAATAGTGGAAAACTACTAACTGCTAACCCAATGCTAACCACTAACATTTTGTTACTAATACTCGCTAATGATTTTGTCTTAGGATCAGTTTTAGGATCGACGCATTGGCCTATTTTGTGTCTCAAGACTGTCCCGTGCTTGCAACAACAACGTCAACTCATACATTGTCTCTAGACCCCTTCTCGTATCATCAAAGTTAACCTATCAAGTCGTGTTTGCCTTACGACCCAAAATCAGAGGTACGACTACGCGATAGTATCCAATTTCCTTGTAACCGTGCTACCTCTTTGAGACAGTGCCTCGCCCCTTATTGACTTGCCTATACTTGTGTTATGAACAACACGATCGTGCCTCATATATCGAGGTCATGCCCTGCAACTCAATATAACATAACCAAACTTGCCCTACGACCCATCTTGACTTAACTCTCATAACTCAAATCTTACTTATGCAACTCTATGTCGAGGACCTAACACTCGACGCCACATCTTGTGCTAAAGCACGGGTCTTTACTTAGCCAAACCCTAGGCTCCTAAATCATGGTGCAGACCGTACACACATACCTTACTAACACAACTCGTGCTGTGCTTACATTTCCTTAGAATTGACCGACACCGTGCATGCGAATTGCCGCTCAGCACGACAACTTATCTATATGAAAGGTCACAGGTATTAACTAGCCATCTTGGACTTAGCTAGGATTAGGATGGACGACCACCGTGGGTAGCTAGCCCCAATGACGGCCCATCAAACTCCTGGTGCTCTATCCAGCTCAGTTATTTCGGGTTTCCTCCATGGCCGGATCGGCCCCTTGGCCCAAGCATTTTCGAACCAAAGAAACCAAATTGCCCTTGTCGACAAGTTGTCCATGACCACACACCTACGACGGCTTTTTCTAGACTCGCGTAAATGCATGGCCTAATAATCACAACTTAGTTTCCTTTGCTTTACTTCTTCTACTTTTCATACTTCTTCCGCAAAGCCCAAACCAGGGTTGCCTCGACGACTGACCTACAGTCCCGACATATTTCTTCTCGGCAACTGACCATCGCTCGAACTTAACATTGCAACTAACCATCGCTTAGACCTCACATTCTTTGAACTCAGGAAACGACTAATACATAGCCTTCCTACTTAACTTGAACATGACGTATCTCTTAAGTGCCAATAGACCATGGCTAACTTTCCTCTGAACTGACCGTGTCTCATGCTTTAAACCGACTCACGTTCTACGCGACGCTATTGCCCAAGTCATACTTTATATAACGAGCCTTGTATCGTGGAAGCGTGCATGCTTTATCGAGCATTTACGTGGGCGATATCACGACCCGCACCCGCTTTCCGGATACGAGCTCGTAAGCAAGCCAGCTACGTATCGAGCGGACTCCAACCCCTCTCGAATACGTAAACGCTGTCACAGGTAGGGTAAGCTGCCAAATCATGGCAAACAAATCTAAATCTTAATCCACAATAAGAATAATAAACATGAATGAACACTATGGGTCGTGGTCTGCAGCCCACTAGCATATATGTCCAATAAGACTCTAAAGAAAGTAACAAGAGTCTAAAACTGAATCAGAAAACAAGATATCTCATGATAAAGTATGAAAGCATGAGCGGATAATAAACACAATAACGATACCTGAATCCCGCAAGCGTATCATCACATCTGCCATCCAGAACTACTAGCTAACTCCATGCAATCGCTAAACCCAAAGAGATCATCAGGTCCTCATGGGACATAGCAAGATACATAAAAACATGCCTATCTAGCAGTTTAATCATGCATGATAATATATAAACAGGATATAACAAAGAACAACACTTAACATGGCAAGAGACAACGACCACACTGCTAACAAATGACTAACGACACGTGGCTACTGACAGGTGACTATGAATACGGACATTAGAACAAACTACACGTAACTGAACTGCTGGATGAACAAGCGAACACGAGATCAATGGAATACCAAACCCTCGCCCCGAGTGGACTCGCAGGTTTGAACTAATCACTAACCCTCGTCCCGAGTGTGGACTCTCTGGTTAGTACTAGCCCTCGTCCCGAGTGTGGACTCTCTGGTTAGTTTACGGCAAGGCACCCTCGTCCCGAGTGTGGACTCTCTAGTGCATGTCAAGTCAACACCCTCGTCCCGAGTGTGGACTCTCTGGTGCAAATAATCGACATCCTCATCCCGAGTGTGGACTTGCAGATGTAAGTCAAGTCAACACCCTCGTCTCGAGTGTGGACTCTCTGATGCAAATAATCGACATCCTCGTCCCGAGTGTGGACTCACGGATGTAAGTTAAGTCAACACCCTCATCCTGAGTGTGGACTCTTTGGTTGTGTAAAACGATAATCAAGGTTTAGCAGTCACTACACGCACTTATTCTACGACACGACTCAAGCAAGGTACTGGTAAGAAACTCCAAGTATGAACCAAAAGACCAAACATGAACACGGATATATGCAATAAAACAGCTCAACAAAATATAATACGAAAAGCACATGTCCATAAACAATCAAAACTGGAAAATAAAATACAATGCATATAAATAAAACTGTAGAAGGAGGCAAGGTATACTTGCTTGTGGTCCTTGCACAAACTGTAGTCACAAGTCGAGGATGAGGGGATATCAATCTAGGAGCTGTCAACCTATAACACATATCGCACCATGAACCGTGCACGAAAACTATAAATCAATTCTAATGTTCTAGTTCTAAATTCATAGAATAGTGGCTAGTTGGGTTACTAATCTAATAATAATTAATTCTGGAATAATTCACTTAAAACCTAATTTAACCTAATAGAGCCTAAAGAAAAATACTGGGTCTCAAAATAGTCACAAATGGCCTCAAAATAAATGATGAAAGTCATTCATAAATATAAATCTTTATAGAATAAATATTTAAAAATATATAAAAATGTCTAAAAATCATAATAAAATATAATATTGCCATAGAATGCTTATAGACCCTATATAGAGATCATGTGACCACAAGCTGGTCATAAATCACCTGTGGGCTTAGTCATAACTCCTATGATCATTAAAAAACTAAACGTAAACCAATCAAATAAAAATAAAAAAAATATTTCAAAATTTTCGGGAAGGGAAGCTACAGGCGACGCCTATGACTTAGGCTAACTCTTAGTTTTGTGGTGAAGACCAACTTTTTCTTCTCCCAAGCCATGGAACGAAGGACCGAGTATCATTTTCAAAGCACGCCGTGCACCAACTCTAAGCCGACCATTGGAATTTTCCATATTCTAACTCAGTTCGACCCGTCGGGATTATTCCCTTAGCTATGTGGATTCGTCACTTTTATTATCAAGCCTACTTGTGCATTTGAAAACTTTTGATTTATTATTGTGAAGGCCAGGCTGACGCAAGTTCATCGAAGCCACCCACCTGAGCGAGGGGTCGCCTCGACCAAGCGGGCCTTCGAGCAGCCGTTGCAAGGCTAAGTCCGAACGCCATTTGCGTTTCGATTCCTCCGATTGACTGAGCGGGACGGGGCACTACCGTTGGCTAGGTTAGGGTCCAAATATATTTTCTAATCAAATCAAACTCGAAAAGTCAGCCCATGAGTCTCTTGTGTCATTCGCAAATAAATAGCACATGGGAACTCGATTGAGTGGCACACCCTTGGCATGTGCATCGTAGACTCAAAATCGGTGAAACCATATATTGGGTCAAATAGTTTTTATCTATGTCGAGTTCTAAACTCACGTTGGAAGTTAGGTCTAGATTTATGGTAAATACTCAAATGGCCTAAATTTGACCCGAAGTTGCACGAAGTCAAAAGGATGCTAGAGGACAAGTTTGGATGCGACATGATATATCAAATTGAAGGTCGACTTACCTACTTCAAAACTCAAAGAGGACATTTTGAAAGATTGGCGCTTCTTGTGCTCCAAAAATCAAAGCTATGAAAAATACATTTTTAGTCGTAATTAATATTAAAATATAATTGAATAAATATAGAATCATATAAAAAATAAAAAACTACCAAAAATTAGGGTCCTCACAATCTACCCACCTTAAAAAGAATTTTGTCCTCAAAATTAAAATAAGACTCGTGAACGAAAAATCGCGCTAACGCAACTAGGAATAGTTTCAAGGGATATGCTAGGTCACTGTGGTGTCTTCTAATAACTCAAGTAATAATCAATCCTAAATAATTTGGTTTTTCAACATCTCCATCGTAAAACTATAGACGGTTATCTCTAGTCGCTCTTCTTGGTACTGACGGTCTTGCAATAATATTATTATCACCATTATATAAGTCTCATTTCACCTAATCGTGCCAAGTGATACCTATCAATCTGTTTAATCCTAAGTTTACAACTGATAGAGTATAATGGTAAATGGGTTGGGTTAAGCTATGTTTAGGTTTCTTCTTGTAGAGGGTCAATTTCTACAATAACACTACCACTCTATTTTTGATCAAATGACTACCATATACGGAGGACGTCTACCCACCTTTGATCACACTACCCTATCAAACACAGACTACCCTAAAATTTGATAACCCTTGCAAACTAGTTACAAAAATCACCTGATACCTATGGCATATGACATCTCTAATCCCCTCATATCTATCAAGCAACCAAAATTCATTGAGCAAACTAATTTATATTATAACTTAATAATTTCTGATAAATTCTATTAAAGCACGACCATTCGTTACTTCGAAATATGAAGAGATGAGAAGCAATGGCAAAAGAAGGCAACGAAAGAATAGTCGAGAGTAATCACGAAGTTCAAGGACGATAGAAAAACTTTTAAGAGAATTGTCAAGGCAGTTGTAGATTGAGATTCCTAAGGGTTTAGTCATATTTGCAGGCTCGCTTGGTACAGTAACGTAACCGAAATGGCTAACTCGACCTGCATCGGCCACTAAAAAAAATGTAACATCCCAGTCCCAAAATACGTAGGACTAGGATATGTATACAAGCCAGCTACGTATCGAGAGGACTCCAGCCCAACTCGAATATGTATAAGCTTTTTATATTGGGTATAAAAGCGGCTAAATCTCAATCCACTAAACGACGTCAACAAAAATGAACCAAATGCAGTAAAGATGATCAGACCATGATATACTGATTCTAGGATAGATAAATGTATTAGAGTGGATCCCTAAAAACATATTTATCATGATCAAGCTACAAGAAAACGTAAGCTTGTAAAAGACTACGCTAATAACAGCGAGAATCAAATATAGGACAAAATGTAAATAAGAAAGATGACGATAATAACAACTAGATATACCTGAAGTCTTGGTGTAGCAACCGCCATCCATCAATGCACTAAACCTTGATAACTTTATCTAATACATGGAGAGATCACCAGGTCCTTAGGGGACTATCAAGACACATAATATACATGCCTACTGTATAGTAAATAACATGCAAGGAAAATAGGAAATGGTACAAGAAAACAATATGAGACTAAGGAATAAGTGTAAGTGGCATGCTGTCAATGATAGTGCTATCAAGCATGACTATAAGTAAGTCAGGGTAACCGTAGCTCGATGGAAGCTTACAGTCCTATAGTCAGTAACTGATGGGGAATCCCTAACTATAGTAAGGCTCATTCACACTCGATGGGAGCTCACGAATGAGGTGGTCAGGTATAGTTAACATCTAATAACAAGTCAGTGTCAAATCAAATGACCACGATCATGTCAAGTCAATCAAGTACAAGTAGTCGGATCAACTCAAGATCAAGTCCAAGTCAAACAGGTTAGGAAATCATGGCATAGGCAAAATAATACTATCACTAAACATGAGCAGGATGATTAAAATAAAGCAAGTAACATGAGAAAAAGAGTAATAATTTACATGCACGTAAAACTAGAAAGTAACCATGACATGAAGCAAGAGGAATATATAACCAAGTAAGAAAGAATGGCAATATAGAGAAGCATGTAAATTCTGTAAAGTTTGACAAGAAGTACTTGCCTGGTGGAAGCAAAATGTCCCATAAACAACTCGTCAAATCAAAGAGTCTTGAAACCTGAACTCCCACAAATGCCTCCGGATGCTGAAACAGATATTGTTAATATTCTCGAAATAAGCAAAACAACTAGTATAGTGTAGCACCCAGTTTCCCAAATGAGGGTAATTTTAAAATTTCGTGTTTATAATTATTTTAATAATGATATTTAATTCATGATATAATTTTTGCTGATTTTAAATCATTTTAAAATTATTTAAATCAATGACTTGTGGTTTTGACGTTTTGCTAGTGAAATCCTAGAGACTGTTTGACCTAGAGCCTAACCATGTGATTATGATATTTTAATGTCATTTTTGGCCTAAGGATATTTTTTGTATTTGACCTCTTTGAATTATTTTGATATTATTTTATTATTTATGATATTGTTTTGGGGTTATTTGAGTCGGGTTCGAATTTCAACTCAATCCGACTTGAAACGGGGACCCGGGGGTAGTTTGACTCTAGTGGGACCCACACACTAGTTAGGCATAGCCCACATGATATTAATTTTAGTCCACATGATAGAAATATTTTAGTTAGAGGTTAGACTAATTATTATGGATAAGGTTAGTGTGATTAGAGACTTTAGAATGACTAATTTAGCCCCAACCAATTAGTCCTTTCCTAATACTCATAGAATAGGTTAGTAGGGGCTTTTGGACTTTTCCTAATAGGACAAAACCACCTTTATGGCCAGCCACAATAAGGATAGAGTTGAGCCTCCCATTTGTCATTATCCATCTATTTTTCTCTCTCTTGTTCTTCCCCAAATTCCTAGAGAGCAATCCCTAGCAATTTCTCCACCAAATCCTTCCATTTTACCACCAAATCTTCTTCTTTCCTTCTCCATTCTAGCCAAGGAGGAAGCTACCCAAGTTTAGGAGGATTCGGAGCTCGTTCGTGTCCTTTTGGAATCTCTACGTGTCGGTGTCGCTCCGGGAAGGTTTTTCTTCGATTCGATCTACCGGGAGGTATAAATTCCTTTTCCTTTTCATTTCCTCATGCATGTAGGTCTATTTTGAACCCATAGGAATGACCCCCATGGTTGTATCTCCATTTGTGTCCATTTTGTGTCCATTTGGAGGTCATAGGAGTGTCCTTTGTGTTGTGGATGTGTTCATGTTACATATATAGATTTATATATATATATATATATATATATATATATATATATATATATATATATATATATATATTGTAATGAGAGTGTATCTATATTTATATATGTAATAAATGGTTCATGATGATTATATAATCAAGTTTGTGAGTGTGGTTCCTCATATTATTATTGCTATTATTGTTGTGGATAATTAGGATATATATTGTGTATTCTTTTGGCTCAAACTATCTAAATCCGTCATGATTTTTATCCACATTTTTAATTTCAACCCTAACTTAGAAATATCATAACTTCTAGCTCAAAGTTCGGTTTAATCTCCCGTTTTTTTTAAAAGAAGAGTATTGAAGTTAGCTTTCCAAAAACATATATTAATAGGCCTATATCTTTCTATAACTTTCTAGAGAATTATTTGAGTGTCAGCTGTACGAAAGACAAACGCGTTCTCGGTGTTTTCGCGATTCCGGGAGTTTCTAGAAACGAAAATACGATCCGTTTGAAGTTTCGAAAAGCTAACACATAGATCTATAACATACTTTAATCCTAAATTTTAATTCATGCTGAGATGGTACAGTATTGATTATTAGTAGGAGTTATTATTCGGCATATGCATTTTGTGCACCCTTGTGTGTAATATAATGTTCTATTTAATTTTAACCCATGCTAATGTATATACATTATGTAATTAAATAGAGAATGCAAGCATGAGTAAATGGTTAAATAAATGATGTATGAGGTGATAATGTAAGCATGTATAAGTATGGCTTGTAATGAATATGTAGGTTCCATAGTGTGTAATGTATGGTACATATAGTAGTGCAAGAGAATAAATGAATGATGAATGAATGAAAGCATGAATGTAATGTAATAATAGATGTAATGTATGAAATATACAAGTTAATGAGATATAATGTTCTATGTTAACACAAATCCTATATTACCTCATGTACCCCCTTACACTATGTTGACACTATCACACTTGACACATTGTTCACTTACACTTTGACACTCTTTGATATGTATACACTATGTATGCCCATTTAACCCTCACTTGCCCCTTTGCCATGTTCACATACACACACGTAGCCTCTTAAATAAGTATTTATGAATATAGTTAACTTAGCTATGTATGTATATTATATATATGTTAGCATATTATGTTGTAATATATAAGTTTATATAACCATTTAAAATGCCATGATTATAGACCTAATGTTGAATACCAATATATGCATGTGTATATACGTGTAGACATATATAGTTTAAAGTAATAGATTACCTAGTGTATATCCAATGTGAATTCTTGCCTATTTGAGTATTGAATAATTGCATGCTATATAGAGTTGGGTGTATGTTGGCTTGTATAGCCTTGTATTGATGTGTGCTTGCTAGGATAAGTCTTGGTTAGGCCTAGTAAGACTTGCTGGGTTAGGACATGACCTAGTTTGACCTAGTTTGACTAGTGCAGTTGACCAGAGTTGACCAAGGGTTGACTTTGGCCTAATTTGACCTAGATTCATGTAGAATGCATTGTAGTGCTTTATATTACCCTTCTGGACATGTTGTGACTTGTGCTGTTCTAATTAGGAGCCAGACACCTCTCCTCGGATAGTATCTTTACCTTGGACATTCAGATATCAGGCGAGTACATTCTCTGATCATTTCATATCCTGCTTAGAATTATATTCCTGCTTTAGATTACTATACTTGATGTTGTCACGACATTATCACGGATTAGTACTATATGGATCTTCTCATGCGATGTTATCCCCCTCGGGAGCATCCGGTACATTGTGTCATGTGCATTTCACTTTCATCATGTACTCATGTGCTTCCATTTTACATGTGCACTCCTGTAAATCTTATACTCTCATGTTCACGGAGCCCCCATGTATACTATCATGTGTACCCTATATGGGCCCCATGTGATATCCTGTGCAATAACATAACATGTTTAGATCCTTATGTATTGATTGGGGATACGGGGGAGTGCTAGTAGTTGTGTGAATAATTCCATTGTAGTGTAGATCCTGTGCACCTCGATATCCTGTGCAAATCTGTCATGTTCATATGTGCTATCTCGTACTCTGACTCACTAGCCACTGTTAGTTCTCTATTTATAGTAGATATTTTTGTTACAGTTCTCTCTCTTGTTTAAATACTGTATTTCTTCAGATCCTGTATTTTACTCTACTGCATGATTATATTTTTTAACCTGCTATGATCTGTTGAGGTGTACTGTACTCGCTCATGTCCTGACTGGACCTGTTGATAAATTTTACAGATAGCCTGGAGGTTGCCTGCTAGCCTAGAGAAGACAGTAGAGGTTACATAGATAGCTAGGGTTTTTGCTTATAGTTTATTTTCAGTCATCTTGAGTTGTATTTATGGATTAATGTATTTGGGTTTTGAGATGTATTCTGAGTTTGTATCTTAGACACTTAGACTTCTATCTGTTGTATCTCTTTTTGATTTCATGTTTTATCTATCTTCCTTTATGCTCTACCTTAGATGTGATTGAGCTTACATTCTGCTATGTCACCCCCATTCGGGGAGTATAAACTGTTTAGTCTTATACTGTTAGATGCATTGAGACCTAGGACAGCATTCTACCGCCGACACTGCGGCGTAGGCTGGGCGTTGTTACGTTCTCTTGCCCTAACTCTAGGGTGCGGGTCGTGACACATTTTTAGTGGTGGCCCATGCAGGTCAAGTTTGTGTAGTGGTATTCGAACTAGAGTACCACTACAGCCTGCAGTAGAATTAGGATATATTTTTGAAGATACTCAATCACAATTAGGATCCCTTGAGAGATTCCTGGGACGACCCTTGAGAATCTTGTTTAACTCCGATTTGAAAACTCTTTTCTTTTTCCTTGATTTGATTTATCTTTACTTTCTGCTATTGAATTTGATTTTGATGGATTATTATTGAATTTGAGTTTGTATTTATTGATTTTGATAAAGATTGTTGAAATTTGAATCTTGATGTTAGCTATAGCATCCGAATTTGTAGTTATATGATTTGAAGGATTTTGTTCATTTCTGAATTTTGATATTCGTTGATAAATTTGATTTTTTTTGGTATTCATTGTTGATTTAATTTAATTTTTGGCAAGATGAAATTATATGGGCTAGGTCATCTAAGTTATGGAAATCTTGTCATATATAGTCACATTAGCCAGCATGGTGAGGACATATAGTCTGATTTTGGATATATTTCTCGGGTGTGGAAATTTAAGGTCTTCGCAGCCAAGCTAGTGGCATCGCAAAAATGTTAAATACCATGATTCTAGAGGTATGTGCATAAGTCAAGGACTCTGTGATTATCGTAGCCTTGCTCACTAGTATGACGAGGATTTAGAGTACCATAATTTTGGATAGACGCATATGATTATCAGATTGTACCTTAAATATTTTCGAACATGTTTTTGCTACTTTTGTTTCAGTCATTCAAAAAAAGAGAGAAGGAATTATTGTTGTTTTGTTTGTTTTGTTTCTCATTGTTTACTTAGGATGTAGCTTTAGCTATTTTTATAAACCTTGTGTAACTTCTTACAAAAATTTATTTCTTCTTAATACAATAAACCAATGATTTTGCTAGGCCTTATTTTGGATTTGGTATTATAATTCTTGTTTCAAAAAAAATGGGTCCCTCTTTTAAATAGATAAGCAGAACAGATTCTATTATCATTCTTTTCCTGCCAATATTTTTACTACCATTATTCCTTGTCTTATATACCTGTCCTGATTATATCAATTCCCTGTCTCGTATATAATTCTGTCAGCTATACCTTGACAACTCTTGAATCTTCATATCATTTTGCCTGAAAAATGTTAAGGAAGTGACGTAAATTATGTAGCTCAGAGAAGACGTAACTGGTTATTTTATGATGATCTAGAGAAAATCAAATGTGGAGTGTTCCATATGGAAACTTGAGATAGAAATGTGGTAAAGGTCTCGAATAGAATAAAGAGTTGTATACTGCCAATCTGGAAACAATTACATTTAGAGAAATTTTGGGATTATGAGATAGTTTATAGGTGTATTCAAAACTAATGAGGATATCAGAGGTCAACCTAGTTTTGAGAACTTAGAAAATCTTGGTTATTGATTCTGGGGAAAACTTTTACTCTGAGGCTATGTAGAAGGTTAGTAATGGAAAAGAGAAGTTAATTGTGTTTAATAAGGATATTAAACAAGATGTTGCGAGGAAATGACTAGGGATAGAGAGAGCACAAAGTTATGAAAGTTTATAGATTGTTGTGAAATATTTTAGGAGAATAATATTCAAGGGTGTATGTCGAAGAAAATACGGAAGTTGATTTTATGATGAAAGATAAGTTTTGTAAGGCCTAGAGATTTAAATTAAATAATACGAGGAGAACAATTTGAACAAGTTCAAGGAATTCATAAACGAAATTTAGAGGTTTTGGGTCAAATTTAAGACAAGGTGAAAGAACTTGGAAATTTAAATAAATGGTTAATGTTGATTCCTAAATGTGAGGGTTGTACTTCAAGAGTGATGTTTGGAAATTAGGAATTGCCTACAGTAGTCATGGTAAGGGTTTAAGTAAAGGTTAAATTTTCATATGGAGACTGGTGAGGTAAAGATTTGATTGGCAAGTTATGACCAGATAAACTTAAGAGTATCAGAAGCAGATGACTAACTCGATCTTCATTATTTTTGTGCATTAATTACCACCTCTTGAACTCCCACTTTCTAATTGAGATCCTTGACGTTCCTTATCGTGACTTTGATATTCGGAATGTAATACTAGCTGTTACCCTCCAACAAATCTTATATGCAAGACCTAGACGAGCTCACCTTCGTGTAGGTATATCATGTCCCATTAAAACCCGTCTTCTTGTACTCTATTTTCTTGATATGATTTTCTGGTCAACTGGCTAAACTATAACCTCTACCATTATACTAAATTTCTTTTTATTTCAATTAGAAATCCAGCCTTGACTCAATTCTTTCGACCCGACATGTGATGTTGTTCTGCTTGTTTCCTTAGATGCTTAACCTTGTACCTTATCTGATTACTTGACCCGTTGGTTAAGAAACTTGGACTATGTAATTCCTTTCATCATTACCACCCTTATATCTTGTGCTGCTAAATTAGCCTTAGTTTTGCAAGCTTATCTATCTTCGAGCTTGGTCATGACATATTTTATTGGGTGGCCACCCACTAACATATTGTCTAATTAGAACCGGTACATGATGGTCTGATCAACCTATTGCACTTTGGTTCACTTTTTTATGTATCAATCTACGAGAATGGAGACATAGTTAAACTTGACCTTAGAGTCTCATTCGGGACAGCCTTGACAATTCTCCTTGAAATCTTTTTATCGCCTATGAACCTCGTATTCGTACTCAGTCGAACTAAATTTAATCATGACCTGAACCTCCATCATTGGATGCTCGTGCTCATACTTTGATTTCATTGATTTCCCTTCTTGCCCAAATCTCGTTTTATCCCGAAATTGATCAACTTAGATCGTGTCAAGACAAAAATCTATTTGTGATTTGTTGTGCCTAAATTTTTTATTTTTGCCATTTTATGGAATAGTAACCTTTTAATAATTTCTTAGTTGCTTGTTAATGACCAATTTTTATATAGGATGGTAGACAGCCCTACAACCTTGATGATTGTTGTTCCCTTACCTTCCTAATTAGGACACCCTAGATTGTTTGTGTATTGATACCATAGTACTGTTTTGACCTAGAATGATTAGTGTACCTAGGTGAGACTTCCAACTGCTACGGTATGCCCTGACCTTGTATACTATTCCTTCAAATTGCATGATTTAGAAAAAAAAATTTAGACCTTGATTGTTGGGAGATAGGGACGTCACCCCATTAGTATCAGTTGTAGATATATATAGGTTAGTCCTTGATGTGGGGATGTGTCTCTATAAACATGTAGCTTATGAGATTTATGAGAGATTATAGTATCAGCCTTGATGGGATGTATGAGTCTTTTGGTGAGCATAAATGTGTTATGAGAGATAGGGGCCTATATGTCTTAGTAATGCATCATTCCTTTGGTAATAGAATGTACTAATAGATGGTTAATAGGAAGATAATAGTTTGAGTATACCTATAGCCTATGATCAGTTCTTTTTCATCCTTAGTTAAGACTACTTTAAAATAGGTCCAGTCCCTTGAATATAGGTTTCAGTCCATATTCTATTGAAGTTCCATTACCGCCGTACAGCAGAGCAGTATTGGAGGTATTCCTAGATTAACATTTTTTAGATGTCCGTTTATTATTCCAGTGTTAGGAAGTGTTACCTAGATATTGGGTAGGTTAGAGGCTCTAGAAAGAGTACTATCGATCTTAAATTTCGAAGACGAAATTTTTCTACGGTGGGTAGAGTTGTAGCACCCAGTTTCCCAAATGAGGATAATTTTAAAATTTTGTGTTTATAATTATTTTAATAATGATATTTAATTCATGATATAATTTTTGCTGATTTTAAATTATTTTAAAATTATTTAAATCAATGACTTGTGGTTTTGACGTTTTGCTAGTGAAACCCTAGAGACTGTTTGACCTAGAGCCTAACCATGTGATTATGATATTTTAATGTCATTTTTGGCCTAAGGATATTTTTTTGCATTTGAGCTCTTTGAATTATTTTGATATTATTTTATTATTTATGATATTGTTTTGGGGTTATTTGAGTCGGGTTCGAATTTCAACTCAATCCGACTTGAAACGGGGACCCGGGGGTAGTTTGACTCTAGTGGGACCCACACACTAGTTAGGCATAGCCCATATGATATTAATTTTAGTCCACATGATAGAAATATTTTAGTTAGAGGTTAGACTAATTATTATGGATAAGGTTAGTGTGATTAGAGACTTTAGAATGACTAATTTAGCCCCAACCAATTAGCCCTTTCCTAATACTCATAGAATAGGTTAGTAGGGGCTTTTGAACTTTTCCTAATAGGACAAAACCACCTTTATGGCCAGCCACAATAAGGATAGGGTTGAGCCTCCCATTTGTCATTATCCATCTATTTTTCTCTCTCTTGTTCTTCCCCAAATTCCTAGAGAGCAATCCCTAGCAATTTCTCCACCAAATTCTTCCATTTTACCACCAAATCTTCTTCTTTCCTTCTCCATTCTAGCCAAGGAGGAAGCTACCCAAGTTAGGAGGATTCGGAGCTCGTTCGTGTCCTTTTGGAATCTCTACGTGTCGGTGTCGCTCCGGGAAGATTTTTCTTCGATTCGATCTACCGGGAGGTATAAATCCCTTTTCCTTTTCATTTCCTCATGCATGTAGGTCTATTTTGAACCCATAGGAATGATCCCCATGGTTGTATCTCCATTTGTGTCCATTTTGTGTCCATTTGGAGGTCATAGGAGTGTCCTTTGTGTTGTGGATGTGTTCATGTTACATATATAGATTTATATATATATATATTGTAATGAGAGTGTATCTATATTTATATATGTAATAAATGGTTCATGATGATTATATAATCAAGTTTGTGAGTGTTGTTCCTCATATTATTATTGCTATTATTGTTGTGGATAATTAGGATATATATTGTGTATTCTTTTGGCGCAAACTATCTAAATCCGTCATGATTTTTATCCACATTTTTAATTTCAACCCTGACTTAGAAATATCATAACTTCTAGCTCAAAGTTCGGTTTAATCTCCCGTTTTTTTTAAAAGAAGCGTATTGAAGTTAGATTTACAAAAACATATATTAATAGGCCTAATTTTTTCTGTAACTTTCTGGAGAATTATTTGAGTGTCAGCTGTACGAAAGACAAACACGTTCTCGGTGTTTTCGCGATTCTGGGAGTTTCCGGAAACGAAAATGCGATCCGTTTGAAGTTTCGGAAAGCTAACACATAGATCTATAATATACTTTAATCCTAAATTTTAATTCATGCTGAAATGGTACAGTATTGATTATTAGTAGGAGTTATTATTCGGCATATGCATTTTGTGCACCCTTGTGTGTAATATAATATTCTATTTAATTTTAACCCATGTTAATGTATATACATTATGTAATTAAATAGAGAATGCAAGCATGAGTAAATGGTTAAATAAATAATGTATAAGGTGATAATGTAAGCATGTATAAGTATGGCTTGTAATGAATATGTAGGTTCCATAGTGTGTAATGTATGGTACATATAGTAGTGCAAGAGAATAAATGAATGATGAATGAATGAAAGCATGAATGTAATGTAATAATAGATGTAATATATGAAATATACAAGTTAATGAGATATAATGTTCTATGTTAACACAAATCCTATATTACCTCATGTACCCCCTTACACTATGTTGACACTATCACACTTGACACATTGTTCACTTACACTTTGACACTCTTTGATATGTACACACTATGTATGCCCATTTAACCCTCACTTGCCCCTTTGCCATGTTCACATACACACACATAGCCTCTTAAATAAGTATTTATGAATATAGTTAACTTAGCTATGTATGTATATTATATATATGTTAGCATATTGTGTTGTAATATATAAGTTTATATAACCATTTGAAATGCCATGATTATAGACCTAATGTTGAATACCAATATATGCATGTGTATATATGTGTAGACATATATAGTTTAAAGTAATAGATTACCTAGTGTATATCCAATGTGAATTATTGCCTATTTGAGTATTGAATAATTGTATGCTATATAGAGTTGGGTGTATGTTGGCTTGTATAGCCTTGTATTGATGTGTGCTTGCTAGGATAAGTCTTGGTTAGGCCTAGTAAGACTTGCTGGATTAGGACATGACCTAGTTTGACCTAGTTTGACTAGTGCAGTTGACCAAGGGTTGACTTTGGCCTAATTTGACCTAGATTCATGTAGAATGCATTGTAGTGCTTTATATTACCCTTCTGGACATGTTGTGACTTGTGCTATTCTAATTAGGAGCCAGACACCTCTCCTCGGATAGTATCTTTACCTTGGACATTCAGATATCAGGCGAGTACATTCTCTGATCATTTCATATCCTGCTTAGAATTATATTCCTGCTTTAGATTACTATACTTGATGTTGTCACGACATTATCACGGATTAGTACTATATGGATCTTCTCATGCGATGTTATCCCCCTTGGGAGCATCCGGTACATTGTGTCATGTGCATTTCACTTTCATCATGTACTCCTGTGCTTCCATTTTACATGTGCACTCCTGTAAATCTTATACTCTTATGTTCACGGAGCCCCCATGTATACTATCATGTGCACCCTATATGGGCCCCATGTGATATCCTGTGCAATAACATAACATGTTTAGATCCTTGTGTATTGATTGGGGATACGGGGGAGTACTAGTAGTTGTGTGAATAATTCCATTGTAGTGTAGATCCTGTGCACCTCGATATCCTGTGCAAATTTGCCCTGTTCACATGTGCTATCTCGTACTCTGACTCACTAGCCACTGTTAGTTCTCTATTTATAGTAGATATTTCTGTTACAGTTCTCTCTCTTGTTTAAATACTGTATTTTTTCAGATCCTATATTTTACTCTACTGCATGATTATATTTTCTAACCTGCTATGATCTGTTGAGATGTACTGTACTCGCTCATGTCCTGACTGGACCTGTTGATAAATTTTACAGATAGCCTGGAGGTTGCCTGCTAGCCTAGAGGAGACAGTAGAGGTTGCATAGATAGCTAGGGTTTTTGCTTCTCGTTTATTTTCAATCATCTTGAGTTGTATTTATGGATTACTGTATTTGGGTTTTGAGATGTATTCTGAGTTTGTATCTTAGACACTTAGACTTCTATCTATTGTATCTCTTTTTGATTTCATGTTTTATCTATCTTCCTTTATGCTCTACCTTAGATGTGATTGAGCTTATATTCTGCTATGTCACCCCATTCGGGAGTATAAACTGTTTAGTCTTATACTGTTAGATGCATTGAGACCTAGGACAGCGTTCTACTGCCGACACTGCGGCGTAGGCTGGGCGTTGTTACGTTCTCGTGCCCTAACTCTAGGGTGCGGGTCGTGACATATAGGCTACCCATAAGTCCAATTCTGGACATAGGGGCAAAATAGTAATTTTGGGTCAAAACGGTATCCGTCGTTGGGCCCGCTTTGCACCGAAAAATATGCCAGAGCCTATAGTCTCTAAATTCATCAAACTACGGATTCGGTTTGACGATACGAACCCAACCGTATGTCTAAATTTGGATTCCATGGGTCGTGCACAAATTCGTCCGTTTGATTGGATCGCGGGTCCACCAAATTAGCCTTCTGGTCGACCTTCTCAGAATCGGACTAAACTTGGCATACAGGATCAGAAAAATGCTACAGTCCCATTGGCACAAGTTTTGTCTCATGTTTACGAACATACACAAAGTAATTTGCTAGTTTACAAAAAGGTCGATACGGTGATTTTCAATGGATACGCCTCAAATTCATCACGCACACACCACAAAATCGAGTTCCATCAAAGTCCACACGTTCGTGAAGTCGATACGTACCTTTTGATACTTTTGGTTTGTGACCATGTCGCCAGGTTTGTCAGGGCGCATGCCGTATCCGAAAAATTTATAAGTTTTAAAACTGTTTTGAAAGCGATTTTTCTCAGTTTTGTGAAACAAACTTCTCAGCATATACTAAATGAAAAATTAAAATATAAAGAGTTTTAAAGCCCTATAGGTTGTCTATGACTCTATTCAAATGGTTTTCTAAAATTATTACTGTATTGAAAGCATTCAGCCTTCCAAACTAGGGTTTGAACCCAAAAAGATGTCCAATTTTTGAACAGTTTTTCGTCGATTTTGCATCGATTTCCTGGGAATCCTGGTAGGGTTTATGAAATTATATTTAAAGGGGGTTGAAGTTGGTCATCTTGGGGTCATACCTGAAAAATTGGCTCGACAAACGATAGATCGGTCGTGGAGGAATCCCTCCGCGAAGGTGGCTTCGCAGTGTCGCTATTGCTGTTGTGCGCTCTGACCCACGTGCGTTTAGGTACCAAATTCGGCGATCCCCGGCAGCTAGGGCGACGCGCAGGTGGTCGGGGGTTGTAACGCTCCTGTCCCAAAATACGTAGGACTAGGAACGTAGATATGCCAGCTGTATTCATACGAAGTATACTCCAATATATGGAATCCTCGTATGAATACATAAGCTGTAAAATACAGTAGAACCATAGCTAATCTCATCAACACAAAATAAATAAATAAAGATATCATAAAATGATAATGAATTGTCTTGATACAATATGTTGGGCGGAGACAAATCCACTACCAACAAGTAAAGGAAAAATACATGAGAAAACAAATAATTTTTGGCGAGCGAAGCAAAGACGATCCAAGCGCAATCATCCTCGAAGAAAATAGAAATGATCATGGCTAGAGCTAGAACACCTGCGAAAGACAAGAGCACACACCTGAAGAGAAAACCAGGTCCTCAAAGGGACATAACAAGACACATAATATCATGCCATATAAACTGAATAAATATTGCTCAAATAAATAAGTCAATCGAATTATAATATGGTCCAATACTCACCTATTGAACAAGCGTACCATCCCCCCAACCAAATAAGGACAGGAGATGGTAAACTAATTCACGGCGACGTATCTTTCCATGCTATAAATCCAATATGGTATCCAGATCCCAACAAGGTTCAATACCTTCTCATCGAAGTAGTAAGTCACACCTACAACCAAACAAGGACAAGATGTGACGAACTAATCCGCGACAAGTTATTGTTCTAAGCCACGATAAGATACAAGTACCCAAACCAAAAGTACTCGTACCTAACGGATAAAGGTGCCTAACCGTTCTAAGTGAAATGTAGTTAAGAACAATCCTTCCTACGCATGGGCCCTGGCTTTATAGGATCGGCATAGTCCCCCCTTGGGACACTAGAGGCCCAATCAATAAGAGCATGACGTTCCGCAGAATCGTCAGTGGCCGTCAGTAATCATGGGTCAACAACCCCGTACCTCCAGCGGAGAATCCGGGTCACAAGGAAAAGTGCATCGAAGCCCATACGCTAAGGAATTGTCCTCCCCGCCCAATGCCTACTTTGTTGTATCCACAACAGTAAACCTCTATAACCGCTAAGTCAAACTAATCATGCAATTTCTATTAGCGGTTATTCCTATCGTACGGCTTGTACATACTGGTGGCCAGCCAATCACGCACTTTCGTGTTCTACATACGACACATAACTTCGTGGTAAAACGTGTCAAGCCATGAATGCAACACACAAAGGTGGTCCCTTAAATCTAGGTTTAATGTGTAAGAAAAATAATACATAGCAGAATATAAATGAACAGTAAGTTCTAACAGGTTATGCCATGTATCACAGTTTATTTTGCATAAAGAAAATAAATAATGCATGAAATATGAGCTAAAATAAATAAACAGCAAATGGCAAGGTGTCTTACCTGGTAAGGCTCCTGGTGTGCTACGATGATCCAGGTGGCACGAACTGTGACTTCGGTGCAACAACTATGCAAGGTGACCTCGGGTGATGGTACGGCCAGTTCCATTGGGTCCAGGACGGTCCAATTAGTTAGGGATGATATAAATAAGTTCGAGATTTGGAAGAGGATAGGAATATGGCTAGCAAGGGACAAGATTGGATATTCGAGAGAATTTGCCAGAAATAGTAAATAAAAACTATTTGAAAAATATCTTTGAAATTGAGTTTTGGCTACTCAAAATATTATAAATAAATATGTAGAAAAATCCATAAATATCTTTTAGGCTAGAACTAAATTTGTAAAAATATAAGTTTTTGACCAAAACTATATTCTTAAAATAACATAAAGATAAGTTATATATATATGGAGAATAAATTCAATGTTAAATACCAGTAAAACCAGACAATAATAACAAATCCAAATAACATAGAAGCCATAAGGAGTTCAAAGCCTGATACTATCATTTATAAGCAATAATTAAAAAATATTACTATATATCTTAATAGGATAAACTAATAACAATAATACTTATAATAATATATTCCTAATAATATAATGTACGTATAGCAATTAGTCGCTACTGTATACAAGACAATCAACAGAGAAAAAATAAAAATAAAAAATGAATTAAATTAAACCAAAACCAAAAGAACAATGACAGGGCTGCCGCCATCTTTGAAAGGAAGGGATTTAAGTCCTCTCCATGTTAGCAATTTGTTAATGCTAACATTATAATAAAATAATCTCTAAGGTAGGAAAGAGAAAATCTATTGAAAAGAAAGATATAGCACAGTAATAAATAAATAAAAAGCAACTTAAATAAATAAGTAAATAAATCAACTTAAATAACTAAATAAAATAAATCAACTTAAATAACTAAATAAAACAAAGCAACAAAAAAATAAAACAAAGCAGCAAAAATAAATAATAAAAATAAAAGGAGTCAGAGAGAGAGAGAGTGTTAACACTTAACCCCTCTCAAAAAAAGGAATTGGAGAAGGAGCGGGGAGAGGGAAGAAGAAGCGGTGGCGGTTGCTCTGGCGGTGGTGACGCGGATGACAGGGCGGCGGGTGGTTTTCGGTCCGGCAGCGGTTAGCAACGGGTGATAGGGGTTTTCGGTGGACGGAGAAGAGAAGACTCGCCGGTTGGTGGCGATGACGATGGTGGTTTTTAGGGTTCCGGTCGGGGCGGTCGGGACTGTGTGCGGGCGGTGCGCTCGCGCTCGGATGGGACTGCGGGAACCAGGGAAGAGGAGTTCGACGAAAGGTCCGCCGCGGCGCGCGGAGCGTCGTCGGGCGCAGAGGCAGGTCGCGTCGGACGGTCAGGTATGTAGGGTTAGGATTTTATTTTTATTTTTCCCTTCTCTGTTATCGTGGTGTGGTGGTTGGCCGAGAGTCGAGGAGGGTTGGCGGAGTGACGGTGACGGTTTAGGGGGTTTTTGGTTGTGTCGTGGCAGAGGTTTATGGCATTGGCGACAGGGGTGGTCTGGGTGGTGTTGATTGGTTTGGTTGGAATTTGGCGGTGGTGGTTTTTGGTGGTGTAGGCGGGGCTGCCGGAGTTTCGGCGGGGGTTTTTATTGACACAAAGTCACAGTCAACCAAATATCGATAACATTGACTAAATAATACTTGTAATAATTCAATAGACACACGACGACTACATCCAGGTCAAGTCAGACGATAGCTCAGTTTTTGCAATGCAAGTCATTCTTGAGTCTGTATTTTATAAATTTATTGAGTCTAGACTGATGTAAGCTGAGTTGTGCTGAGCTCTTAAGATTTAACCTATAACCTACGGAAAATCCATAAGCTCCACACATCCAAATAAGCCCATTGGACCTTAAGACCTATTCTGTGCTCTGGAGACAGAGTTCGGGTCGAACTCTGCCTCCACACAGAGTTCGGGCCGAACTTTGTCCCCTAAAAATCAGTACCCTAATTTTTAGGGTTGGCTGGTTGCTAGTTGTCCAACGGCCAAATATTTGAAAATTCCTACCAGAATTCTGGCCGAATTCTGCCTACTACTATCCTATAAATAGGCCATGAATTCTCTCATTTTCATTCATCCAATCTTCTCTTCTCTTCTCTCTAAAGCTCAATACAAGCCATATCCTTCTTCATCTACTAGCCACAAGCTCCCTAAGCCTCAAGTGCTCAGCATTTTTCAGTTAGGAGTTTTGTGCAAGAGTTCAAGAAGTCACTTCGAAAATTCCAAGGATCGCCACTACGATCTTTGTAAGAAGTTGACGTGCTCTTCTGAAGAAAAGGTACAGGATGTAACTGCTATTTCACAAATAGTGGATTTAATCCTGAGCTAGAGTTCTCAGGCCTGGACTTGTCCTCCACGAGGGAAACTAGGTTAAAATTGGCTGTGTTTGCGTATGCTTTCTTGCTCCTTATTTATTTTCGCATTTACTCTGATTAATTTTAGATTGTGAAAGAGTTTAATTTTTAATTAGCTATTATCGCTATAAACTCTATTCACCCCCCTCTAGAGTTGCCATCTGTTCTTCAGTTTTGGCCGGAGCAGGGTGGTCGGGTGGTGAGAATGATGATAAGGATGACGATGGTGGTAGTGGTCGGAACGACCGGCTGTGCGAGGTTGTCCTCGGAGACGGGGTGGAGCTGGGGGTGCTCGGGGGGTAGTTGGGATGGGGCTAAGGTTAGGTTGTGTCGGGACGGACGGGACGAGGACGGCGGTGGTGATTGGTGAAGGGTGTTGGGTTGGCCGAGGACAGGTGGCCGGGGACGGGGCTGTCAACAGAAGGCTAGAGTTAGGGTTTAGAATAGTATTGGGTTTGCTGTGTCGAAATCGTGTCCGACATATGGACACGAAGAAGGTGAAATGTACATGTAAAATATGGAATAAGAATTTAGACGGACATAGACACGATGCACGCACTATTGTGGTGGAATTTGTGGAAGAATAAATTGTGGAGAATTATGGATGAGTACCTACCTATTTATAGGATGTGGGAATTCCTAATTGGATAGGATTATGATTGATTTAAACCCAATTTAGATAATTCAATCTATTAATTTAAAATCAATCAAATTCAAATCCAAACCAAAATTCCATTTAAATCTAATTAAATTCTTTTGGTTTAAAATCAAATCAATTTCAAATATAGATATTCGTTTACTATTTAAATGTATCCATGGAATCAAATCAAAATTTAAATTGTCACAAATATTTCAAAAATATGTTTTCCAAAAATGCTAGTAATAATAATTTCAAAAATTACACTATTTATTTAAAAATAAGGTAATAAATAATTTTGATATATGTATGCACAAATAATGTTTACATAAATATATTTTCCTAGTATACAATAAAAATATTATTATTTATTTAAAGGGCATTTAAAATAAAAAGAACAAACTTAGCAATTTTTGTATGATAGCAAAGTATTTATTATATAAATTATTTTGAACTATAAAAATAAAAATAAAAATATTTTTCTAAAAATATGTACGCTCGTCCATATTCGTATTCGACGAGCAATTACGAAATACGTCATTTGCGCACAACGTACAATACGACTACACGACGTACAATACAAAAATTTTAAATCAGTACCAAAATCGAAAAAAATATTGTAGAAATTTAGGAGTTTTACATCCTACCCGACTTAAAAGAATTTCTTCCTCAAAATTAAGAATTCGTAGGGGGGTGAGAAGACACAAGGGGGTATCTATGGGAAACAATCTATAACAAATCATGCCGTAAGAATTAACGATCTAGATCATAGAAAAATAATACGGTATGGTCACGGGTAATGAATGCGGGTCACGATTAAGAGAACAAAATAGATTCACTTAAATTAAGCAATTAGAGGGTCTTGATAGGGCCGAGTAGTTTGGGATGAAGATATAGCAACATCGAGTGAGAATGGTCATAGCAGATGGGAAGGTTAGAGGAAGTTCTAGTATGACGCTTTCGTCCTCCTAAAATAGGTGAGGGCGAAGCAATATAGAGTTCGAAGGAGACGTTATCGAATACGAATACGTGATTCAAGGACGACCGAATTTTTTTTCAAAAGGAGTTGCCAAGGCAGTCGCGGATGGGACTCTAGAGGGCAAGTTTAGCTATGTCTCCATCCACGTAGATCGATAAATAAAAGCGAACCAAAGTGCATTTGGTTGATCAGACCATCATGTACCGGTTCTGATAGACAATATGTTAGTGGGGTACCTCCATTAACATATATGTCACGAACAAGCTTGGTAAAAGGCTAAGCTTGCAAAAACTAGGCTACATTAGCATCATTAGTCTAGATAGTAAAAATATAGGCACGATAATAGATGAATAAAAACAAATATAAATAGTCTAAGAGTCATAAGGATCTAGGTCTTGTTTATTCCTATACCATAATTCTACGATTTTATTGACCAAGGCTTGGTTGACCAAATGGGTTAACTTCTTCTAGTCTCTATGGTATAGATAATACCATTTGTATTCCTTTAATGGTCAAGGGTGTGTGGGGTATTCTACCCAACTTAAAAGAATTAAGCTAAGGGTGTTTGGGACATCTAACTAGTATGGCCAATCTCTAGCAGGCACGAAGGAAAGATAAGAATTTTGTTAGAAGGAATCAAGCAAGATACAGTCGATGAGTCAAACGGTAGATAAAATCTAGGAAAGAGTCAAGTATGTGGATGAGACCCTAGACTTCTAATCCTATACGCAGGCTTGCTTGGTATGGTAAAGTAACCAAACAATTTATCTTGACCAGTATGGGTTACCACAAAAACATGTAACGCCCCAGTCCCAAAATACGTAGAACTAGGAACGTAGACATACCAGCTGTATTCATACGAAGTATACTCCAATATATAGAATCCTCGTATGAATACATAAGTTGTAAAATACAGTAGAACCATAGCTAATCTCATCCACACAAAATAAATAAATAAAGATATCATAAAATGATAATGAATTGTCTTGATATAATATGTTGGGCGAAGACAAATCCACTACCAACAAGTAAAGAAAAAATACATGAGAAAACAAATGATTTTTGGCGAGCGAAGCGAAGACGATCCTAGCGCAATCATCCTCGAAGAAAATAGCAATGATCACGGCTAGATCTAAACACCTGCGAAAGACAAGCGCACACACCTGGAGAGATAACCAGGTCCTCAGAGGGACGTAATACGACACATAATATCATGCCATATAAACTGAATAAATATTGCTCAAATAAATAAGTCAATCGAATTATAACATGGTCCAATACGCACCTATTGAACGAGCGTACCATCCCCCCAACCACACAAGGACAAGAGATGGTAAACTAATTCACGGCGACGTATCTTTCCATGCTATGAATCAAATATGGTATCCGGACCCCAACAAGGTTCAATACCTTCTCATCGAAGTAGTAAGTCACATCTACAACCAAACAAGGACAAGATGTGACGAACTAATCCGCGACAAGTTATTGTTCCAAGCCACGATCAGATACAAGTACCCAAACCAAAAGTACTCGTACCTAACAGATAAAGGTGCCGAACCGTTCTAAGTGAAATGTAGTTAAGAACAATCCTTCCTACGCATGGGCCCTGGCTGAATAGGATCGATATAGTCCCCCCTTGGGGCACTAGAGGCCCAATCAATAAGAGCATGACGTTCCGCAGAATCGTCAGTGGCCGTCAGTAATCATGGGTCAACAACCCCGTATCTCCAGCGAAGAATCCGGGTCACAAAAGAAAGTGCATCGAAGCCCATACGCTAAGGAATTGTCCTTCCCGTCCAATGCCTACTCTGTTGTATCCACAACAGTAAACCTCTATAACCGCTAAGTCAAACTAATCATGCAATTTCTATTAGCGGTTATTCATATCGCACGGCTTGTACGTACTGGTGTCCAACCAATCACGCACTTTCGTGTTCTACATGTGACACATAACTTTGTGGTACAACGTGTCAAGGCCATGAATGAAACACACAAAGGTGGTCCCTTAAATCTAGGTTTAATGTGTAAGAAAAATAATACATAGCAGAATATAAATGAACAGTAATTTCTAACAGGTTATGCCATATATCACAGTTTATTTTGCATAAAGAAAATAAATAATGCATGAAATATGAGCTAAAATAAATAAACAGCAAATGGCAAGGTGTCTTGTCTGGTAAGGCTCCTGGTGTGCTGCGATGATCCAGGTGGCACGAACTGCGACTTCGGTGCAACAACTATGTAAGGTGACCTCGGGTGGTGGTACGGTCAGTTCCATTGGGTCCAGGACGGTCCAATTAGTTAGGGATGATATAAATAAGTTCGAGATTTGAAAGATGATAGAAATATGGCTAGCAAGGGACAAAATTGAATATTCGAGAGAATTTGCCAGAAATAGTAAATAAAAACTATTTGAAAAATATCTTTGAAATTAAGTTTTGGCAACTCAAAATATTATAAATAAATATGTGAAAAAATCCATAAATATCTTTTAGGCTAGAACTAAATTTGTAAACATATAAGTTTTTGACCAAAACTATATTCTTAAAATAACATAAAGATAAGCTATATATATATATATATATATATATATATATATATATATATATATATATATATAAAATAAATAAATATATATATATATATATATATATATATATATATATATATATATATAGACAATAAATCCAATGTTAAATACCAGTAAAACCAGACAATAATAACAAATCCAAATAACATAGAAGCCATAAGGAGTTCAAAGCCTAATACTATCATTTATAAGCAATAATTGAAAAATATTACTATATATCTTAATAGGACAAACTAATAACAATAATACTTATAATAATATATTTCTAATAATATAATGTACGTATAGCAATTAGTCGCTACTGTATACAAGACAATCAACAGAGAAAAAAAATAAAAAAATGAATTAAATTAAACCAAAACTAAAAGAACAATGACAGGGCTGCCGCCATCTTTGAAAGGAAGGGATTTAAGTCCTCTCCATGTTAGCAATTTGTTAATGCTTACATTATAATAAAATAATCCCTAAGGTAGGAAAGAGAAAATCCATTGAAAAGAAAGATATAGCACAGTAATAAATAAATAAAAAGCAACTTAAATAAATAAGTAAATAAAGCAACTTAAATAACTAAATAAAACAAAGCAACAAAAAAATAAAACAATGCAGCAAAAATAAATAATAAAAATAAAAGGAGTCAGAGAGAGAGTGTGTTAACAGTTAACCTCTCTAAAAAAAAGAATTGAAGAAGGAGCGGGGAGAGAGAAGGAGAAGCGGTGGCGGTTGCTCCGGAGGTGGTGACGCGGATGACAAGGCGGCGGGTGGTTTTCGGTCCGGCGGCGGTTAGCAACGGGAGACAGGGGTTTCCGGTGGACGGAGAAGAGAAGACTCGCCAGTCGGTGGCGATGACGATGGCGGTTTTTTGGGTTTCGGTCGGGGCGGTCGGGACTGTGTGCGAGCGGCGCGCTCGCGCTCGGACGGGGCTGCGGGAACCAGGGAAGATGAGTTCGGCGAAAGGTCCGCGGCGGCGCGCGAAGTGTCGTCTGGCGCGCAGAGGCCGGTCGCGTCGGACGGTCAGGTATGTAGGGTTAGGGTTTTATTTTCCCTTCTCTGTTGTCGTGGTGTGGTGGTTGGCCGAGAGTCGAGGAGGGTTGGCGGAGTGACGGTGACGGTTTAGGGGGTTTTTGGCTGTGTCGTGGCAGAGGTTTATGGCGTTGGCGATGGGGGTGGTCTGGGCGGTGTTGATCGGTTTGGTTTAATTTTGGCGGTGGTGGTTTTTGGTGGTGTAAGTGGGGCTGCCGGAGTTTCGGCGGGGGTTTTGGTCGGAGCAGGGTGGTCGGGTGGTGAGAATGATCATAAGGATGACGATGGTGGTAGTGTTCGGAACGACCGGCTGTACGGGGTTGTCCTCGGAGACGGGGTGGAGCTGGGGGTGCTCGGATGGTAGTTGGGATGGGGCTAAGGTTAGGTTGTGTCGGGACGGACGGGGCGAGGATGGCGGTGGTGATTGGTGAAGGGTGTTGGGTTGGCCGAGGACAGGTGGCCGGGGACGGGGCTGTCAACAGAAGGCTAGAGTTAGGGTTTAGAATAGTATTGGGTTTGCTGTGTCGAAATCGTGTCCGACATGTGGACACGAAGAAGGTGAAATGTACATGTAAAATATGGAATAAGAATTTGGACGAACATAGACACGATGCACGCACTATTGTGGTGGAATTTGTGGAAGAATAAATTGTGGAGAATTATGGATGAGTACCTGCCTATTTATAGGATGTGGGAATTTCCAATTGGATAGGATTAGGATTGATTTAAACCCAATTTAGATAATTCAATCTATTAATTTAAAATCAATCAAATTCAAATCCAAATCAAAATCCCATTTAAATCTAATTAAATTCTTTTGGTTTAAAATTAAATCAATTTCAAATATAGATATTAGTTTACTATTTAAATGTATCCATGGAATCAAATCAAAATTTAAATTGTCACAAATATTTCAAAAATATGTTTTCCAAAAATACTAGTAATAATAATTTCAAAAAGTACACTATTTATTTAAAAATAAGGTAATAAATAATTTTGATATATGTATGCACAAATAATATTTACATAAATATATTTTCCTAGTATACAATAAAAATATTATTATTTATTTGAAGGGCATTTAAAATAAAAAGAACAAACTTAGCAATTTTTGTATAATAGCAAAGTATTTATTATATAAATTATTTTGAACTATAAAAATTAACATTAAAATATTTTTCTAAAAATATGTACGCTCGTCCATATTCTTACTCGACGAGCAATTACGAAATACGTCGTTTGCGCACAACGTACAAAACGACTACGCGACGTGCAATACAAAAATTTTAAATCAGTACCAAAATCGAAAAAAAATATAGTAGAAATTTAGGGGTTTTACAGGGGTGCACGAAAGGTAGGGGTGTCTGGGTTTTAGTTAGGGTTGGAGAGTTTTGGTTGGGGTTTTCCCCTTCCTTTCTTGCTATCGCCAGTATATATATAAATGGGTGGAGGACTCTACTGTCGGGCCTAGCTTGGTTATTCATCTCGCAAGATTTCAAAATGTCGCGAGATTTTGTTTTGTTTTTTTAAAGCTGTTTATCCTTATATATATATATATATATATATATAAGGATAAATAGCTTTAAAAAAATAAAATAAAATCTCGCGAGCAGTGTTCTGATCACTTGCTTCTTTGGCTTTGGGTTTTTGTATGCATATTTTAGATGGTTTTCATGGCTTGTGTTCTTCGAACATCATATTTCTTATCGAACTCTTGGGTAGAGGATCGTGCGGTACCAACGCACGATTACATAATATAAGGCAGCAATCCAACTACTAATACGTAAGTAACCAACAATCATCACAGTCATCCTAACATCCACTAATGCTTGCATCGCCAACTAGAACCCATAGTCTGTCATCAGAACAGTAACTCACCCCTACATCAAACAATAACAAGGGAATGAATTACCGCACCGGGACAGCGTTACGTGCCAGCCAGCTTAGCAAGCAATAAGCCATACAATTTAGGTGAATAAGCGGCTACTCAAATGTCTAGGACTGTCTATGTGGAGGTTGGGTTACCCCAACAATGCGATATAGGAATCCTCATATTGTGCCATCCCAGCAGGGCTAGCGGGGCCAAGTATATCAAGACTAAATGAGTGTCGGTCCCTCGTAAGACCACCGGGCTCTGCATGTCACCACCGGTCCATCGTAAGGCCACCGTGCCGAGCATGCCATGTATATAATGTATACTATATAAAGTAGCCGGATATTGTCATCCGCTAGTACGAATGGAAATAATATCTGTGGCGGCCAGCCTGCAGGTCATTACTAATGTCTGGGATAAGGCTAGTAATGTACGATCTCGTGATTTCGTTCCCTCCCAATGCTTCTACCAGTTTAAGTTGCCTAGATTAACCATACATTTATCCGGAGTCACATGCCGTGGTCACATGATCATCCTCCTAGATGTCATACCTCAGTACGAGAACGCTAAGTAAGAAACAACCTCGGCACCTATAGTCCCAGTTGTGATCCATCCTTAGTGTTATGCAACAAGCAAGCAAGGAATCCTAACCACGCTAAGACTATAGGCCAACTACCAGATACCCGTGCAGGTAATCATATAATATAGCTAGAATATCAAGTTGGCATCGCAATGCCATATAATCATGGAAGTAGCACCTCAAAGTGCCAGTAGACAAGGAGCACCACAGTGCAAGGTCAGGGCCAGTACCTTAAAGGGTAAGCTAGACTTATAGCACGGATACAAGTAGTCAGGTCTGGGGCAAGGACAAATCTGTCAGTCACAAGAAGTCATTTGCCCACATCGTGGCATGGATATCAGGTCAATTACATGATCAGAACCTCTACTATAATAACATCTCAAGCATATATGGGAGCCTACAGCTCCAATCATCAATCGGTCCATCCACCAGATCAATCTAGCAAGAGTCTCCCATCCATCATGGAGTGAATATCACGTCAATAAAGACAACCACCAAATACCAAGCTCATCACCATAACAATGCTAGGCCCTCTGGCTCACAAGAATCCTCTGAATCGATGATCACAAGCTATCAACAAATAAGTCTCACCACCACCAAGATATAGCAAACAAACCAGGTTTTGGGCGCTTGGGAAGTCGAGTGAAAATTATATAATAATATCCTCGATGTTCTCCTCGTTCCGCAAAATATTCGCACAATAATCCAACTCCAGGAATCCAATGAGTCTACCGATACATTATTCTAGATCAATCCTCAAATACTACGCAATCTAAATATTCTCAATGTCACAATTTTGATACATAAGACAATTGTCAGTCCTATCTGGCTATACTAGGACAACTCCTAGAATGAATGGTCAGGGTACAAGAATATAATTAAATGCCGCCGAAAAAGTGGCAAGGATTGCGTGAACCACTCTAGAGTAGATCCACAACCCTTAAACCAAACAAGGACCAGGGTTGCAGACCGTCTCCTGAGTAAAACCGCTCTCCTTACGCTATCCGACGGACAAGACAGGTCAAGACGCTAGGTGACTAATCTATTCGGGAGTCTACCTAGCAGGCAATGGGATTAGGTATATTATACCAAGATGAACATGCATGAATCCAGTCCAGCAAACCAAAGGAATGGTTCTGCCTAATCCTTCGAACCAAATACCCAACTGGGAATTCTGGAAAAAATTTGGCAGTCTCCTTTGTAATCTGGACGGGAGCACCCTAAGAATTGGGGCTAAAACCACTCTGCGCAACCCGCCGCAGAATCGCAGAATCGCAGGCTGAGAATACTAAGTCTCAGCTACCAGTAGCACTACGATGCGTACTGGGAACAAATCGATAGCCGAGAACACTAAGTCTCGGCCTCCAGCAGCACTACGATGCGTACTGGAAACCAATCAAACCCGAGACCACTAAGTCCCGGCCTCCAGCAGCACTACAATGCGTACTCGGTGCCAAGCCAACACATATAACAAGAAATTGCCACGCATGGCGCACCAAGACCCACAGTCACAATCCAAGCCACAAGCAGAGTCATAGAAATAGTTAGCCAAGTCGTTACCCGACCACGAGTCAGACACGGGGCATATGGGGACAAACCATACTCGTGAGTCGTGCTCGTGTCCTCGGAGGTGTGGATGACCCGTCCGAGATGTGCATACAAATCGATACGCAAATCGAGACGGCACGGGTCACGAGATACGCACAAAGGCCGAGGCACAAAAATCGAGGCGGTATACAAATCGAGATGGCACGGTGCCCGAGGCAGCACGGGAATCGAGGCATCCCGCTGCCCAAGGCAGCACGTGGGTCTATGATGGCACGAAAAATGTGGCAAAACATAAATCGGGGTGCACACATCCAGAGAAGCACGAGGAACAAGGGAACACGCGAATAAAGACTATGCTGCTCGAGGCAGCACAGTGCACGGGGCAGCGCACCATTCAAGGCTATACGCAACCCACGGCACACAACCCAAGGACAGTATGAAACCCGAGGCTGCACGCTGCTCGAGTAGCGCGGGGCCCAAGGGCGTCCCGCCGCTCGAGGCTGGTAGAGCGCTCGTGACGGAGAAGCTGACCACCAGAGAAAAAAAAGGAGAGAGGGGCGGAAGGGCGCCGGTCGCCATCTTGGAGCTCCGCCCGGTCGAGACGGCTCGCCGACGACTGAGGAGACAAAGAGAGGAAAGGGAAATGTGGTGGCAGCCGTCGGTGATGGAGAGGGTGGTGAAGCTGGTGGCCCACGGGGGAGCGGCAGAGGTGATGGTGGCTGAAGATGATGATGTTGGTGGCGGCGGTCGCGGGGGTGACGGACGGCCGGGCTGGAGGTCGATGGCAGCTACGGTGGTGGAGGAGATGATGACGATGATGGTGGTAGTCGTGAAAGTGGTGGTGAAGGTGGTGCAGGCGGTGGTGCCGGCTAAGGGGGCGGCGGTGGCGCCGGATGGAGGAGGCCGGGGAAGGAGAGAGGGTGGAGAGTGAAGGGGGGTGAGTGGGCCGGTTCTCCAGAGATGGTGAGGAGGGAGAGAGGGGAGTTAGGTAGGGGGAGGGTGAGAGTGAGGGAGAGCATAGGTTGGGGTTAGGGTTAGGTAAAGGGGAGGGGTAGATATAGAAAATTTAATAATAATAATAACAATAGTGAAAATACGAAAAATTATAAAATGGAGCTAACAATGTAACCCAATAAAATGATACCAACAGTAAATTATAATGTCAGGCTTAATAACCAAGACCAAATCAGGATCCAAAAGAAAATAAAAAATTAAATAAGTCTAAAATTTTAATTTCACTCTAAACACGAAAAAGTTATATACCTATTTCCAAAATAGGGATTTGACATCCTACCCACCTTACAAAACTTTTGTCCTCAAAATTTCAAAATCATATAAAATAAGATTTTCAAACTAGTACAGATATATCATGAAAACTCTATCCACCTTACTAGAAATGAACAAAATCTCAATATAAAAATAACGATATCTAGCTACACAATTCAACTCGTAAAGTAAAACCAAACAACAAAGGAATCTAAAAATCAAGTCTCACATGCACGTAATAACTCCATAAATCGAAACATGTACAAAATATCGAAAACAATATCAGAAAACGTAAAATCCTAACTGCATAAAAATCCTTATAAATTATAAAATACATGGTATCTGTCTCGAACCGATGATCGCAGTTTCTAATATCCGAAAAATATGTGTCATGATCATTCCTTGCTACGCCATCCGAAATGGCAGCAAAAGATGGATCAGGGCATTATAATCGAGCGGCTGCAACCTTCGTTACCATACCGTCAAGGTATACTAGGGTCACCCGGTACTCTTGACAAATACCCAAAACGAATCAAATCCATAACCCAAATATCCGAATCACTAAAAATCACAAAATCTCTAACAATATAACGAGTCCTAGAAACCATCAAAATCCAAAATCCAAAATCCAGGTGAATCGTAACACACATCCAAAAATATCTTCAATAATAACCACAAGATAGCTTTTCTAGGAAATACTCCATATCCATAGGAAAATACTCCAAACCAAGGATCCACATCAAAACATAATGTACATAAAGTATATCTATAATCAAAATAGTATCCGAAACAGATAATTATGAGTGCGGAACTGTCCAAAATTAAAGGAGCTGAATTCATACAAAATTATCCACTGGATACTCAACAAATGTTAAAATATCCAATATCAGAGTCCAGATGAAATCTTCATTCCGCAGCAATCCAGCCAACGCTCGAAGAGGGCGATAATGATACTAAGTCAACACGAAGTCAACGCACGAAAGGGATAACAAGAAATCAACCAAGGCGAAACACCGGTAGAGAGTACAGAACCCAAGATAAATAATCATTAACCAAATAATGGAGATAAGATAACATCTCATCGGATAAAAAGATCGACATAACCAACTATAGGATCATATCTATCAAACAAGGATCATAGGTAGATAACAACGAATAAGACATGGCCAAGCAAGATAGGTCCAGGTAGAGATGAGGACCAATTTACAAGTTCAAGGGAGCGAAGGACAAGTATAGCAAGTTAGAATCCCAAGGAATAGTGGACTGAGATCAATAATCATGTGATACCCAACAATATCTCAAAACGAGACCTGCATGGGCCACCACTAAAACCATATCACACCCCAGTACCGGAATACGGGGACGGACGTCGGCCAGCTACACCATATAAGGTACGAATACGCTATACGGCGATAACGGCTGTCAAGTCTTGCTGGGTATCCTAGCAGGCAATCAATCTATGGCCTAAATCCGATCTTATATCCACAGACAATGATTAATAAAATAACTACAAGAGAGATAATCATATGAAAAGCAGGAAATACTCATATAATAATCAGAGAGCCTACAATAAGAAATAATGTAGACAAGAATACCTTTCTACATATTTCCCTCATGATCAGGAACTGAAGCACGTCCTCCAAGTCAAGTCTAGAAGATCTACAGGGTCGGTCACAGGCAATCTGGGAACAATCCAGGGTTGGTCAGGCCAACCGCAGCAAGTACCAGAAAGGAAGGCTCAAGGACGGGCGAAGAAAACCAGCATGATATAATATATGACAGGAATAGCACGTATGAACAGCAGTAATGACGGTAGAGGATCGTGCGGTACCAATGCATGATTACAGAATATAAGGCAGTAATCCAACTACTAATACATAAGTAACCAACAATCATCACAGTCATCCTAACATCCACTAATACTTGCATCGCCAACTAGAACTCGTAGTCTGTCATCGGAACAGTAACTCACCCCTATATCAAACAAGAACAATGGAATGAATTACCATACCGGAACAACGTTACGTGCCAGCCAGCTTAGCAAGCAACAAGCCATACAATTTAGGTGAATAAGCGGCCACTCAAATGTCTGCGGCTGTCTATGTGGAGGTTGGGTTACCCCAACAATGTGATATAGGAATCCTCAGATCGTGCCGTCCCAACAGGGCTAGCGGTGCCAAGTATATCAAGACTAAATGAGCACCTGTCCCTCGTAAGACCACCGGGCTCTGCATGTCACCACCGATCCCTCATAAGGCCACCGTGCCGAGCATGCCATGTATATAATGTATAGTACATAAAGTAACTAGATATTGCCATCCGCTAGTACGAATGGTAACAATATCCGTGGCGGCCGGCCTACAGGTCATGACTAATGTCTGGGATAAGGCTGGTAATGCACGATCTCGGGATTTCGTTCCCTCCCAATGCTTCTACCAATTTAAGTTGCCTAGATTAATCATGCATTTATCCGGAATCACATGCCGTGGTCACATGATCATCCTTCTAGATATCGTACCTTAGTACGAGAAAGCTAAATAAGAATCAACCTCGACACCTATAGTCCCAGTTGTGATCCATCCTTAGTGTTATGCAATAAGCAAGCAAGCAATCCTAACCACGCTAAGACTATAGGCCAACTACCAGATACCCGTGCAGGTAATCATATAATATAGCTAGAATATCAAGTTGGCATCGTAATACCATATAATCATGGAAGTAGCACCTCAAAGTGCCAGTAGACAAGGGGCACCGCAGTGCAAGGTCAGGGCCAGTACCTCAAAGGGTAAGCTGGACTTATAGCACGGATACAAGTAGTCAGGTCTGGGGCAAGGACAAATCTGTCAGTCACAAGAAGTCATCTGCCCACTGTTTGCCATTAAAATTGTTTGATTGAAAACTTTAATACAAACAGAACAGTGTTACAATGTAGGACTTAGATGTAGTCCTAGGAGTACACTTTTGTTTAAGCTGGGTCCTTAGTGCCAATGGAGCGAGTGGTAATGCGTTGACTCCGTTGACCGGCTGACGACGGTTATCGGTTCTCTGAAGGCGTGGATTGCTCTGGGTGCTAGAGCTTGCTGAGAGGAGGAAGACGTTGAGTGTCTGTATCTGCCTCTCTGATGATTCCTTGTATATTCGTTATGGATTCTGTGTGTGTGTGTGAAGGAGAAGATCCCTCTATTTATAGTTTTGCAGGCTGGCTGCTCATGCGCGCATATAGGATGTGCCGGTGTGTGGGGACGCCACGTGGAAGTTGCTGATGGGGGCGCGTAGATAATGCGCCCTGATTGAGGGGGAGACCTCTTCATACTGCTATTGTGAGCCGGCACGTAGCAGAGGAGAAGATCTTTCTGTTGCTAAAATCTTGGACGAGTTGAGTCAAAGGACACGTGTCATCGACCCATGGCTCGAAGATCTCGGATTTGGTGGGGAGGTAGAGATCTGGTGAGCTGCGCCTTGATTGGGCGCAGGAGGAGGTTGCGGCTCATAACCTTTAGGAGTTACAAACCATTTAGGGCACATGGCTTTTGAGGCACATGCAGGTGATCTTCCTTCTGTCTTTAGGGATCAGAGATCAGTCTGGGGCGCATGGCTTTTGAGGCGCATGCAAAGCTTCAACTGGAGACTCTTCTTCTATCTTTAGGGATCAGTGAAGGGTCTGAGGCACATGGCTTTTGAGGTGCATGCTGGTTTTGACGCATGGCCGTAGAGGCGCATGGCGATTTGGACGCATGGCCATAGAGGCGCATGCGGATGGCCACGTGGCAGTAGCCGTCGGAATAGAGTCATGATGATGCTGACGTTGCCGACGCTTCGTTCTCTGAAAAAGCTGTCAACTGTTCAGACTTTGGGAAGCGTGCTGCCAACTCTGGTGTCAGTTCAGCATTTAATGTTTGTGACGTTCGATGGACAGCTGAGTGGGTACATTGGTTGGTGTTCCACTCGGCATGGAGATGTGAGGGAGGGCGCATCCTCTGTGATGCGCCGGGTACTGTAGGGCGCGTCTGTGTGATGCGCCTGATGCTGGAGGGCGTGTCCATGTGATGCACTGTTTGGCTGGTGTATCCGACATGTCCTTTAATGATGCGGCTGTCTCGCTCCTCGAGTGCTATAAATAGCCGTTTGGCTGAATTCGAGACGTCCGGTTCATCCATTTAATGCAAATTCATTGCACATAATTCGGAGAGTCATCCACTTGGCGCGTGGGTTTGATTTGCCCGGCCTATAAATAGTGGCATGGAGAGAAGGTTTGCTCCTCATTCCCTCACGTACTTTCAACATGAACTTGGATATGTGGGTGCATTCTGTTGACGAAGTGCTCCCGAGGGTAAAGATGAGACGTCGTGTTGTCTTCGATGCACTTGAAGGTGACTGTTACATCCAAAAGACGGAGTCGAGGGCTTTTAAGGCAGGCGGAAGGTGCCTGTTGCATCCAAAGATAGGGATGTTCGGGCCTCGTCTCCGTTGTTCCGGAAGAGCCGTAGATCGGAATGGTGGTGCTAGGCTCTCTCTTCCTTCAAAGTGGGTGCCGCCCACTTTGATTGTGTTGAAAGCTCCTTGTGCCATGATTTCGATCACGGTCTTCCTTGGTCTTTGGAGGCTCTTTCGAAGCCTCCCCTGGCCACAGCATTTACGGTGCTCTTCTCTTCCTTGGTTCCAGCCAGAGGGTTAAATGCTTTGCTTGGCGAAGCACTTATCAGGTGAGCCTGGCTGGAAGAGCGGCACATAACTGGGCTCTGCTCGGCCAGGTGAGCCTGGTTGAAAGAGTTGCTCATAACTGAGCTGCTGAAGGGATGCACATAACTGAGCTGGATGCACATAACTGAGCTGCTGAAGAGATGGTAGGATGCGCCTGGCTGGAGGCGCATGACATCTGCTGTGCCTGGCTGACAGCGTATGGTGACTGCTGTGCCTATCGAAAGGCGCATGGTGGTTGCTGCGCCTATCTGGAAGGCGCATGGTGGCTGTTGGCTGTAGATCTAGGATCGTTCCTTTGTAGAAATTCTCCTTTGTACAACCTTTTCTAGACATGTAATAGACTTTTATATATATAAATAAAAAGTCCTTTTTCGAATGTCTATGGCTTATTTGATTAGCTGTCTGAGTTCTGGCGCATATAATGCCTGGCGCATGGGCTTTCTGGTTGTAAAATTCTATGCTTCTACAAGACCCCCTTCAAAGTTTTCAAAACTTTTGAATAAGTTTTGGAATACTTTGAATAAAAAGCATGGAGGTCAGGGCGCATGATTTTTGGGCGCATACTTGTTCGGGCGCATGCTCCTTTCAGTTGATGATGATGACGCCTTGGTAACCCAAAAGATTAATGATGATCTTTTGGTTGTATTTGTTGTTATCTCCTCACGGAACCCGAAGCGACGGCTGAGATTACATGTCATCGGTTCACGCGTGCGACCAAGCCCAATAAATAGGTAAGGGTTGGAGAGAGAGAGAGATAGAGTTCATCTGCTCTGTGCCTTTGCTTTCTTTAGAGTTTTTTCTTCAAAACCCTAACTTTTTCTTCTCTGAGAGAATGGCTCCCAAGACTCCTCGCGGTGGTGCCGACAAGGGGAAGGAGAAAGCGAAGGAGTTCGTTGATGAGGATTCACCTATCACCCCTGCAACTCCGGCCGACGTTCGTCCTGAGGTGACGGGTGGGTTTCATTTCCTTCACGTAAGCTTTTGGGCCAGACTGTGCCCTAACTCAGATTTGCTGACGCGTATAGACTTTTGTCCTGATGATATGCCGAGGTTCTATCCCGCCGACGTGCATAGGTTTACACCTTTATCATGCACCGAAGTTTAATGGCTGACGCACATGGATTTCGTACCCTGATGATGCGCCGAAGCCTTCGCTGACGCGCATGAGCTCACGCTCTGATGATGCGCCGAAGCTGCTGACGCGCATGGGCTTACGCCCTGATGATGCGCCGAAGCAAGTTGACGTGCATGGGCTTACGCCCTGATGATGCGCCGAAGCTCTGATGTTGGCGCGCATGGGCTTACGCCCTGATGATGCGCCGAAGCTATTTGACATTTTTGCCTGACTTCCACCTTTGTTGTATCAGTGTCAATGGCGATCCCTTTGTTGAATGAGGTCCTTCTGGACGCTTTTCTTTGTCAGATGGGAGTTGATTTTGACGAGGCGGTGATCAATCTTGCGAAGGATACTATCTCACAGGACCAACCTCGTGAGAGAATGCTACAAATCCAGACCCAGTTGCCTCTTTTCCTCCAGAGTATGATGGAGAGTGGTAAACTGAAGTCTGCTGAATCCGAAAGTGTAACTTTCTTAAAACCTGCCTTTCTGTTTGGCGACCGACTAGTCTCTTCCGAAGCGAAGATACTGAGGATTAGAGAAGACTGGTTCTTTTTTGCCAAAGGCATGGTTTTGTACATGCGGCAGGTTGACCGCCAGTTGCCGTTGACGGCTTTTTATCGTCTAGCTGATCGCCGAGATCGAGTCTTCATACCAGGCCATCGTGGGTGTTTGGGAGCGCGAGGTGGCTGAGACTGAGGCTGCGGTAGAGCAGTTGTCTCAGTCCATGAAGACGACGGTGGAAACTCGAGCTGCATTGGAAGCTAATATCGCGGATATCGACACCCAAATGCGCCGCCTTGAAGACCAACGGGCCCGACTCCAGTTAGAGGTCGAGCGTGTCCGGGCTGAACATACAGCATTTAAGAAGGATGAAGCGACTTTTACTCAGTGGACTCTTGCCTTGGCGCAGCAACGACAACAGCTTGATGAGAAGCATGCAAGTGATACTTCCGCTGGGGCCGTTGAATTGATGCGCCAAGAAGCAGAGCGAAGAGTTCTGACGACGGTGGAGGCCCGCGCAGTCGACTTAAAGCTTCGAGTCAGGGAGCTCTCAGCCCATCCTGGGGAGATTCAGGGACCATAGCTTTTTTCCTTTTTCTTTTGTGTTCTTTTGCAACCCTTACTGGGGGATGATGTAGCTTCTTGTACTCCTTTTTTCAGAAGAATAAAGAAGTCTACAACCTTTTTTGTGATGTGTTCATCTTTTGTTGTCATGAACTTGATGATTTGTGTGGACCTATTATCTTTTGCGCACCTTGGTTTTCAGGTACAGATAATAAGTTTGAAGGAACCATTATGTTTGCTCAGAGGTAATGTGGACATGGCAATCATTGGGTTCAAAATGATAGAATCTCCCTACTCAGAGGTATTATGGACGTGGTAGGAATGATCTTGGGGAATACGCTGAACAACTCAGAGGTTATATGGACGTGGAAGTTCTACGATAAATGTACAATAACGCAGGGGTTGTTTGTACAAGATGTTTACTCAGAGGTAATGTGGACGTGGTAAACATGAAGGGTAGCGTAGGCTTACGAAGTGTAAGATTCTGCTTTGTAGGGTGTAGAGAGACAACTCAGAGGTAATTTGGACGTGGTTATCTTTCTACTGGAAGATGCCACGGAACAGCTGGGTTTCGGAGGCGTATGAGTTTGTGGAAAGAGGTTGTTTGAGGAAGTACATGTCTGGAGGATGTCAAGAATAGTACTTCTTTAGGAACTTGCCGTTGATGGGCATCATGAACAAGTCCCCATTGGGTTTGGCGAGGCGGTAAGCACCGTTTGAGTATACCGTCTCTATGATGAAAGGTCCTTCCCACTTGGGCTCGAACTTTCCTGGTGTCTTGTGGGTCAACACCATTGGTCTTCTGACTGCTAAAACCAGGTCTCCAACTTGGAAAGTCCTCTTTTTAACCTTTTTGTTGAAAGCCTGTGATATACGGGCTTGGTAGAGCTCGATGCGTTGTTGAGCTAGGAGACGCTTTTCGTCAAGTGCCTCCAGTTCCCGCAGACGACGACGTTGATTGTTCTCTTCTGTGAGTTTGTTTGTGATTGCTACGCGGAGCGAAGGTATCTGTATCTCGAGAGGCAGTACTGCTTTGCTCCCGTAGACCAGGAAGAATGGAGTGTTGCCTGTTGGGGTCCGTACCGTTGTGCGGTAGGCCCAAAGGCATTCGCCAAGCTTTTCGTCCCAGTCGCGTTTGTTGGATGACACGACCTTTTTGAGCAGCCTAACGATAGTTTTGTTGAATGCCTCAGCCAATCTGTTTGCTGCAGATTGTAGGCGGTTGAGGCCACGTTCTGAATGCGATTCTTGTCACAGAACCTGCTGAAAATGTGGCTGATAAACTGAGGACCATTGTCATGGATGATCCGCCGGGGTACTCCGAAACGGTAAATGACATGGTGTTTGATAAAGCTGACCACCCTAGAGCTTTTTACTTCTGCTAGTGGAACTGCTTCCGCCCATTTGGAGAAGTAGTCGGTGATGGCCAGGATGAAACGGTGTCCTCTCGATGAAGGAGGGGTGATTGGCCCTACAATGTCCATGCCCCAGGCTTCGAAGGGCCAGGAGGAAACTGTAGGATGTAGCGGCTCTGATGGTGTATGTATGAAGTCTGTATGAAGTTGGCACGCATGGCACTTCTTAGCATATTCGACAGCATCGGCAACCATGGTTGGCCAGTAGTAGCCCATACGTCGCAGTCGATCTTGCAACTTAGGACCGGGTTGATGAGCTCCATAAGTTCTGTCATGAGCTTCTTGAAGAGCTTCGACTGCTTCTTCGTTGGACAGGCATCGAAGGAGGAGCCCATCGAAGGAGCGTCGGTACAGCATTTTGGTAGCCGTATCGTAGTAGAATCGAAAAGAGCGTCTCCTGACTGAAACGGCTTCCTTCGGGTCCTCTGGAAGGATTCCGTAGACAGCGAAGTCGATGAACGGGAACCTCCAGTCTTGGACATTAACCCCAGTATTCGTCGACATGGCGTGGGCCACCTATAAGCACAGGTTGTTTCTGGGACAAATCAGATCTCGTCCTGTTACCGTGATATAGTGTTGAGTCCCAAAGGGCGCTGCTAATGAGGCTGCGAGGCCGGCCAGAGCATCGACCTCCAAGTTTTGTAAACGGGAGACATGTTCAATGAAGAACCCGGCGAAGGTTGAAATGATGTTCAACGCGACTTCATGATAAGGGATTAAATCTTCATGGCGAACTTCGTATTGTCCCCGAACCTGGTTTACGACGAGTTTTGAGTCGCCGTAAGCTTCCAGATGGTCGACCCCCAGCTGTTGTGCGAGCTGGAGTCCCATGACGAGTGCGTTGTACTCGGCAACGTTGTTGGAGCACGGCTTCGAAAGAGAGTACGCACGCTGGATGACCAGCTGATCGGGGGAGACTAAGACTACCCCCACTCCTGCGATGATTTGGCCTTTGGGGCCTGTTCTCGAAGCGCCGTCGAAGAACATCCGCCAAATGGAGCTTCCTTCGGTGACGTTGGATTCCTGGACCTCATCCGGGATATCTTCATAGAGTTTTGAGGATTCTGGGATGGGGTGTGCAGCTAAAAAGTCAGCCAGAGCTTGACCCTTAACAGCTTTTTGCGGCACAAACACCATGTTGTACGGTGTTAGCAAGATCGCCCATGTAGCCAGCCGGGAGTTCAATGATCATGGCTTCGTCATGAGGACTCTGAGCGGATTGACTCGGGAAATGACATGAATTGTCTGACCCGAGACATAATGACGAGTCTTCTGGATGGCAAACACCAAAGCCAAGCACTCCTTTTCGACGGGGTTGTACCGGTGTTCGGCCCCGATGAGTGTTCGACTGAGGTAGTAGATTGCTTGCTCGAAGCCTGTATCGCTGTTTTGAGCCAGCAGAGCGCCAAGAGAATGATCCATGGCACGGACGTAGAGGAGAAATGGTTTGCCGGCGACTAGCGCTACCAGGACTGGTGGGCTTGTTAAGTAAGCCTTGATGTCGTCGAAAGCCTTTTGGCACTCCTCTGTCCAGACATAAGAGACTCCCTTCTTTATGAGCTGAGTAAAGGGTTGACATCTACCGGAGAGGTTTGCTATGAACCTCCGGATATATGCCAGACGTCCCTGTAGGCCCCGAAGTTCTCGAAGGTTCTTCGGAGGGTCCATGTTGAGTATGGCTTTGGTCTTCTCAGGATCAACATGAATGCCTTTCGCTGTGATGACAAAGCCCAAGAATTTGCCGCTAGAAACCCCCAGAAAGGATTTAGCGGGGTTCATTTTGAGTTGATGTGCCCGCATGAGATCGAAGACCGTCTTCAGGTCCTGTAGGTGATCTCCTTTGAGACGGCTCTTGACTGCGATGTCGTCAACATAGCATTCGACCGTCTTGCAAAGATGTTGACGGAAGATGGTGCTCATAGCTCGCTGGTATGTCGCACCGACGTTCTTCAAGCCGAAGGGCATTACTGTGTAGCAGAAAACACCCTTTGGAGTCCTGAATGACGTGTGTTTTGCGTCATCGGGGAACATCTTGATTTGATTGTAGCCTGAATACCCGTCCATGAAGGACATGCGCTCAAAGCCACATGTGTTATCGATCATCACATCAGTGATTGGAAGCGGGAATTCGTCCTTCGGGCAAGCAGAGTTGAGATCCCTGAAGTCGATACAGACTCGTATCTTCCCGTTCTTCTTGGTGACAGGAACGACGTTGGCTACCCAATCCGGGTGTTGTTCCTCACGGATGAAGCCACTGGTCAAGAGTTTGTCTACCTCCTGATCAATGGCATTCATGATGTCCGGACGGAAGCGTCGCTGCTGTTGTTTGATAGGTTTGGCATCAGGTAAGATGTTCAACCTATGCATTGCGATCTGTGGATCGAGTCCCGATATGTCTTCATAGCTCCAGACGAAGACGTCGATATACTCTTTAGCCAGTTGGATTAAAGATTCTCGATCTTCTCCTTCCAGGCTTTTACTGATAAAGATGGGTTTGGAAGAAGACCCCTCCCCGAGGTCGATCTGCTCGACTTCGTCTTCGGTGGGAGGTTCACGAAGCTCAAAACGAGATTTCCATTGTTCCCCTAGGCGTTGGGCCCAGGGTTCTTCTTCGAAGGGTTCTGACGCTTGGTCTTCGCCTTCACCTTTTTGAGGTTGTGCTGACATCGTGTTAGCTGACAGCACTTTCCTGAAGACTGATCCGATACTGGTATCGGAATCCCAAGTCGATGCTTCGGACGAGTGGGAATGTTCTCTGTCTTCTGCATCTGAACTCTCTGGGGTTGATGGCGGCGTGACATAGCCTAACCCTCGTCCAGTCCGATTATAATAGTCCTGTGGCTTTCCATTGGGCATCGAAAGCCGGACAGGGAGATGCCGACCCTTGCCGTAGTTTAAGCCTTTGTTGCTTTTCAGGTCGTAGCCCATCTTTTGGATGATGTGCTTTGCCGCATCCGTGTACCGATAGACTTGTACTCTGCCGGTATCAGGTTCGGGCTCGATTGACGGAAGGTCCCGATGACGCTCGACTTTGCCCGAGATGATGGTGTCTTGGTCTCGACTCCGTGGAGGGACTATGAAGACTCCTTGAGACGGGACTATTCGATTATGGTAGACGGTCGTTATTTGTGTTTGCAACGACCGTAGAGCGTTGTCTAATGTATACATAGCATTCCAGTGTGGAAGACAAGAATAATTAAAAGATACTCTATTATTGATAAAATACGAGATCTTATCCCGTGGGATTATATTGTCAAAGGAGGGTACCTCTACGTCAGCCGAGATATAATCACCAAGCTCCTCGTCTGTAAGAACTGGGGGCAGACTAGGAGAGTCCACCACAGCTTTGGGGTCTGAGAGGGTTATATGAGCCTTCTCTGACACCTTGGATGACTGCGGCGGCTTGCCCTTGAGACGCACCTTGAGAGGCGCCTCGGCTGCGCCTCCGGTGAGTGGTGCCTTCCCTTGTAATTTTGCCACCAGGGGAGCCGATGTTTGAGGTGGCTTTCCCTTGAGGCGTATCTTCAGGGGTGCTTCGCGAGCCGGCGCTTTCCCTGATAGCTTGATGCTCATTGGAGGTGCCTTCTGGGGTGGTTTCCCCTTCAGTCGGATTTTCAAGGGGGCGTCGGGAGTCGTCTCAGGCTCCATGTCCGGTTCTGTTGCCGTCTCTGCCTCATCATCAGCGTCGTTGGCTTCCTCCTCGTCAATGGGCTTGTACAAGTCGGAATCGGTGAAGTAGGCTTCAATCCCTTTGAAAGGATCGATGTCTGCAAACTCCGTCCGGATGACGCCATTGGTGGATACATACTTAATGCACTGGTGGAGCGTGGAGGGCACCACCATGTACTCATGCAGCCATGGTCGACCGAGCAGGATGATGTAGTTGACCTCGACATCTACCACATAACAAGTCACTTCAGTTTTGAGGCTGCTAATGTGACACTTCAGTCGGATCTTGCCCAATGGCTCGCTCTTGCTAGCATTGAAGCCACTGATGGTTGTATTGGAGGGCGCCAGCCGGTACATCGGGATCCCCAGCTTAGATAGCAGTGCCTTCGGGATGATGCTTAGGGAAGACCCAGGATCGATCTGAATCCGGCTCACCTTGACCGAGCCAATGTACCCTGTATAATACAGCGGTCGGTTATGTCGGTGATGCTTGAGCAGCATGTCTTATTGGGTGAAAGTTATGTTTGGGATAACTTTATCCGCACAATGACAGTACGCGCAAGTAGTTGGGAGGTCTTCAGGCTGCTTGACCTGACTGAGAAAGGATTCAGCGTCCTTCAGAGCTTCGCAGAGAGCTTCTCGGGAATCTTTAGAAAGACGCAGGAGCTCGAACAAAGACAGGCGCGCAGGTGTACTGGCTAATTGTGCCAGAATGTCGAAGTTGTGAGGCTTGGACAGCCCCGAAGCATTCTCCTTCCGTAGAGGTCTGTCAAAACGGGCCTCCACCTGCTTCTGCTTATTGGCTGCTGAGGGCTTAGATGGACCCTCTTCAGGGATGATGCTAGGAGGCACCACCTCGGCGGCAGCTTCGCCGGATTGGGAGCTCTGTTGTGCACGTGTTTGCACTGGAAGTGCCTCTTCTGTTGAAGAAGAGACTGTGCGGCAAGACTTGATCTTCCTGCCTTTTGATTTGGAGGTAGGGCATACCTCCGATTGAGTCACCTCGGAGACGAGGTCGGGGTGAACCCAGAGGACCTCTCCTCGAGATGTGGTGAGCGGGGTGAGTCCACTCACATTGTCACGAGTAGGTGGTAAGTTTACCACCTCCATTGTCGCCTTAGGGATGGGAACGACGCCATCTTGTGTGGTAGTTGGCGGCAAGGTGCCGAACTGAAGCGAAACCACATTGGCCGACACCGTCTTCTCTTCATAGTCGACGGAGATTACATCCGCATTGATCATGTGCTGGATGTAATTCTTGAGGACGTAGCAGTCCTTGGTCGGGTGTCCGACAAACCGATGGTAGTGACAGTACCTTGGGTTGTCCACTTTCCCAACTTCATCGAGCCGTTTTGGGTCCGGTAGCTTGATCTTGTCACCCTGCTTCAGTATCTCGAAAAGTTGCAGGGTGTCGTCATCATTGAATGAATAAACCTCCTTGGGTCTTGGTGCCAGTGGAGGCTTTTGAGTAGGCGTAGATGCACCTTTTGAGGCATTAACAGTCAATGCCTGTTTCCCCTTTGCTTCTCGTCCGGAGCTGTTAGCTACGGACTTTTTCCCCTTATCGTCAAAGACGGGGAAGCTGACACCCAGAAGACGTGCATTGGCCGCCTTCTTTTCTGCAGCTTCAGCTTCGATGATCAGGGAGCTCCAGTCAGGAGGGGGAGTAGAGTTGAGCCAGAGCTTTACTGCAGGCAACATGTTCATGCTGCAAGCGGAGAGGAGCGCATGTTCTGGCCTGCCTGGAGGTAGCCTGAAGCAAGCCTGTCGGAAGCGTTCGATGAACGCCCGAACCGTTTCCTTCTCCTTCTGACGTATCTCTATGAGAGACGCCATCGTCATGTCCTTTCCGCCGTCGTAGAAGCGATCGAGGAAGAGGCGCGTCAGGTCGTCGAAGGACGATATGGAATTGTCGGGGAGGCTACAGTACCAGTCATACGCCACTCCTTTCAGGGCCCCGACAAAGATACTGGTGAGGAGCGCGTCCTCCTTCGGAAGATGCCATTTCTGTGACTGGAAGTACGTCAGGTACCGTCGCGGAGAGTCCTTCCCGTCGTATGGGGTGAGTGTTTGTGGTTTATACTTTGGGGGATAAACCACCTTGTTCCACTCGAGGGGATAAGGCTGGAGAATGCCCATCTTCTGGCGTTCCTCTTGCCTGTTCTTGGACTCGAAGCGCTCCCGCAGGTCTTTGATCATTTCGACCACATCCTCCGTAGAGCTAGGAGTCGGAGAAGGAGGTATCATCTGGATTGGAGCGTTTGAGGGCTCCGAGGTCCGAGGTGCTTCTGTATCCGAGGGCGCCCGTTGGAGGGGCACATTCGATTCCCCATTAGCTTCTGGGTCAGGACCAATTGAAGGTGTCCTGATCAAGGCCGACCGCATCTCAAACACTGCTTGAGTCAGTGCTTGCATAGTGGCAGAGAGGGTTTTGAGTCCTCCCTCCAATGAGTCTATGCGCTGGACTATGTCCTGTGACGGCGCATCAGACTCGACATCATCCCCAGCCATGTATACTGTCCTGACACGGCCAGGAGTGGATGGATTGGTTGAGGCTTCGCTTTCGGCCTCACTCTCGTGCGGGGGAGTCACTTCTCCTGGTGTTGGGCCACCCCCAGCCACATTCTGGAGTTCATCTTCAATAGGCGCATCTGCAAGGGTCTGCTTGCCCTCAGCTCCGTCTTGAAGGACCTCTTCGTTTCCAGAACTACCCCCGGCAGTGTCCTGGAGGACATCCTCATTTTGAGGGGCTTCAGGGAGAATAATCTCGCCTTGATGATGAAGATCCGCCGCAGCTGTGCTTTGGACATCTTCGTCTTCGGAAGGAGGCTCAACAAGGGTCTGGCTACCCCCAGCTTCCTCCAAGGACTTCTTCCTCGACCGAGTGCCTTCAAACACTCCAGAGGTCGAGACAGCTGCCTTGGTTTTCCTCGGCTGGCTTTTGGATGAAGACGAGGAATTGGCAGTCGTCTTCCGGATTGATGAGGAGTTGGAGACCACGTTGCATGAAGCAACCTTTGGCTCCTCTTCAGCTGACACCTTTGTCCCAAGGCGACGTCGGAGAGGTGTCGATGATTGCAGTCGTTGGAAGACCGACTGTCTTGGTGGAGCTGCCGCCTTGCAACAGCTGTTGATGGTGACCACCGCACAAGTATGCCCCGTGAGAGGCGCATCGTGCTTGTTGGTCGACTCTCCTGACCGGCGCTTGTGAGTGATCACGTTGCGCAGGTCATTGGAGGAGAGTGGTGCCTTCACACCCCCTTCAGACGTATGGCAAGGCCAAACGCCGGGGTGGTCAGGTGAGTGCTGCGCCCCCTGATCTAATACCAAGCAGGCATCACGATCAGTAGTGGGGGAACCACAACATTTGAAGTGACTTGAACGGACCTCAAACGCACAACCAGAGGAGGCGCGGGAGTTCAAGACCACTGAGTTTGCCTCTCTCGACTTGGTTGTGCACGCAGTAGATGTGCCCAAGCGAGATGAGGACTTTGAAGATCGACTCGTTGTTGGTGCAGAAGCACTTGAGTCAACCTTGTACAGCTTGCCATCGGCAGCGCGCGTGATGACGAGCGCGTGCCTCTGGCCGGCTGCTGGCATAGCACGTTTGTGGCGCATGGCCCGTGCCGTCTTAGATTTCTTCGTACCAGCCCGCTGGGGCGCATAGTACTCAGCATCCAAATTCTCCTCGCCATTACAGCGAGTGAGTCTGTCAAAGACAGAGGCTTTTTGTGACGCATCAGAGGTGATGCGCGGGGCATTGGCTGCGCCCCTGCTCCGTCGACGTATCTTTTTCGCCTGAGAGGGAGATAGCTGGGGAACGTGGTCGGCCGCACGCTTCCCCAAGAGATGCGCTGCATCGGCGGGCGCACCTTGGTTGCTGAGAACGTCAGCAGGAAGGGAAGGCTGGACTGCTGCATCCCCTTCAGTGGTGTTGCCCGAGGCGTCGACCTTGCGCACCCAGGCCGTGCGAATTTTTTTCGGCTTTGGTAGCCGCTTCGAAGGACTCGCACTTCCTTCAGAAATGAACTCCTCGTACGCCTGTTGATTGAGGCGCACGACCAGCGTCTTGTGGGAGGAGCCCACCTTCACGTCGTCGGCCTGTGACACGATTTTCTCGGAAGAGGAGAAAGAGGTCCCCAGCAGAGTCGCCAGCTTGTTTGCCATTAAAATTGTTTGATTGAAAACTTTAATACAAATAGAACAGTGTTACAATGTAGGACTTAGATGTAGTCCTAGGAGTACACTTTTGTTTAAGCTGGGTCCTTAGTGCCAATGGAGCGAGTGGTAATGCGTTGACTCCGTTGACCGGCTGACGACGGTTATCGGTTCTCTGAAGGCGTGGATTGCTCTGGGTGCTGGAGCTTGCTGAGAGGAGGAAGACATTGAGTGTCTGTATCTGCCTCTCTGATGATTCCTTGTATGTTCGTTGTGGATTCTGTGTGTGTGTGTGAAGGAAAAGATCCCTCTATTTATAGTTTTGCAGGCTGGCTGCTCATGCGCGCATATAGGATGCGCCGGTGTGTGGGGACGCCACATGGAAGTTGCTGATGGGGGCGCATAGATGATGCGCCCTGATTGAGGGGGAGAACTCTTCATACTGCTGTTGTGAGCCGGCACGTAGCAGAGGAGAAGATCTTTCTGTTGCTGAAATCTTGGACGAGTTGAGTCAAAGGACACGTGTCATCGACCCATGGCTCGAAGATCTCGAATTTGGTGGGGGGGGTAGTGATCTGGTGAGCTGCGCCTTGATTGGGCGCAGGAGGAGGTTGCGGCTCATAACCTTTAGGAGTTACAAACCATTTAGGGCGCATGGCTTTTGAGGCGCATGCAGGTGACCTTCCTTCTGTCTTTCGGGATCAGAGATCAGTCTGGGGCGCATGGCTTTTGAGGCGCATGCAAAGCTTCAACTGGAGACTCTTCTTCTGTCTTTAGGGATCAGTGAAGGGTCTGAGGCGCATGGCTTTTGAGGCGCATGCCGGTTTGGACGCATGGCCGTAGAGGCGCATGGCGATTTGGACGCATGGCCATAGAGGCGCATGCGGATGGCCACGTGGCAGTAGCCGTCGGAATAGAGTCATGATGATGCTGACGTTGCCGACGCTTCGTTCTCTGAAAAAGCTGTCAACTGTTCAGACTTTGGGAAGCGTGCTGCCAACTCTGGTGTCAGTTCAGCATTTAATGTTTGTGACGTTCGATGGACAGCTGAGTGGGCACATTGGTTGGTGTTCCACTCGGCATGGAGATGTGAGGGAGGGCGCATCCTCTGTGATGCGCCGGGTACTGTAGGGCGCGTCTGTGTGATGCGCCTGATGCTGGAGGGCGTGTCCATGTGATGCACTGTTTGGCTGGTGTATCCGACATGTCCTTTAATGATGCGGCTGTCTCGCTCCTCGAGTGCTATAAATAGCCGTTTGGCTGAATTCGAGACGTCCGGTTCATCCATTTAATGCAAATTCATTGCACATAATTCGGAGAGTCATCCATTTGGCGCGTGGGTTTGATTTGCCCGGCCTATAAATAGTGGCATGGAGAGAAGGTTTGCTCCTCATTCCCTTACGTACTTTCAACATGAACTTGGATATGTGGGTGCATTCTGTTGACGAAGTGCTCCCGAGGGTAAAGATGAGACGTCGTGTTGTCTTCGATGCACTTGAAGGTGACTGTTACATCCAAAAGACGGAGTCGAGGGCTTTTAAGGCAGGCGGAATGTGCCTGTTGCATCCAAAGATAGGGATGTTCGGGCCTCGTCTCCGTTGTTCCGGAAGAGCCGTAGATCGGAATGGTGGTGCTAGGCTCTCTCTTCCTTCAAAGTGGGTGCCGCCCACTTTGATTGTGTTGAAAGCTCCTTGTGCCATGATTTCGATCACGGTCTTCCTTGGTCTTTGGAGGCTCTTTCGAAGCCTCCCCTGGCCACAGCATTTGCGGTGCTCTTCTCTTTCTTGGTTCCAGCCAGAGGGTTAAATGCTTTGCTTGGCGAAGCACTTATCAGGTGAGCCTGGCTGGAAGAGCGACACATAACTGGGCTCTGCTCGGCCAGGTGAGCCTGGTTGGAAGAGTTGCTCATAACTGAGCTGCTGAAGGGATGCACATAACTGAGCTGGATGCACATAACTGAGCTGCTGAAGAGATGGTAGGATGCGCCTGGCTGGAGGCGCATGACATCTGCTGCGCCTGGCTGACAGCGCATGGTGACTGCTGCGCCTATCGGAAGGCGCATGGTGGTTGCTGCGCCTATCTGGAAGGCGCATGGTGGCTGTTGGCTGTAGATCTAGGATCGTTCCTTTGTAGAAATTCTCCTTTGTACAACCTTTTCTAGACATGTAATAGACTTTTATATATATAAATAAAAAGTCCTTCTTCGAATGTCTATGGCTTATTTGATTAGCTGTCTGAGTTCTGGCGCATATAATTCCTGGCGCATGGGCTTTCTGGTTGTAAAATTCCATGCTTCTACACCCTCATCGTGGCATGGATATCAGGTCAAGTACAAGATCAGAACCTCTACTATAATAACATCTTAAGAATATATGGGAGCCTACAGCTCCAATCATCAAGTCGGTCCATCCACCAGATCAATCTAGCAAGAGTCTCCCATCCATGGTGGAGTAAATATTACGTCAATAAAGACAACCACCAAATACCAAGCTCATCCCATAACAATGCTATGCCCTCTGGCTCACAAGAATCCTCTGAATCGATGATCACAAGCTATCAGCAAATAAGTCTCACCACCACCAAGATATAGCAAACAAACCAGGTTTTGGACGCTTGGGAAGTCGAGTAAAAATTATATAATAATACCCTCGATATTCTACTCGTTTCGCAAAATATTCGCACAATAATCCAACTCCAGGAATCCAATGAGTCTACCGATATATTATTCTAGATCAATCCTCAAATACTACGCAATCTAAATATTCCCAATGTCACAATTTTGATACATAAGACAATTGTCAGCCCTATCTGGCTATAGTAGGACAACTCCTAGAATGAATGGTCAGGGTACAAGAATATAATTAAATGTCGTCGGAAAAGTGGCAAGGATTGCGTGAACCACTCGGGAGCAGATCCGTAACCCATAAACCAAACAAGGACCAGGGTTGCAGACCGTCTTCCGAGTAGAACCGCTCTCCTTACGCTATTCGACGGACAAGACAGGTCAAGACGCTAGGCGACTAATCTAGTCGGGAGTCTACCTAGCAGGCAATGGGACGAGGTATACTATACCAAGATGAACATGCATGAATCCAGTCCAGCAAACCAAAGGAATGGTTCTGCCTAATCCTTCGAACCAAATTCCCAACTGGGAATTCTGGAAAAAATCCGAAAATCTCCTTTGTAATCTAGACGGGAGCACCCTACGAATTGGGGCTAAAACCACTCTGCACAACCCGTCGCAGAATCGCAGAATCGCTGGCTGAGAACACTAAGTCTCAGCTACTAGGAGTACTACGATGCGTACTGGGAACAAATCGAATGCCGAGAACACTAAATCTCGGCCTCCAGCAGCACTACGATACGTACTGGAAACCAATCGAACCCGAGACAACTAAGTCCCGGCCTCCAGCAGCACTACAATGCGTACTGGGCGCCAAGCCAACACATATAACAAGAAATCGCCATGCAAGGCGCACCAAGACCCACGGTCACAATCCAAGCCTAAGCAGAGTCAAAGAAACAGTTAGCCAAGCCGTTACCCGACCGCAAGTCGAACACGGGGCATATGGGGACAAACCATACTCGTGAGTCATGCTCGTATCCTCGGAGGTGTGGATGACCCGTCCGAGTTATCCGATACGGTCATAAACCGGTATCGAACCCAGCTATCCTAAGTTATCATCATGGAAGTCCTACTAATATGCTATACTACTTATGGTTATATATTAACAATTACAATTAATTAAAAATATATTAAAATCCAAGAGAGAGGGCAAGAGCCATTGATGAGCAAGGGGTACTTGCCTAGAGGGCTCGACTAGCTAAGTAAGTCTTCGACGATCGGGATCCAGGCTAGCATGTCCATCGAGGTCCTCAGAACACACAATAAACAATTATTAGAATTAAATAAAAAAGTAATAACAGGAAGCAAGAAGGATGGCAGGAGGCTACACCATACGGGTCCCGCAAGCAGCGCAGGGATCTGGCACAGAAATCGAAGCACGCGGACCGATACGGGCACGCAAACCGAAATATGCACGTATATCGAGACGCACACGAAATCGAGATGACTCGAGGATCGAGATGAACAGGAGACAACGTGCACGTAAATCGAGATGCACATGTAGATCGAGGAATCGCAAATATCAAGATAGCGCACGAATCATACGACACACAAATCGAGACGTGCATACGAATCGAGACAGCACAAAGACTAAGGTGTCACGCAAATTTGTATGACACGCAAATCGACAGATGCACGTAAACCGAGACGGCACGGGTTACGAGATAGACACAAAGGCCGATATACGAAAATCGAGGTGGTGCACAAATCGAGATGGCACGGTGCCTGAGGCAGTGCGGGGCTCGAGGCGTCCTGCTATCCAAGGCAGCACGTGGGTCTAGGATGGCACAAAAAATGGGGCAGCACATAAATCGGGGCACACACATCCCGAAAAGCACGAGAAACAAAGGAAAACGTGAATCAAGACTGCGCTGCTCGAGGCAGCACAGTGCACGGGGCAGCGCACCATTCAAGGCTGCACACAACCCAAGGCCTACCCAAGGATAGCGTGAAACCCGAGGCTGTACGCTGCTTGAGTAGCGCGGGGCCCAAGGGCGTCCCGCCGCTCGAGGCTGGCACAGCGCTCGTGACGGAGGAGTTGACCACCGGAGAAAAGAAAGGAGAGAGGGGCGGAGGGGCGCTGGTTGCCATCTGGGAGCTCTGCCAGGTCGCGACTGCTCGCCGGCGACTGAGGAGACAAAGAGAGGGAAGGGAGAGGTGGTGGCAGATGTCGGTGAAGGAGAGGGTGGTGAAGCCGGTGGCCCACGGGGGAGCGACGGAGGTGATGGTGGCTGAAGATGACGATGATAGTGGCGACGGTCGCGGGGGTGACGGGAGGCCGGGCTGGAGGTTGGTGGCAGCTACAGTGGTGGGTGGTGGAGGAGATAATGGCGATGATGGTGGTAGTCGTAAAAGTGGTGGTAAAGGTGGTGCAGGCGGTGGTGCCAGCTAAGGGGGCGGCGGTGGCGCCGGATGGAGGAGGCCGGGGAATGAGAGAGGGTGGAGAGTGAGAACGGGAGGGGAGTGCTCCATGGAGAGAGAGGTAGAAATCGAGAGTGAAGGGGGGGTGAGTGGGCCGATTCTCCCGAGATGGTGAGGAGGGAGAGATGGAAGTTAGGTAGGGGGAGGGTGAGAGTGAGAGAGAGTATGGGTTGGGGTTAGGGTTAGGTAAAGGGGAGGGGTAGATATAGGAAATTTAATAATAATAATAACAATAGTAAAAATACGAAAAATCATAAAATAGAGCTAACAATGTAACCCAATAAAATGATACCAACAGTAAATTAAAATGTCATGCTTAATAACCAAGTCCAAATCAAGATCCAAAAGAAAATAAAAATTAAATAAGTCTAAAATTTTAATTTTACTCTAAACACGAAAAAGTCATATACCTATTTCCAAAATAGGGATTTGACATCCTACCCACCTTTCAAAAATTTTGTCCTCGAAATTTCAAAATCATATAAAATAAGGTTTTCAAACTAGTACATATATATCATGAAAACTCTACCCACCTTACAGGATCAAGTAATACGACTAGAAATGAACAAAATCTCAATATGAAAATAGCAATATCTATATGCACAATTCAACTCGTAAAGTAAATCCAAACAACAAGGGAATCTCAAAATCAAAGTCTCACATGCACGTAATAACTCCATAAATCAAAACATGTACAAAATATCGAAAACAATATCAAAAAACGTAAAATCCCAACTGCATAAAAATCCTCATAAATTATAAAATACAGGATATCTGTCTCGAACCGATGACCGTAGTTCCTAATATCCGAAAAAATGTGTGTCATGATCATTCCTTGCCACGCCATCCGAAATGGCTGCAAAAGATGGATCGGGGCACTATAATCGAGCGGCTGCAACCTTCGTTACCACGCCGTCAAGGTATACTAGGGTCATCCGGTACTCTTGACAAATACCCAAAATGAATCAAATCCATAACCCAAATATCCGAATCACTAAAAATCACAAAATCTCTAACAATATAATGAGTCCTAGAAACCATCAAAATCTAAATTCCAAAATCCAGGCGAATCGTAACACACATCCAAAAATATCTTCAATAATAACCACAAGATAGCTTTTCTAGGAAAAATACTCCATATCCATAGGAAAATACTCCAAACCAAGGATCCATATCAAAACATAATGTACATAAAGTATATCTATAATCAAAATAATATCCAAAACAGATAATCATGAGTGCGGAACTGTCCAGAATCAAAGGAGCTGAATTCATACAAAATTATCCACTAGATACTCAACGAATGTTAAAATATCCAATATCAGATTCCAGATGAAATCTTTATTTTGCAGGAATCCAGCCAACGCTCGAAGAGGGTGATAATGATACTAAGTCAACACGAAGTCAACGCATAAAAGGGATAACAAAAAATCAACCAAGGCGAAACACCGGTAGAGAATACAGAACCCAAGATAAATAATCATTAACCAAATGATGGAGATAAGATAACATCTCATCGGATAAAATGATCGACATGACCAACTATAGGATCATATCTATCAAACAAGGATCAGAGGTAGATAACAATGATTAAGACATGGCCAAGCAAGATAGGTCCAGGTAGAGATGATGACCAATTTACAAGTTCAAGGGAGCGAAGGGCAAGTGTAGCAAGTGAGAATCCCAAGGAATAGTGGACTGAGATCAATAATCATGTGATACCCAATAATATCTCAAAACGAGATCTGTATGGACCACCACTAAAACCATGTCACGCCCCAGTACCAGAATATGGGGACGGACGTCGGCCAGCTACACCGTATAAGGTACGAATACGCTATACGGCGATGACGGCTGTCAAGTCTTGCTGGGTATCCTAGCAGGCAATCAATCTATGGCCTAAATCTGATCTCATATCCACAGGCAATAATCAATAAAATAACTACAAGAGAGATAATCATATAAAAAGCAGAAAATACTCATATGATAATCAGAGAGCCTACAATAAGAAATAATGTAGACAAGAATACCTTCCCACATATTTCCTTCATGATCAGGAACTAAAGCACGTTCTCCAAGTCAAGTCTGGAAGATCTACAGGGTCGGTCACAGGCAATCTGGAAACAATCCAGGGCTGGACAGGCCAACCACAGCAAGTACAAGAAATGAAGGCTCAAGGACGGGCGAAGGAAACCAACATGATATAATATATGACAGGAATAGCACATATGAACAGCAGTAATGAGGGTAGAGGATCATATTGTACCAACGCACGATTACAGAATATAAGGCAGCAATCCAACTACTAATACGTAAGTAACCAACAATCATCACAGTCATCCTAACATCCACTAATGCTTGCATCGCCAACTGGAACTCGTAGTCTGTCATCGGAACAGTAACTCACCCCTACATCAAACAAGAACAAGGAAATAAATTACCGCACCGGGACAGCGTTACGTGCTAGCCAGCTTAGCAAGCAACAAGCCATATAATTTAGGTGAATAAGCGGCCACTCAAATGTCTACGACTGTCTATGTGGAGGTTGGGTTACCCCAATAATGCGATATAGGAATCCTCAGATCGTGCCGTCCCAGCAGGGCTAGCGGGGCCAAGTATATCAAGACTAAATGAGCGTCGGTCCCTTGCAAGACCACCGGGCCCTGCATGTCACCCCTCGTAAGGCCACCGTGTCGAGCATGCTATGTATATAATGTATAGTACATAAAGCAGCCGAATATTGCCATCCGCTAGTACGAATGGTAATAATATCCGTGGCGGCCAGCCTGCAGGTCATGACTAATGTCTGGGATAAGACTGGTAATGCACGATCTCGGGATTCCGTTCCCTCCCAATGCTTCTACCAGTTTAAGTTGCCTAGATTAACCATATATTTATCCGAAATCACATGCCGTGGTCACATGATCATCCTTCTAGATGTCGTACCTCAGTACGTGAACGCTAAGTAAGAATCAACCTTGGTACCTATAGTCCCAGTTGTGATCCATCCTTAGTGTTATGCAACAAGCAAGCAAGTAATCCTAACCACGCTAAGACTATAGGCCAACTACCAGAAACCCGTGCAGGTAATCATATAATATAGATAGAATATAAAGTTGGCATCGCAATGCCATATAATCATGGAAGTAGCACCTCAAAGTGCCAGTAGACAAGGGGCACCGCAGTGCAAGGTCAGGGCCAGTACCTCAAAGGGTAAGCTGGACTTATAGCACGGATACAAGTAGTCAGGTCTAGGGCAAGGACAAATCTGTCAGTCACAAGAAGTCATATGCCCATATCGTGGCATGGATATCAGGTCAAGTACAAGATCATAACCTCTACTATAATAACATCTCAAGCATATATGGGAGCCTACAGCTCCAATCATCAAGTCGGTCCATCCACCAGATCAATCTAGCAAGAGTCTCACATCCATGATGGAGTGAATATCATGTCAATAAAGACAACCACCAAATACCAAGCTCATCACCATAACAATGCTAGGCCCTCTGTCTCACAAGAATCCTATGAATCGATGATCACAAGCTATCAGCAAATAAGTCTCACCATCACCAAGATATAGCAAACAAACCAAGTTTTGAGCGCTTGGGAAGTCGAGTAAAAATTATATAATAATACCCTCGATATTCTTCTCGTTCTGCAAAATATTCGCATAATAATCCAACTCCAGGAATCCAACGAGTCTACCGATACATTATTCTAGATCAATCCTCAAATACTACGCAATCTAAATATTTCCAATGTCACAATTCTAATACATAAGACAATTGTCAGCCCTATCTGGCTATACTAGGACAACTCCTAGAATGAATGGTCAGGGTACAAGAATATAATTAAATGCCGCCAGAAAAGTGGCAAGGATTGCATGAACCACTCTGGAGCAGATCCACAACCCTTAAACCAAACAAGGACCAGGGTTGCAGACCGTCTCCCGAGTAGAACCGCTCTCCTTACGCTATCCGACGGACAAGACAGGTCAAGATGCTAGGTGACTAATCTAGTCGGGAGTCTACCTAACAGGTAATAGGATCAGGTATACTATACCAAGATGAACATGCATGAATCCAGCCCAGCAAACCAAAAGAATGGTTCTGCCTAATCCTTCGAACCAAATTTCCAACTGAAAATTCTGGAAAAAATTTGGCAGTCTCCTTTGTAATCTGGACAGGAGCACCCTACAAATTAGGGCTAAAACCACTCTTCACAACCCGCCGCAGAATCGCAGAATCGTAGGCTGAGAACACTAAGTCTCAGCTACCAGCAGCACTATGATGCGTACTGGGAACAAATCTATAGCCGAGAACACTAAGTCTCGGCCTCCAGCAGCACTACGATGCGTACTGAAAACCAATCGAACCCGAGACCACTAAGTCCCGGCCTCCAGCAGCATTACAATGCGTAGTGGGCGCCAAGCCAACACATATAACAAAAAATTGCCACGCAAGGCACACCAAGACATACAATCACAATCCATGCCACAAGCAGAGTCATAGAAACAGTTAGCCAAGCCGTTACCCGAACGCGAGTCGGACACAAGGCATATGGGAACAAACCATACTCGTGAGTCGTGCTCGTGTCCTCGGAGGTGTGGATGACCCGTCTGAGTTGTCCGATACGGTCGTAAACCGGTATCGAACCCAGCTATCCTAAGTTATCATCATCGCAGTCCTACTAACATGTTATACTACTCATGGTTATATATTAACAATTACAATTAATTAAAAATACAGTAAAATCTAGGAGAGAGGGTAAGAGCTATCGATGAGCAAGGGGTACTTGCCTAGAGGGCTCGGCTAGCTAAGCAAGTCTTCAGAGATCGGGATCCAGGCTAGCATGTCCATCGAGGTCCTCAAAATATACAATAAACAATCATTAGAATTAAATAATAAAGTAATAACATGAAGCATGAAGGATGGCAGGAGGCTATACCGTACGGGTCCCGCAAGCAGCACAGGGATTTGGCACGGAAATCGAAGCACACGGACCGATACAGACACACAAACAGAGATGTGCACGTATATCGAGATGCACACGAGAATCAAGATGACTCGAGGATCGAGATGGACAGGGGACAACATGCACGTAAATCGAGATGTACACGTAGATCGAAGAATCACAAAAATCAAGATAGTGCACGAATCATGCGACACACAAATAGAGACATGCACGTGAATCGAGATGAGACAAAGACCAAGGTATTACGCAAATCGGTACGGCACGCAAATCGACGGATGCACACAAACTGAGACGGCACGGGTCACGAGATAGGCACAAAGGCCGAGGCATGAAAATCGAGGCAGTGCACAAATCGAAATGGCACGGTGCCCGAAGCAGTACAGGGCTCGAGGCGTCCCGCTACCCAAAGCAGTACGTGGGTCTAGGATGGCACAGAAAATGGGGCAGCACATAAATCGGGGCGCACACATCCCTAGAAGCACGAGGACAAAGGAACACGTGAATTAAGACTACACTGCTCGAGGCAACACAGTGCATGGGGCAGCGCACAATTCAAGGCTGTACGCAACCCAAGGCACACGACCCAAGGACAGCGTGAAACCCGAGGCTGTACGCTGCTCGAGTAGTGCGGGGCCCAAGGGCGTCCCGTCATTCGAGGCTGGCACACCACTCGTGACGGAGGAGCTGACCACCGAAGAAAAGAAAGAAAAGAGGGGCGGAGGGGCGCTGGTCGCCATCTGGAAGCTCCGCCAGGTCGAGGCGGCTCGTCGGCGACTGAGGAGACAAAGAGAGGCTAGGGAGAGGTGGTGGCAGCCGTCGACAAAGGAGAGGGTGGTGAAGCCGGTGGCCCACGGGGGAGCGACGGAGGTGATGGTGGCTGAAGATGACGATGATGGTGGCGGCGGTCGCGGGGGTGACGGACGGCCGGGCTTGAGGTCGGTGGCAGCTACGGTAGTGGGTGGTGGAGGAGATTATGGCGATGATGGTGGTAGTCGTGAAAGTGGTAGTGAAGGTGGTGCAGGCGGTGGTGCCGGCTAAGGAGGCGGCGGTGGCGCCGGATGGAGGAGGCCGGAGAAGGAGAGAGGGTGAAGAGTGAGGACGGGAGGGGAGTGCTCCATGGAGAGAGAGGAAAAAATCGAGAGTGAAGGGTAGTGAGTGGGTCGCTTCTCCAGAGATGGTGAGGAGGGAGAGAGGGGTGTTAGGTAGGGGGAGGGTGAGAGTGAGGGAGAGTATGGGTTGGGGTTAGGGTTAGGTAAAGGGGAGGGGTAGATATAGGAAATTTAATAATAATAATAACAATAGTAAAAATACGAAAAATCATAAAATGGAGCTAACAATGTAACCCAATAGAATGATACCAACAGTAAATTAAAATGTCAGGCTTAATAACCAAGACCAAATCAAGATCCAAAAGAAAATAAAAATTAAATAACTCTAAAATTTTAATTTCACTCTAAACACAAAAAAAGTCATATACCTATTTCCAAAATAGGGATTTAACAGCTTGTCATGCACGTGACCTCCACAAATATGCACTAGTTTATACAGTATGACAGAAAAGAATGTAGTAAGTTTTATACATCAACAGCATGCTCTGCCGTGGGTAAGTCCTATCATATTTATGCTGCTATTTTCTATTCAACCACTTATATAAAAACTGACTAGGATAGCTAGAAAAATTACTATAATATGCTGCCATGTTTCACATAAATTCTTGAATTAAATAAGATCACAAAAATTAATTAGCCAACCACCAGTACACGTGTAATATACTTATCTTCGCTCTCCACGAGTACTACAAATCAGGAGGAGCATGCCACCTGACTGAAGGCGGGGATCCTATGTTTTGAAGCGTCGCCCATACGCGTAAAGACTCGATCAAATCTCTTTTGATGACCCTGCACTTATCTATGCAGAGATGTCTCAACTCTCCTCTATTCAAGGTGTCTGCATATTTTATTGTATAAAGGGGTGTGATGTATGGAATGACTATCTTATTGACGCTCATTTTGTAATAGAGTCGGTTTGTAAGCCCGTGCGGTACCTTTGTAATCGAGTCTGTAATATGATGTTCGTTATCAATAAAGCAAAAGTTTCTTCTATACAAGGTAATCAATTTACTCTGCATACTCTCTTTGCTATTGTGTTTCGAATAACCTTATGAGAGTGCCTTGTGCGAGTGCAACTTAGGCTCGTACGATATCACGTCCGGAGGACGAGTATTGATTCTTCAGAATCGGGGTATGACAGGTTATAAGTGGATTTTTTGGACTAAACGTCTATCTGATGGTTCTGTTGACGGGTACCAAGCACATTTAGTTGCCAAAGTATTATATATATATTAAGATATTATAGGTGTCATCCCCGTTTTTTGTTATACGTATTTCCAGTATACGTATACAGAATCCTGACACGTATTTTTATTTCTCATGCTTTGCTAGCTAATTTTGGTTTAATCTGTTTAGATCCATCATGGCATATCTTGGTTTGGCTTAGTCCATTATTGGGTTGGCTTGGTTTATTTTTGGTTCATCATGATAACCCCCCTACCTACCACCATCCCCATTTAAAACCCACATATCTTTTCTCTCTCCTCATTATTCCTCATAACTTCTTCTCCATTAAAACCTCTCCCCCTTCATAGGCAAGTACAACTTGCTTCATGAAGGAACCCTATATTTTATTGTTCTAGCCTCTTCTATTCAGCATTCTACGCTACCTTAGTTCTTAGCAATTTTCCATTTTGATGGTTATTTCTTGTAGATCTAAGTTTGAAGTATTTTCGGTTTTGATCTATTAAACCACTTTGTTTTTGAAACTAAGAGTTCCATGTAGTAGGCCATTCAATTTTAAGCAAGTTTGGCTTTCGAGTGGTTGGATTTCATCGAGTCATGGCCGAGATGGGGTTTCTTGAGTTCTTGAGCCTTTACGCCTGCCTGTCTTGGCCTTGGGGAGAAGATGAAGTTTTTACTCATACGTTCTTACGTGCTAGCATAGTACTTAGCCTTACGCTCACGTTTTACGTGCCCGCGTATCATTTACCCCTTTACCCCCACATTTTACGTGCCCGCGTATCATTTATCCCTTTACGCCCACGTTTTACGTGCCCGCGTATCATTTACCCCTTTACGCACACGTTTTACGTGCCCGCGTATTATTTACCCTTTACACACATGCATTTGCGTGCCAGCGTAATCACTTCTACGCCGAGTTCATTCAAACTCTATGCAGGGGCTACTCCGCTCGCGTGAAGTGCTCGCTCGCGTAGAGCTCCGCTTGCGTAGAATCTCACTCGCATGCGGCTTTGCTAGCGTAGACTCTCCCGCCCGCATAGAATTTCGCTCGCATGCACTATTGCTCGCGTAGAGCTGCCTATCCTTCAGTCTTGAATGCGTAAAGCTGTTTTACGCTCGGGGTCTCTTTGACCTAGCGTAGTAGTGCACGCATAGAGATCTTGAGCCTCTTAGCGTATCCTGCTTGCTTTTACGCCTTTTGTCATGAGCTCGATAATCACGAATTGAGTAATATATTTGGCATGAAAATTTTAACAGTATGGTAATAACTAGCAATGGCCCGTTGGGGCGCACTCTAGACAGGAGCATGACAAGTAATATGACATGATGGTGACCTGTTGTGGTGCTCCCCTAACAAGTAACAAGTACAAGTAACATGACATGATGGTGACCCATTGTGGTGCACCCCTGACAAGTAATCCTGACAGATAACTCATGAACGCTGTTGCGACGGCTAACTGGACATGCTAGTAAACTCTCATCATGACATCATGGGCGATTGTTTGAATGCGCTTGTATAAGCTACCAAGTCTTGTTTTACATCATGTCTAGGACATGTATCCCTGGTTACCACGGTCAGGGATACATACTGAATCTGACTAGGATAATGACTAGATTGATCAAGTAGTTCATATAGAGAGGTATTCCGGCTATAAGTAATCCCATTATCTGGGCGCCTTCTCTGATGGACTTGTAGCTTGCCGACGAGTAGGGCACATTTCCAACTCAGCGTTATGTGGGGTACTTCATGAAACGATTACTACGTGCACTGTCATGTGTTGCACTCAAGTCACCTAACAAGTCAAGATAACTCTTAACATGAATCTTGCGTCTGGATAACCAGGATAGTCTGCAGGGCTTGTGGCCGTAGGAATCCTCATTGCATCTTGCTAGTAACTAGGCTTATGATAACCCTAGTTAGTTAAAGTATCAAGCCGTACTCTTGCTTGGCCGTAACTGATTGGATGGAGTCCCATTTTTCTAGTCTTGTCTAGGCCCAGTACATGGCTATCTCTGGACATGCTTGTGTGTGCTTTTATTTATCGATAATTGGTTAGAGACTAAGTTCCGTTCGGGTGAAGGGTTACAACCCCGAACCTTGTTTTATTTACGGGTTGTAACTTGGTTACCGGAATAGTCCTTTAGTTCTTTTATCGTTTATCACCCCGTTTTCTCTAACTCATGTCTGTCTTTTGTTATTTCATCTATAATCTTATGTGCTAGTATGCTGGTTTTAATTCTTAAGTGAAGCCTCCTTTGTGGCACTTGCTCTTCATGGGGTCTGACCCAGCTGGTTTTGTATGGCCAAATTTTATAGCAGCTTCCGAGGATCTCCCAGCCTTTCTGCCAGATGGTGACCACTAAAAGGAATTCTGGCAACGAGTGGGTTCTTATTTTGCACTCCCACTCCCTTGTAAAAATATTCTTTTGAGGCGTTTAGCCGACGAGCACGTGTTAGCTCAATTGTACTTTACATACCGTCTGCCTACGGGCTGTAGTGCCCCGCTCCGCGAAGGCACTAGATAAACAGAAAGATCGGATTGCTGGCTCTGCAACAGAAGACGATTAATCTGGGTGAGTGGACAAAGACTCATTTTATGATTCGCTTGCGCCCTAAGAATCAGAGTTTTCGATTGAATGCTTTTGTTAATAACAAGACTGTAATCTTGAATATGCTTAAAAGAGAACCTGCCCCTTGTCTGCTAAGAAAAGAGATCTGTATCCTGCCTGAAAAGAAGATGGAATTGTTTATGACTTGCTCGATTTATGCATGATTCATTTGATATCGCATGCGCATTGGGGAATCCACTTAGTGACGAGCTGAACCCTAGAGAGTCACAGCGGCTAGCGACTAGCTGAACCCATGAGAGTCACAGCGGTTAGCGACGAGCTGAACCCAAGAGCGTCACAGCGGCTAGCGACGAGCTGAACCCATACGAGTCACAGCGGTTAGCGACGAGCTGAACCCGTGGGAGGCACAGCGGCTAAGATGGAAATGATTGTGGCTTTTCAAAGATGTGTTTTCAAAAGAATGTAAACTGACTAATGCATTCATGAAATGAATCTAGGTAAAGAGTAGCAAGATCACATCACAAGAAAATATTTTCTCACTAAATGAACAGTGATCGTTTCAGAAAAATGTAGCTCCTTTGTTCACAATTCACCAGTATGCTGATATACTGACCCATCATCAGTCTGCATGCAGGTGCACTATGCATCGAGAAGGATAGCCCGAAGCGATAGCCCGTGCCTCATCCTCAGGAGCCAGAAATCAGAAGAGATGCCAAGAGATGACATCTGTGCAAGAGTTTGGTTTTGTATATAAAAGGATGTAATGTATGGGAACGGGATCATTATTATCTGTAAAGTTCTGAGAGAATGTAATATTGTATCAGAGAGAATCGAGAGCTTGTAATCTGTTCAAATGAAATCAATAAAGAGAAATGTTCTTGTTACCATTGTGTTCAATACTTGTATTCTGAAATATGTCCGCTGCTGCTTCAATTATCTGCGATACGTTCCGCTGCGTATTGTCAAACTTGTCTATCTTGTCTTGTTTCAGGTCTTGGCCTTGTGCAAGCGCAACTTAGGCTTGCACGGCATCACGCCTTAGCGAGGACGAACGGTCCCAAAAGAGTCCGAAGCGAGGACGAAAGGACTCTGCAGGATCGGGGCGTGACAGAATGGTATCAGAGCAACACGATCCTCTGGCCAATTTTGATTCAATTGAATTTGTACATGTCTTCTGATTGAAATTCCGTTGCCTACTCGATATCAATAATGAGATGAACGTTCCATACAAAAAGTCCGTAAATATTTTATGATGGTGAAGGATGAGGACTATCGCTGCTAAGGATATCGTAAGTTTCTCCTTAAGTTTCGAGGATAAAACTTCTTTTCGGTGGGTAATTATGTAGTGCCCCGCTCCGCGAAGGCACTAGATAAACAGAAAGATCGGATTGCTGGCTCTGCAACAGAAGACGATTAATCTGGGTGAGTGGACAAAGACTCATTTTATGATTCGCTTGCGCCCTAAGAATCAGAGTTTTCGATTGAATACTTTTGTTAATAACAAGACTGTAATCTTGAGTATGCTTAAAAGAGAACCTGCCCCTTGTCTGCTAAGAAAAGAGATCTGTATCCTGCCTGAAAAGAAGATGGAATTGTTTATGACTTGCTCGATTTATGCATGATTCATTTGATATCGCATGCGCATTGGGGAATCCACTTAGTGACGAGCTGAACCCTAGAGAGTCACAGCGGCTAGCGACTAGCTGAACCCATGAGAGTCACAGCGGTTAGCGACGAGCTGAACCCAAGAGCGTCACAGCGGCTTGCGACGAGCTGAACCCATGCGAGTCACAGCGGTTAGCGACGAGCTGAACCCGTGGGAGGCACAGCGGCTAAGATGGAAATGATTGTGGCTTTTCAAAGATGTGTTTTCAAAAGAATGTAAACTGACTAATGCATTCATGAAATGAATCTAGGTAAAGAGTAGCAAGATCACATCACAAGAAAATGTTTTCTCACTAAATGAACAGTGATCGTTTCAGAAAAATGTAGCTCCTTTGTTCACAATTCACCAGTATGCTGATATACTGACCCATCATCAGTCTGCATGCAGGTGCACTATGCATCGAGAAGGATAGCCCGAAGCGATAGCCCGTGCCTCATCCTCAGGAGCCAGAAATCAGAAGAGATGCCAAGAGATGACATCTGTGCAAGAGTTTGGTTTTGTATATAAAAGGATGTAATGTATGGGAACGGGATCATTGTAATCTGTAAAGTTCTGAGAGAATGTAATATTGTATCAGAGAGAATCGAGAGCTTGTAATCTGTTCAAATGAAATCAATAAAGAGAAATGTTCTTGTTACCATTGTGTTCAATACTTGTATTCTGAAATATGTCCGCTGCTGCTTCAATTATCTGCGATACGTTCTGCTGCGTATTGTCAAACTTGTCTATCTTATCTTGTTTCAGGTCTTGGCCTTGTGCAAGCGCAACTTAGGCTTGCACGGCATCACGCCTTAGCGAGGACGAACGGTCCCAAAAGAGTCCGAAGCGAGGACGAAAGGACTCTGCAGGATCGGGGCGTGACACGGGCTGTAGCATGATTAACCAATCATAGGGTTGATCATGTATGACTGAAACTCTTGCTAGTCCTCGTATTTTGTATGACTAGCTTCATGATCATCCAAATATATAATGTATGGGACGCTTTACCATTGTATATTTGGTGCTCTGACATCTTGTAACTGCTTTGTATTGCTTGAGATTGAGACAATAGGCTTGTTCATGACCATAAGAGACTGATGGCTTATAGCTAAACCCTCATGTATCTAGACAACCGTGACCGTATAACGAGGTGGGTTGTACTTCAATATACGTAGCTGACTGTGTTTGCCCCCGCTCTCCAGTATTCTGGTTCTGGGGTGTGACACGGTTTAAGTGGTGGCCCATGCAGGTCTTATAAATCAAGATATGTGAGGGTTTACCGGATATAAGTCTCAGTCAGCACTCGTCCTTGATCTCTGCTCGTATCCTCTAAATTTCTGAAATCTTGACCTGATCACATGCTTATATCTTTGATATGTCCTGGTCCTTCCTTATTGTTTTCTATGTCATTTTCTTCAGCGGCATTGTTCCTGGCCCTGTCGATCAGCCGGAAGGAGCTCAACGAATACCCCCGCAACAAGAGGATCAAGCTCAGCACTCAGGGGTAGCTTCCCGAATCATGCTTTCCGGAGATCCAGAACCCCTAGTACAGCCAGTCCAGCCTACAAGGAAGGATGATGAAGTCTTGGTTGGACTCATCAGGGAGTTGCTTGCATCACAGGATCGTCGAGGTGATGAATTGCACCAGACAGTACAAGATACTTTGAGCAGAGGTGGTCATGAAGGTAACAGTACGGCCAGCGGCTTCAAGCAGTTGAACCCTTCCTTCTTCGATGGTAGTGAAGATGCTATTACCGCTGATGCGTGGCTCCAGGACATCGAGATTATCTTAGATGCAACCAAGACTCTAGAAGAAGAGAAGGTAGCTGTAGTGCGCCTACAGTTATTAGACCTAGCCTGTACCTGGTGGACGATGATAGAAGTTGGGTTAGCGACGCCTGTTCTATGAGCGGTATTCAGTGACAAGTTTCAGATCAAGTACTTCGATGCTATATCTCGGTACGACCTACAGACGAGGTTCACCAATCTCAGGCAGATGAGCAGGACGGTCGATGGATATGCGGCCGAGTTTTCAAGACTGAGTCGATTTGCTCCCACCTTGGTGGCAACCGAGTTTGACCGAGCGTAGCGATTCCAGCAGGGACTCCACCTGGAGATCATTCTAGCAGTAGAGTAGTTTGAGCATCAGACTTTTGATGCTATTTTGTGAGCAGCTAGGAGGCATGAGTATACCTTCCAGAGGATAGTGGACAGAACTGGAGGACGGAAGCGATCCCATGGTCAGATGACCCAGTCCTTAGCCCCAGCCCCGGCAGCTAGGACCTTGACCATTAGGTCTCCGAGGAGGGCGACATCAGTTACGTCGGTTCAGCATTCAACTCCGACATACCCTCAACAGCAGAAGCGGAGGCAGTCTTCCACAATGGGCTGCACTCATTGTGGAAAGCCAGGGCATGTAGTGTCAGAATATCGCAGAGCACAAGGATTATGTTTGGCTTGTAGGGCATTGGACCACATGATAGGGTCCTGTCCACAGAGGACCGGTTCATCCTCCTCGGCCCAAACTAGTCCCTCGGTGAGGGGACCAGCACCAGTGCAGCAGCAGTACCAGCCTCCGAGGCCATTGCCGCTTCAGGCACAAGCATTCCAACAGCAGAGACCACATGTAACCACCACATTTTTAATTTAGGAATATTTTGGTCATTTTGTAATTATTATATTATTTATTAATTTATTGAATTCATGTGATGATAGGTGGTTTTGTTTGATGTTTGTGTAGTATAAATAGGTTTAACTTAGCCAACATTGACTAGAAGCCTAATAATAATAATTAGAATTAATATGACCTTGTAGGAATTATTTTAGAATTAATTAGTTATTTTAGAATATTTTAAAAGAATTTTAGTCATTTTTGCCTTTTTAGCCATTTTGGCCATTTTGTGATTTTCTAGATAATTTGAATTGCGTTGTGCTAGCAACTGGTTTAACCTTAGTGGACCATGTATAGGAGCCTAACCATGTCTTAGAATTTATTTTTCACCTATTAGAATTTATTTAGGGCTTGGGTCCAATTTAGAAGGCTTTTGAATGATTTTAAGCCTTTTTTGCATGTAGCCTTTTTGAGCCTTTGTGACTTGGGCCTTATTTTACTTGAAAGGGATTTAGCCCAAGTGAAACCCTAACCCTAGAAACCCCCCCCCCATATGTCTGGCCATAGCAGCCCCCACTCTTATTTTGTAAAATTCTATAGCCTCCAAAAGAAACCCTAGCCTCCACTCTCTAAAAATCCCAACTTTTTCATCCGGAGCCGTTTCTCCCCAAACAAATTCTGTTGTGCTTGTAGGAAGGAGAGGATCTTGCTGGAGTACTGCTAGCAAGGAGGAGGAGGCATTTGCTCGGGAGGAATCGGCCGACAAAGCGCTCGGAGAATTCCTTTTATTGAGATTCTGACTCTCAATAGGTAAATCCCGATCTACCTTTGCTTCTCCTGAATTTTCTTCATTATTGCATCCATATAGGTACCCTTGATCTGGGTATGAAGTTTCGTAGAATTTTGGTTTCGTTTGATAGCGGTATCGGACCCGTATCGGTCTCACGTTGCACGTGTTCGGCAAAATGTCACTTAGAATTGAAAAGTGTTAATTTTCGATTCTGTTTTCAAGAAATCCTTCCTTATATGATTTGTAAAAACTTTCGTGAAGACGGATCGGAAATCGACATGATTTCGGCATCCGAACGGACACGAACACGCGTGCACGAGATCCCGTGCACGGTCCCGTGCATGACCTGCAGTCTGTGCATCATAACTCGACGCACAGAGCTCCATCTTACGTGAAATTTTACGATCACATAGGGGCAACCTCTTCCCACATTACCGTAAAAATTCACAACGTTTCGTTGAGCGAATGTGGAGAAATCGCGTGTGCACTGGTCGGCAGAACTGTACATTTTGGCTGAAATTTACCGCAGACACGGCCTTCGTACGCGAACACAGCGCGTCGAGGACCCGTACCAAGAGTTGGAACACCTTGCCATATACCTAGACTACCCAGGGACTTGATCCCGAGTCGTGGCGTGGCCCGACGCGCGAGCCACGATCGACGAACCGCGTGCACGAGCATGCACGCACGCACGCGCGCGCGCGCAGGCCACATACTGTTGCGCGAGCTGCTGTGTCGCATCGCTGCGACTTTGTGTCATGTTGATGTGTCCTATACCTACCTTGTGACCCTACCTAGCCGTGTGTACGCGCAAGAGGCTTCTCGTTGCGCGTGTGATGCGCAATCGAGCGAGAACACCCTCATTGACACGCGAAATCGATTTTCCGATACGCATTCTCTGGACACGACACGGACACGATTTCGACTCCGGGAGTATCTGAGCACGTCCCACGTGTCGAGACCGACCTATTTGCCAAGTTTCGCAGGTTAATTCTGAGTATTTTGCGTTTTGAGTCTTTTTGTGAAAAATCGGGTTTTTATTGAATTGGAATTTTGGGATTTATATGATATTTTGTTTTCTGAGTTTAATGGCTATAATTTTTCAGTATTTGGTACTTGGTCACTGTTTGGGACTTGTGGGAATCAACTCTCGGGGTTGATTCATATTTTCTACCCATTTTTAGGCGTATATGGTATTTTACCTATTAATGTATATAGATATATATATTTATGTATATATATAGATATAATTCTTTAAATGCTTAATTTCGAAATGTGTTATGTGAAGGTCGAGACTCTAATTTCAGACCTGGGAGCTTACTCCAGGTTCGAGTACGACCTTCGTTGGCTTTTCATATTGGGTATATACCTATATATGGATATATGCCTATATGTATATTATATATATATATATATATATATATATATATATATATATATATATATATATATATATATATATATATATATATATATATTCCTATATATTGTAGAATGTTATATATAGATTACTCTTATAGTCTCATATTATTCTGTTGCTCAGATTTAGACCCTCTACCAGCAGCCCCAACATCATTGTTCACTCACAAATCATGTTCCCTTTCCTATATATATATATATATATATATATATATATATATATATATATATATATATATATATATATATATATATATATATATATATATATATATATATATATGTATCTATATAAATTATGATGTAAGTATAAATATAGATGATGTAATAAATTCTTGTGATATGACTATAGGAAGTGTTTGGAAAGATCAGGTTCGTCGTTAGGAGCCTAGTTCGGTCGAATTGGATGACAAGTTGACCAAGTTGACAAAAGTCAACTTTGGGTCAAACTTGATCCAATTCAACTCAAACGAACTCCGAATGACCTAAAATTTTGTGTATGACCTAGAAATTAGTAAATGGACTAGTTGACCAAAGTTTGACCAGGTTTGACCAGTATTGAGCAGGTTTGACCAGAGTTGACCAAGGATTGACTTTGACCAAAAGGGACCTAGAAGCATGTAGTCTTACATTGTAGCTATTTTCTTTGATATTGTAGACTTGGTTGTGACATGTGGATACTTTAAATAGGTTTATATCACTCCAGTTCAGTTATACATCCTTATCAGCAGCTCGAATTGTCAAGCGAGTACATTCTCTGAAAGTTCTTTCATTTACTTGTCGAATTCTATATTTCAGTTTTAGTCAATTCTATTAGATTCTCGATTACAAACACGAATTGATATTTTTTTGGAATTCATGTATACGACACACATACCTTACTTGTCTAGCCTCTATTACAAGAACCATTACAAGAATCACCTACAAGCACCTTCATGTTCTGGCTAGATTTATTCTTGATTTACGTGTCGTGTTATGGATTCACTCATATTTGTCGGGGCGGGAAAATACTTGAGTAGACATGTAAACATTCCAAAATACAAGAACCACCTCCCTGTGAATTATACAAGAACGATAGCCGTCCCACACTTGGCCAGTGTGTGATGTGCCGGATTATCCCTAGCCGTTTATATGTCGCTCAGTATTTTAAAATACACTGTGAGTATTGTCTAGAATCTTTATTAGAATCATCACAAGAACCATTACAAGAATCACCCTACTTGGATCATTGAATGGAATCACACTTGACATATATTGTACCACTGGACTCATATCATATCATTCTAGTTCAGCTAGCTTCTATTTACAGTCTTCATTGACATGATATTTTGTTCACAGCTTTTACTTTACTTGTTCTTTTACTATAGTTGTACATCTTAAACTGTCTCGAATTCCCATGCTTCATCAATAAAATTGTCTATAATTGTTTTTATGGTTTTCGTCATTTACTTGGATTTACTTGAAGAGATGTATTCGTTCCTGTCCTGACTGGACCTGTTGAAATATTACAGATGTTAGCCCTGAGGATGTATGCCCTACTCACTATGGATTTGGAGAGAGATTAGCTACCTTTGGCCCCGACTCTCAGGAGTGATCGAGAGACTAGTTTAGTAGACCGTTTTAAATTTCTCTACTGGAACTTGAATTGTAATAATTTGAGAGTTATCTTATTTTGAGTTATTTTGATTTATTATCTTTTAGTAGTTTTTATTGTTTTCTTTTAGTTATAGAATTCTGTGACATCCTATCGTGCTTAGACTATGATTGAGTTATATTATTTTGTTATATAATTGTGTGAGATGGTTCAAATAGTAACCTAGAACAGCGTTCTATCGTCGATTCTGCGGCGTAGGCTGGGCGTGGTTACACACTTGTACCCTTACACTGGGTGCGGGTCGTGACACATTTTTAGTGGTAGCCCATGCAGGTCGAGATTCGCATTAGTGCGATATCGTGGTAGTACGACGACTTAGTTGCACTGCTATGAGCCTGCTATAGAGTATAGGAAATAACATATTAGAATTAGAGGATACTCAATCACACTTAGAATTCCTTGAGAGATTCCTGGACGACCCTTGAGAATCTCATTAGGAACTTCGATTTGAAAATTCTTTTCCTCTTGTTTTGATTCACCCTCACTCCTTGATGTTTAAAGGATCTTAGACTATTAACTTCCTTCATCATTATCCTTACTTATATTTTGTCTATCTTATGTTGCTAATTTAGCACCAGTTTTACAAGCTTATCTTTTTCGAGCTTGATCATGACATATTTTATTTGGGGCTGGCACCTACTAACATATTGTCTAATCAGAACCAGTGCATGATGGTCTTATCAACCTATTGCACTTTGGTTCGCTTTTCATATATTATTCTACGTGGAGGGAGACATAGTTAAATTTTTCCTAGAGTCTCATCCACGACAGCTTTGGTAATTCTCTTTTGAATTATTTTTATCGCCTATGAACCACGTATTGTACTTAATAGCATCGTCTTTGAATTCTTTATTGTTTTTGCCTTTCACATATTTCAGAAAGAAAAGGCACTGTACTTGATAGATCAACCCAAGGTATCACGTTTAGTTTCCCTATCCAAAGGAGGAAATTGACTTATTTTTATATCCTTGCATCATCCTTTAAAATCTAATTCTTTTGATCGTGATCAGTCGACCGGGTCATCCTCCTTATCATCCAATGTTTGGGGTCTTATTCAATTGAATTAATTCAATTGTGACATAGATATCAAATCTTGGATACTTGTGCTCAGACTTCAATGGCCTCGTTCTCCATCTTGCCCAAACTTCGATTTATCCTAGAATTGATCAACTTAGATCGCGCCGGGACTAAATCTTCTTTTATATATATTATGTTATTGGATTTCAATGCTATTGACAGTCGTGCCTTAAACTTTTAATTTTGATCATCTTTGGAATGGTAACCCTTCATAATTAATTCCTAGTTGTCTTTACCATTTTCATATAGGATTGTAGACTATCCTACACCTTGATTATTTGTTGCTTCCTTATCTTTCCAGCAGAACACCCTATATTGCTTGTATGTTGCTACCATGGGACTGTTTTGATCTAATTTGACAAGTCCATCTAGATGAGACCTTCAACTGCTATAGTTGACCATGACTCTATATGTTATTCTTCAAATTGTATGAGTTAGAAATTGCTTAGAGACTTTGATTGTGGGTGGTTGACCTAGAAGGAGTACGACCGACTTAAATTTCGAGGACGAAATTTTTCTAAGGGGGGTAGATTTGTAACCACCACATTTTTAATTTAGGGATATTTTGGTCATTTTGTAATTATTATATTATTTATTAATTTATTGAATTCATGTGATGATAGGTGGTTTTGTTTGATGTTTGTGCAGTATAAATGGGTTTAACTTAGCCAACATTGACTAGAAGCCTAATAATAATAATTAGAATTAATATGACCTTGTAGGAATTATTTTAGAATTAATTAGTTATTTTAGAATGATTTAAATGAATTTTAGTCATTTTAGCCTTTTTAGCCATTTTGTCATTTTCTAGATGTTTTGACTTGCGTTGTGCTAGCAACTGGTTTAACCTTAGTGGACCATGTATAGGAGCCTAACCATGTCTTAGAATTTATTTTTCACCTATTAGAATTTATTTAGGGCTTGGGTCCAATTTAGAAGGCTTTTGAATGATTTTAAGCCTTACTTGGGCCTTATTTTACTTGAAAGGGATTTGTCCCAAGTGAACCCTAACCCTAGAAACCCCCCATATGGCCGGCCATAGCAGCTCCCTTCCTCATTTTGTAAAATTCTATAGCCTCCAAAAGAAACCCTAGCCTCCACTCTCCAAAAATTCCAACTTTTTCATCTGGAGTCCGTTTCTCCCCAAACAAATTCCTTTGTGCTCGTAGGAAGGAGAGGATCTTGCTAGAGTTATGCTAGCAAGGAGGAGGAGGCATTTGCTCGGGAGGAATCGGCCGACAAAGCGCTCAGAGAATTCCTTTTATTGAGATTTCGACTCTCAATAGATAAATCCTGATCTACCATCGTTTCTCCTGAATTTTCTTCATTATTGCATCCATATAGTCACCCTTGATCTGTGTATGAAGTTTCGTAGAATTTTGGTTTCGTTTGATAGCGGTATCGGACACGTATCGGTCTCACGTTGCACGTTTCGGCAAAATCCCACTTAGAAGTGAAAAGTGTTAATTTTTGATTTTTTTTCACGAAATCCTTCCTTATATGATTTTTAACAACTTTCGTGTAGACAGATCGGAAATCGACATGATTTCGGCATCCGAACGGCACGAACACGCGTGCACGAGATCCCGTGCACGGTCCCGTGCATGTCCTGCAGTCTATGCGTCATAACACAACGCACAGAGCTCCGTCTTATGTAAAATTTTACGAGCATATAGGGGCAACCTCTTCCCACATGCCCGTAAAATTTCACGACATTTCGTTGATCGAACGCGGAGAAATCGTGTGTGCACTGGTCGGCTAAACTGTGCACTCGGGCTGAAATTTGCCGCAGACATGGCCTTCGTACGCGAACATGGCGCGACGAGGACCCATACCAAGAGTTGGAACACGTAGCCATATACCTAGACTACCCAGGGACTCGATCCCGAGTCGTGGCGTGGCCTGACGCGCGAGCCACGAGCGACGAACCGCATGCACACACGCACGCACGCACGCGCAGGCCACGCACTGTTGCGCGAGCTGCTGTGTCGCTTCGCTGCGATTGTGTGTCATGTTGACATGTTCTACACCTACCTCATGACCCTACCTAGCCGTGTGCACGAGCACGAGGCTTCTCGTTGCGCGTGTGACGCGCAATCGAGCGAGAACACCCTCTTTGACACGCAAAATCGATTTTTCGATACGAATTCTCTGGACACGACACGGACATGATTTCGACTCCGAGAGTACTCGAGCACGTCCCACGTGTCGAGACCGACCTATTTGCCAAGTTTCGTGGGTTAATTCTGAGTATTTTGCGTTTTGATTCTTTTTGTGAAAAATCGGGTTTTCATTGAATTGGAAATTTGGGATTTATATGATATTTTCTTTTCTGAGTTTAATGGCTATAATTTTTGAGTATTTGGTACTTGGTCACTGTTTGGGACTTGTGGGAATCAACTCTCGGGGTTGATTCATATTTTCTACCTATTTTTAGGCGTATATGGTATTTTACCTATTAATGTATATAGATATATATATATTTATGTATATATATAGATATAATTCTTTAAATGCTTAATTTCGAAATGTGTTATGTGAAGGTCGAGACTCTGATTTCAGACCTGGGAGCTTACTCCAGGTTCGAGCACGACCTTCGTTGGCTTTCATATTGGGTATATACCTATATATATATATATATATATATATATATATATATATATATATATATTTATTTATATATATATATATATATATATATATATATATATATATATATATATATATATATATATATATATTTCGTAATATATATATATATATATATATATATATATATATATATATATATATATATATATATATATATATATATATTACGAAATATATATATATATATATATATATATATATATATATATATATATATATATATATATATATATATATATATATATATATATATATATATATATATATAGATTACTCTTATCGTCTCATATTATTCTGTTGCTCAGATTTAGACCCTCAACCAGCAGCCCCAACATCATTGTTCACTCACAAATCATGTTCCCTTTCCTAATTTATATATATATATATATATATATATATATATATATATATATATATATATATATATATATATATATATATATATATATATATATATATATATATATTTATGTATGTCTATATATATAAATATATATAAATATATATATATATATATATATATATATATATATATATATATATATATATATATATATATATATATATATATATATATATATATATATATATATATATTTATGTATGTCTATATATATGAATCTATATAAATTGTGATGTAAGTATAAATATAGATAATGTAATAAATTCTTGTGATATGACTATAGGAAGTGTTTGGACAGATTAGGTTCGTCCTTAGGAGCCTAGTTCGTTCGAATTGGCCGACAAGTTGACCAAATTGACAAAAGTCAACTTTGGGTCAAACTTGATCCAATTCAACTCAAACGAACTCCGAATGACCTGAAATTTTGTGTATGACCTAGAAATTAGTAAATGGACTAGTTGACCAATGTTTGACCAGGTTTGACCAGCGTTGACCAGGTTTGACCAGAGTTGACCAAGGGTTGACTTTGACCAAAAGGGACCTAGAAGCATGTAGTCTTGCATTGTAGCTATTTTCTTTGATATTGTAGACTTGGTTGTGACATGTCGATACTTTAAATAGGTTTATATCACTCCAGTTCAGTTATACATCCTCATCAGCAGCTCGAATTGTCAGGCGAGTGCTTTCTCTGAAAGTTCTTTCATTCACTTATCGAATTCTATATTTCAGTTTTAGTCAATTCTATTTGATTCTCGGTTACAAACACGAATTGATATTTTTTTGGAATCCATGTATACGACACATATACCTTACTTGTCTAGCCTCGATTACAAGAACCATTACAAGAATCACCTATAAGCACCTTCATGTTCTGGCTAGATTTATTCTCGATTTACGTGTCGTGTTACGGATTCACTAATATTTGTCGGGCGGGGAAATACTTGAGTAGACATGTAAACATTCCTAAATACTCGAACCACCTCCCTGTGAATTATACAAGAACGATAGCCGTACCACACTTGGCCAATGTGTGATGTGCCGGATTACCCCTAGCCGTTTACATGTCGATCTCAGTATTTTAAAATATACTGTGAGTATTGTTTAGAATCTTTACTAGAATCATCACAAGAATTATTACAAGAATCGCCCTACTTGGATCATTGAATGGAATCACACTTGACATATATTGTACCACTGGACTCATATCATATCATATCATTCTAGTTCAGCTAGCTTCTATTTACAGTCTTCATTGACATGATATTCTGTTCACAGCTTTTATTTTACTTGTTCTTTTACTATAGTTGTACATCTTAAACTGTTTCGAATTCCTGTGCTTCATCAATAAAATTGTCTATAATTATTTTTATGATTTTCGTCATTTACTTGGATTTACTTGAAGAGATGTATTCGTTCCTGTCCTGACTGGACCTGTTGAAATATTACAGATGTTAGCCCTGAGGATGTATGCCCTACTTACTATGGATTTGGAGAGAGATTAGCTACCTTTGGCCCCGACTCTCAGGAGTGATCGGGAGACTAGTTTAGTAGACTGTTTTATATTTCTCTACTGGAACTTGAATTGTAATAATTTGAGAGTTGTCTTATTTTGAGTTGTTTTGTGTTATTATCTTTTAGTAGTTTTTATTGTTTTCTTTTAGTTATAGAATTCTGTGACATCCTATCGTGCTTAGACTGTGATTGAGTTATATTATTTTGTTATATAATTGCGTGAGATGGTTCAGATAGTAACCTAGAACAACGTTTACCTCCGATTCTGCAGCATAGGCTGGGCGTGGTTACGCACTTGTACCCTTACACTGGATGCGGATCGTGACACCGCAGTAGTATGCCCAGGCCCAGGCTCATATTCAGAATCGCCAGAGAGGTTTCCAGCAAAGGGGGCCAGCACCCAGAGGGCAAGGTCAAGTGATGGCTTTGACCGTAGAGGGTGAGTTGGCATCAGGTGAGGTGGTGGGAAGTACCATTCTCATCAACTCTTTTCCTGTATCAGTATTATTTGATTCGGGTGTATCGCATTCATTTATGTCTGCACGATTTGCGACACAGATAGGACTGGAGCCCGAGTCATTATCAGTAAGGCTCAATATATTTACTGGTAACGATCTTGTAGGAGTAGATAGAGTATTTTCCTCGTGTCGAATCGTAGTTAGCGGTAGAGAGTTTTCTGCTAGGTTGATAGAATTTTCGATGGCCGATTATGATGTGGTCCTAAGGATGGATTGGTTGAGAGACCAGTATGCTAGAATAGATTGCCAAATCGGCAGGATTATTTTTAGTATTCTTGGTGAGCTAGAGTTTTCATTTCTCCGAGGTAGAGTAGGACCTTCTTCCCCAGCATTGCGGATGGCCGTAGCAGCAGCAGTTCAGTTTTCCAGAGTTGTAGAAGAGTTTTCCGATGTGTTTTCTGAAGAACTTTCAGGCATGCCCCTAGAGAAAGAGATCGAGTTTACCATTGATTTGATTCCCGGATCAGCACCAGTGTCAGAGAGAGTCTATAGGGTGGCGCCTTCAGAGTTGAAGATCTTGTATAAGATGATTGAAGAACTCAGGGTCAAGGGATTCATCCGTGCTAGCGGATCACCTTGGGGAGCCCCGATGTTTCTTGTTAAAAAGAAGGATGGTACATCCAGATTATGTGTTGACTATCGTACCTTGAACTCAGTGATAATCAAGAACAAATATCCATTCCTAAGGATAGATGACTTGTTTGATCAACTCAAAGGGGCGTCCGTATTTTTGAAGATTGACTTACGGTCAGGGTACCATCAGATCAGAGTCAGAGAGCAGGACATCCCGAAGATAACATTCAGATCGAGATATAGACATTGGAAGTTCCTTGTTATGCCATTTGGAGCGACCAATGCGCCAGCCGTATTCATGGACCTCATGAATCGTATCTTCATGCCTTATTTGGATCAGTTCGTGATAGTGTTTATAGACGACATCTTGGTCTATAGCAAGAGTGAAGCGGAGCATGAGCAGCATCTCTGTGTAGTTTTTCAGATTCTCAGGGAGCACCAGTTGTATGCGAAGTTCAGTAAATGCGAGTTCTGGCTCGATCGTATTGTATACATGGGACATATCATCACCAGAGGTGGAGTAGAAGTGGATCCCCAGAAGATCGTGGCTATTGAGACGTGGCCGGTACCCAGCACAGTTACAGAAGTTCGAAGTTTTCTTGGATTGGCCGGTTGTTATCGACGGTTTGTGTGAGACTTTGCTCCGATTTTAGCACCTATGACGCAGTTGACCCGCAAGGATGTGTAGTTTGCTTGGTCAACAGAGTGTCAGAGTTCATTCGAGAAGTTGAAGCAGAGATTGATGACGGCACCCATTCTCACGCTTCTAGATGGGACCGGGGGATTCTCAGTATATTGTGACGCATTCGGCAGAAGATTGGGATGTGTATTGATACAGCATGGTAAGGTAGTAGCTTATGCGTCATGTCAATTTCGTGATCATGAGAGGAATTACCCGACCCATGACTTGGAGCTGGCAGCAGTAGTATTTGCACTTAAGCTGTGGAGGTATTACTTGTATGGAGATAGGGTGGAGATGTTCATCGATCACAAGAGCCTGAAGTATGTGTTTACCCAGAAGGATCTTAATATGCGTCAGAGGAGATGGCTAGAGCTACTTGTGGATTATGACATCAACTTGCAGTATTATCCTGGGAAGCCAACGTTGTTGCAGATGCATTGAGCAGGAGAGCCAGAGTTTATTTTCTAACAGTACAGCCATAGGTGTTAGCAGATCTTCAGAAGATGGGTATTGAAGTTGTTCTTCCTTCCAATATGGCATTGATGGCCAGTATGCAAGTTCAGTCCAGTATAGTTGAGAGGATCAAGTTAGCTTAGTCAGCAGACTCTAAGCTTCAGCGGCTTAGGGCAGAATGTGTAGCAGGACAGAGACTAGAGTTATGTATCCATGAGGATGGTACACTCTGACATGGGAGGCATCTTTGTGTACCAAGTGGAGATATCATACATGAGATCATGGCAGAAGCCTACAGTTCTCAGTATTCAATTCACCCCGACGGTACAAAAATGTATCGTGATATCTGTCAGCATTTTTGGTGGAATGGCATAAAGAGGGAGATAGCCCGGTTTGTCTCTCGTTGTTTGGTTTCTCAACAAGTTAAAGCCGAACATCAGAGACCAGCTGGACTTCTTCAACCTTTACCGATCCCAGAATGGAAATGGGAGCACATCACCATAGATTTTGTAACGAGATTACCTAGATCCCCAGCTGGAAGAGATGCTATCTGGGTTGTAGTCGATAGACTCACCAAGGTAGCTCATTTTCTTCCTTTCAGGATTGGACAGTCAACGGATCAGCTTGCAGAGATGTATCTTAGGCAGATAGTCAGGTTATATAGAGTACCAGTCAGTATTGTGTCCGACAGAGATTCGAGATTTACCTTACACTTTTGGCGGAGTCTTCAAGAGAGTTTGGGGACTCGTCTCAAGTTCAGTTCAGCCTACCATACGCAGACAGATGGTCAGTCAGAACGCACGATCAAGACTCTTGAAGACATGTTGTGGTCATGTACACTCGACTTCGATGGTTCGTGGGAAGATCACCTGCATCTCGTGGAGTTCTCCTACAATAACAGTTTCCAGGCCAGTATCCAGATGGCACCCTTTGAAGCCTTGTACGGCATGAAATACAAATCTCCTTTAGCTTGGGATGATATCGGTGAGAGGCAAATGCTTGGATCAGAGATGGTAACGCAGACTATTGAGGTGGTCAGACAAGTCAGAGATCATCTTCGAGTTGCCCCAGATCGCCAGCGTCATTGGACCAATTCTCATCGGCGTCCCCTTGAATTTTCTGTCGGCAACCATGTATTCCTTAGGATCTCGCCTACCCATGACGTCATTCATTTCGACGTACGAAGAAAGCTTAGTCCTAGGTATATAGGGCCATTTGATATTCTAGAGCGAGTAGGTGATGTGTCATATCGTCTCGTTCTTTAGCCGTCGTTACGTGAGGTACATGACGTCTTCCATGTATCCCAATTGCGACGGTATATCCTGGATCACAGTCATGTCCTTGATCATTCGAAATTGATTGTTGGTACCAATATTTTGTATGAGGAGAGACCCGTATCCATATTGGACCGAAAAGAGAAGATACTCAAGAACAAGACTATCAAGTTAGTCCATGTTGCTTGGGGTCATCACTATTTGGGTGAGTCAACGTGGGAGCGTGAGGATGATATCCGATCGCGATATCCCGACCTGTTTGACTCATAAGGTATATTGTTTTTCCTATGCCTTATGCCTTCAAATTCTTTGCTTGCATGAGTGATTGATTGCTTAGTTTAACTTGCCTGTGATTAGTATAGCTTTCTCGACATCTCTAGCCTCTTGATTAAATTTTGAGGACAGAATTCCTTTAAGGTGGGTAGAGTTGTCATCCCTGTTTTTTGTTATACATATTTCCAGTATACGTATACGAAATCCTGACACATATTTTTATTTCTCCTGTCTTGCTAGCTAATTTTGGTTTAATCTGTTTAGATACATCATTGCATGTCTTGGTTTGTCTTAGTCCATTATTGGGTTAGCTTGGTTTATTTTTGGTTCATCATGATAAACCCCTACCTACCACCATCCCCATCTAAAACCCACCTACCTTTTCTCTCTCCTCATTATTCCTCATAACTTCTTCTCCATTAAAACCTCTATCCTTCCATAGGCAAGTGCAACTTGCTTCATGAATGAACCCTCTATTTTATTGTTCTAACCTCTTCTATGCAGCATTCTAAGCTACCTTAGTTCTTAGCAATTTTCCATTTTGATGGTTATTTCTTATAGATCTAAGTTTGAAGTATTTTTGGTTTTGATCTATTAAACCACTTTGTTTTCGAAACTAAGAGTTCCATGTAGTAGGCCATTCGATTTTAAGCAAGTTTGGCTTTCGAGTGGTTGGATTTCATCGAGTCATGGCCGAGATGGGGTTTCTTGAGTTCTTGAGCCTTTACGCCTGCCTGTCTTGGCCTTGGGGAGAAGATGAAGTTTTTATGCACACGTTCTTACGTGCTAGCGTAGTACTTAGCCTTACGCCCACGTTTTACGTGCCCGTGTATCATTTACCCATTTACGTCCACGTTTTACGTGCCCGCGTATCATTTACCCCTTTACGCCCATATTTTACGTGCCCACATATCATTTACCCCTTTACGCACACGTTTTACGTGCCCATGTATTATTCACCCTTTACGCACACGCATTTGCGTGCCAGCGTAATCACTTCTACGTCGAGTTCATTCGAAATCTACGCAGGGGCTACTCCGCTCGCGTGAAGTGCTCGCTCGCGTAGAATCTCGCTCGCATGCGGCTTTGCTAGTGTAGACCCTTCCGCCCGCGTAGAATTTTGCTCGCATGCACTATTGCTCGCGTAGAGCTACCTATCCTTCAGTCTTGCCTGCGTAAAGCTGTTTTACGCTCGGGGTCTCTTTGACCTAGCATAGTAATGCACGCGTAGAGACCTTGAGCCCCTTAGCGTATCCTGCTTGCTTTTATGCCTTTTGTCATGAGCTCGATAATCACGAATTGAGTAATATATTTGGAATAAAAATTGTACAAGCATGGTAATAACTAGCAGTGGCCCATTGTGGCACATTCTAGACAAGAGCATGACAAGTAACATGACATGATGGTGATCCGTTGTGGTACGCCCCTAATAAGTAACAAGTAACAAGTACAAGTAACATGACATGATGGTGACCCGTTGTGGTGCACCCCTGACAAGTAATCCTGACAGATAACTCATGAACGCTGTTGCGACGGCTAACTGGATATGCTAGTAAACTCTCATCATGACACCGTGGGCGATTGTTTGAATGCGCTTGTATAAGCTACCAAGTCTTGTTTCGCATCATGTCTAGGACATGTATCCCTCGCTACCACGGTCAGGGATACATACTGAATCTGACTAGGATAATGACTAGATTGATCAAGTAGTTCATATAGAGAGGTATTCCGGCTACAAGCAATCCCGTTATCTATGCGCCTTCTCTGATGGACTTGTAGCCTGCCGACGAGTAGGACACATTTCCAGCTCACTGTTATGTGGGGCATTTCATGAAACGATTACTACACGCACTGTCATGTGTTGTACTCAAGTCACCTAACAAGTCAAGATAACTCTTAACATGAATCTTGCATTTGGATAACCTGGATACTCTGCAGACTTGTTGCCGTAGAAATCCTCATTGCATCTTGCTAGTTACTAGGCTTGTGATAACCCTAGTTAGTTAAATTATCAAGTCGTACTCTTGTTTGGTCGTAACTGATTGGATGGAGTCCTATTTGTCTAGTATTATCTAGACCCAGTACATGGCTATCTCTGGACATACTTGCGTGTGCTTTACTTTATCGATAATTGGTTAGAGACTAAGTTTCGTTCGGGTGAAGGGTTACAACCCCGGTCCTTGTTTGATTTACGGGTTGAACTTGGTTACCGGAATAGTCCTTTAGTTCTTTTATCGTTTATCACCATGTTTTCTCTAACTCATGTCTTTTTTTATTTCATCTATAATCTTATGTGCTAATAGCTGGTTTTAGTTCTTAAGTGAAGCCTCATTTGTGGCACTTGCCCTTCCTGGGGTCTGACCCAGCTGGTTTTGTATGGCCAAAATTTGGAGCAGCTTCCGAGGATCTTCCAGCCTTCCTGCCAGATGGTGACCACTAGAAGGAATCCTGGCAACGAGTAGGTTCTTATTTTGCACTCCCACTCCCTTGTAAAAATATTCTTTTGAGGCGTTTAGCCGACGAGCACGTGTTAGCTCGATTGCACTTTACTTACTGTCTACCTACGGGCTGTAGTATGATTAACAAATCCTAGGGTTGATCATATATGACTGAAACTCTTGCTAGTCCTCGTATTTTGTATGACTAGCTTCATGATCATCCAAATATGTAATGTATGTGACGCCTTACTATTGTATATTTGGTGCTCTGACATCTTGTAACTGCTTTGTGTTGCTTGAGATTGAGACAATAGGCTTGTTCATGACCATAAGAGACTGATGGCTTGTAGCTAAACCCTCATGTATCTAGACAGCCGTGACCGTATAGCGAGGTGGGTTGCACTTCAATATACGTAGCTGGCTGTGTCTGCCCCCGCTTTCTAGTATTCTGGTTCTGGGGCGTGACAATAGGATATTAACTTTGTGTTGTATATATGTGTTATGGGCTAGGCCTTAGATAAATACTTGAGCACCTACTTAGACAACTAGCAGGAAAGTATACATTGTCAATTTGTACATTCATATAAACATTTATTTCTTATCATTCATTATTTCCTAAGTTTATACTTTTTTTTTGCTTAGTTGTACATGAGTTGTTAGATTTTTCTTACCTTACATCTTGTGATTTTGTGGTAGTTATCATGATTCACATGTCTAGGCATATATCTTCTTTACTTGTGTTCATATATGTCATTAGGCACCGTTGTCACTTGCACAACCCTCGAGATTTTTCCATTTTTTTCAGAAAGTAGAACCACGGGGTAGGAAGAACGATTATGCGTGTATGAACTGCTTTTTCTTATTTCATTTTGTTTTAACCTAATGTCCACGAAGGATAGGGTTATGTTGCTATCCTAGAGGCCACGAAGGTCTAGGTTTTGACTCGTTTAGCTGTAGTTCGCTGAGGGCTATGGTGGTTGATTCTGTTTCTTTTGGCAGTTCACGCACACGTAGTTGTTCTCATAAACATATCATGTTTAGAATAGTTTAAGTCTCTGTATGGTTCATTCCTTTCAGTTGTTTATTATTCTGTTTTATGTGTTGCACATGTGGCATGTTATTATGTATCTTGTTATGTTCCCTGAGGATCTGGTGATCTCTCTAGGTTTGTTTGTCCAGGAGCAGACGAACAAGTTTACGAGCCAGCATCCGACCAATGTACTACTGCACACTTAACAATATTATTGATGCTTAGTTAGTATAGTTTGGACTTAGTTATTTTATGTCCTATCTTTATTTTCTTTTACGTCTACTTGCAGTGGATTTGTCTTCACCGGACCTGACTTGAATTCTTGATGATTTGAATCTTTCACTTTTATATTCATCATTATTTGGACTAGTTGATATCTGTTTATTAATGTGGATGAGAAATAGTATTGCATGTTCATGAGACTATAAACTACAACGTAAGATGCTTTCCAATAGGTCCATTAAATTGGGATTATATTTGGAATGTATCTGCTGGCAAGCTACGTATTCCTAGTCATGTGACTTTTGGGATTGGGGCATGACAGATTTTTGTGATGGCCTACCAACGACCGGGTGTTGACTATCATGACACCTTCACTCATGTGGTCGAACCAACAATAGTGTAAGCCCGCCTTTTTAAAAAAATTTATATATTAAAACATTTAAATGCTTATCTAAATTTTATAATTTACATTACATATGGTTATATTTAGTCATTAACCCTAATAATAACTAGCATATGTGCACGTGCCTTGCACGTATTTTAATATTTCTTAATTAGTTTAGGAAGACCAAAGGGTAGTCTTTCTAATTACTAAGTTGTCCTTATTAAAATTAATGAAATATTTTTAATTAGTATAAGTATGTAAGGGTATTTTCGGAATTCAAAAGTTTCACCATCTAAGTTTTCCTATTATATAGTAGAATAGATAGATTTGGTTACTTTCAAAATATAATTGTTTATTATTATTATTATTTCAACTTTCGTAAAGTATTTGACTTTATAATTTTTAAATCTTTGGGCTACTTCTATTATGATTATAAATTGTGAGAGAGTAGATTAATACTTAGATCTTAGAGCTAGTTAAGCCTAATTGAATTTCCCTAAGCCGACGATCACTTCTCTGGTGATTAGAAGCACCCCCAGCGTCGGCAGTCCCGGCACACCAGCCCGCGCTCGTCTAGCCGGCCCCTACCGTCGACGTCGACGACTGCTCGGCGTGGCAAGCCGGCGACAGAGACTTCCAGGAGGAACCCCGCGCAACCACCGATCACGTGCGCCACGGCCAACTGATAAGGGAGAAGGGGAATGTGAGGATGAATACTGATAAGGGAGTACAATGAATACTTGGAAGAGCACCTGTCTCCGAGTGTTGAGCGTGGTACTACTAGGAAGCATGAGTTTGCATGTGAGTTGAGCTTGTTGTGATTTTATATTACCTTTATAGAGATGTATACAGATAATGAAAGGAGGGTTCTCTGCATGTGTCTTAGTTATTTCGTGTGGGATCGTAGTGTAATGTGATCGGGAAAAAAAAAATTTCTATTTGAATTGTTAAAGAAAAGACAGGCACTGTGTGTAAATTTTTTTCCCTTATACATTACCTATATAACAATAACTATGGTGGTGTAAGGTTATCAATAAAGGAGAAAGACATGAACATGATGGCTTATTAAAATAGAGATTGAAGTGGTTTCAATCCAATGTTTTAAAAACTGGACGGGACTGGCCGGTTGAACCGGTTCAACTGTGAACCGGTAGTTTTTTTCGGTCCGGTTCAGTATTGATCCAGTGTTTTGTAAAAAATTGATATTTTTATAAAAAAATAGTTTCCATAAGAGATTAAACTTGGACTATTTAGATTAACCCACTGGTTGAACCAATTGATTGAACCCGTTTGACCTGACTCAGTGTCTTGGCCGGGTCAAACTCTGGTCCGCTTTTTAAAACATTGGTTCAAACATATAACTAGATATGTTCATGGTGGAAGAATCAATGTTAGCAATAAAATGAGTGTATGAGGAATCGAATAGGAGATGGCAATAGAAGAAATTATGCTTTACAAGTTAGCCCTTCTTGGTTAATAAAAATGAGTATACATGCTTATTAGATTGTGTGATTAATGAATTGAGGAAGCAGGATATATATATATATATATATATATATATATATATATATATATATATATATATATATATATGAGAGTATATGTTGTGGTTGGCCAGTAATGGGACTTATGTGTGGGGCCATTAAACAAAACATGTTGCATATAATAAAGATGATGAGTGTTAGGGAGAATAGTTTGGTGAAAGAGAGAGCTGTTATAGGTTGGCTGTTAGGATGGGTTAATAAGTTATTTTCCTTAGGCCATTTAATGTGGTTAACAATCAACTACTCACTTATTATTGTACCTTTGTTAAGTAATTATAAAAATCCTTGTAATTAATTAATTAATTGGTAAATTATATCAAATATTGTTAGGGATCATTTATAAGTTAGGACTTTGATTATATATTAATTAATTAGTTTAAATATTATTCTCTAGGTCATTTTGTCACTTTAACGTGGGACAAGGTCTTTCTTATCAGATTTCGGATTCAGGCAAGTGTACCTTGCCAATCTTGTACTTCAGTTTACAGTATTTAGCTTTTATATATCTGCTTGATTTTGTTATTGCAACACCTAGAACCGTGTACGGTACTTCGCGTCTGAATCACATTTTGGTGCCGATTGACGTTAGCACCATCGGCTATCGATATTAGATATTTATGTTTGTGTTACCGTGATAAATAATTACGGGGTACACTCTGACCCTAGGACATGTTCATGTGATACTGCATACTGACGGATTTTCGTACTTGATTACATCTTGCTATACGGAAGCCCGTGTTGATACTAGGACGATGACATGAGATTCTTACACTGTATTTACTATTATGACTCGATGTCCTAGGGGATCTGGCCGAGCGTCTCGTGGATACGATACGTGAAGTCACATGGACGGGGAGAACATACACCGTGCGCTTGGACTACTTTCCCTCATAATATACCGTTGTCTCATTCCACAGCTTCGGGGATTTTGTAGTTTGTTACAGCTTCCTTATTGGACTTTGGGGTATTCATAGTTTGCTGGAGTGCCTATCAGGTATCCGGGGTACACCGTGACAGCTCGCGTGTTCGAGTGATGTTTCTTAAATTGTATTTCATTCTAGTTGGTTATGTTAGATTCACCCACTCTATCAGTCTTACTATACTATATATATTTATTTATAACTGTTGTACACTTGGCCTGTATATTATGTACCTTGTTGTGTCCCTCTGAGTACCTGGTTTCCTTCCAGGTTGGCTGAGTATGTTTTGTTGAGCGCCTTGCTGGATTATTGATGGTATTCATTTCATTACAGGTATTCATTCTTTCAGAGTTATATGATTTATTTATTGTTATTTGTATATGCTTAGTAGCCTAGTATTTATAGACTCATATTATCTTTCTGAATCTATTCGGGTAAGTATGATTATTGGGCTGCAGACTAGTATTCATATTTATTTTCTTATGTTACTGTTACTTGGATTGAGATATAGAGTTGATGTAGTGATAGTTACACCATTTCGAACAGCTTATACGTATTCTAGTCGGACTAGAATCTGGTTGAATATGTAGCTGGCTAATGTCACGTGGCTCAGTTTCGCATATTTTGGGACTGGGACGTGACAAATAGTACGAGTTGTTCTCTCTGTTGCCGCAACTCGTGGTTGGTCACTGCGTCAACTTGATGTCAATAATACATTTCTCCAAGGCGCTCTCTCTTTCTCTTTCTGAGTACAAACACAAAGATTGATTGACAAAGACCATCCTCATCATGTCTATAAACTGCATAAAGCAATATACGGTCTCAAACAAGCCCCTCATGCATGGTACCATGAGCTACGTTAGTTTTTCATCAATTTTGGCTTCACAAACTCTCATGTTGACACATCACTATTTGTCTGCAATACATCTAGCATCATGATATATCTATTAGTGGTATACGTACGTTGATGGCATCATTATCACAGGAAATAATGGTGCAGCAGTGGAAAAATTCGTTCATCTTCTCTCCAAAAGTTTCTACCTCAAGGATCTTGGCCCCCTTTCATAATTTCTTGTAGTTGAAGTTATTTCACATCTGCATGGCATTTTTCTTTTTCAGCGACGATATTTCCATGATCTCCTTACTCGCACTCACATGACCGTTGCCAAGCCCGTGTCTACTTCACTTGCACTACTCCAACACTCACTCTTCACCCTGGATCATCCCTCTTTGAACCAACTAAATACAGAGTCATTGTTGGCTGTCTCCAATACTTATCACCCACACATCCGGACATTCACTACCAGAATAAGTCATTTTAGCGACGCAATTAGCGACGCTTGGCGAAAACGTCGCTATCTTTTAATAATTTAGCGACGTTATTATATAACGTCGCAAGACGTCACTATTGGCGACGTTAGACGACGTATTGCGACTACATTTTGTACTAAAAAATGTTCGTCGCGGATATGTCGATGAACGTCGATAATATCACTAATATTAGCGACATTTACCGACGTTTTTAGTAAAGTGTCGTTAATATCAATAATATTTGCGACGTTTACCGACGTTTAATAAAGACGTCGCTCAATTGAAAATATAGGTTTGAGTTTTCATTCCTCCCATTATTTCGATCCCTTCCCCCATTTTTCCCGATCCCTCGGTGACCCCTTCGGCCCCCGACCCTCGACGACCCTCGGCGATCGCCTCCGGCCCTCGTGACCTCCTCCTCCCTCGGATCCCCCTCGGCAACCCCCTCCCCCCTCGATCAGCTCCCCCTCGACGACCTTCGACGACCTCCTCCTCCCTCGGCTCCCCCTCGGCGACCCCCTCCCCCCTCGATCGGCTCCCCCTCGACGACCCTCGGCGACCTCCTCCTTCCTCGGCTCTGCCTCCGTGACCCTCGGAGACCCCCTCCGGCCCTCCGCTCCCCCTCGACGACCCGCTCCAGCTCCCCTCCGTCTCCAGCTCCCCCGTCGACGACCCTCTCCTCCCCGACTAGGTAAACTCTAACCCTATGACAGTGCCCTGCTACCCCGTGTCCATATCTGACACAACACGACACAAGACAGACACTTGTACACGAAGCCCTATGTCTGACCTACCTCTGGACACAACACGACACGAGATAGACACTTGTACATGTATGATGTGTAGTTTGGACACTCGTGTCCAGTTTTATAGACACGTGGACACCCCCTTGACACGTACACATGTATGTTAACCTCTGTACACACTTTTCCCTCATTTTAAATAAGTATATATAGTTATTTTTGTGTGTATCATTGTATGTACACCTTTTCCTTGACACGTACACGTGGACACACCCTTGACACGTACACGTGTATGTTAACCTCTGCTACGATGGATCCAGGAGCAACACCAGACGGACGATACTGCGATCATAGCATGATTGGATACGCTCGACCGCGGTATTATGGAGCTCAGGGATGTGACTGAGAGGACAGAGCGGGGCGTCACTGATTTTAGAGCGTCGACAGAGCGCAGCGTGATGGATCTGCAGGCATCACAGCTGTCCATGGACGAGAGGCTCACGTTGATGCAGGATTCGATGGTTGATAGCAGTACGAGGCTGTTATCTACCGTGCATTCCTACTACGAGCGACTAGCAGCGTTGGAGTGTTATTGTCCTCCGGGTGTGCCTTCATCATCGTCGACTCCGCCGGCGCCACTGCCTTCTTCATCGACACCGACTCCACCGATGTCACTACCTTCTTCATCGGTGGAGTATGAGATGTTTCTATCCATAAGGCGCGGCGGTGCCCCTCCTCTTCCAGATCCCCAGTAGTCCTAGTTATGACTGTTTGTTTGTGTTTGTTTGTTCCTATCCATATGGATTTATTTGCGTTTGTTTGTGTTGATTCTTAGTTTGTGTATAGACTTTTAGTATTGGTGGTCAGGATGTTTGGATATTTGTTGGTTGGTTTATAGACTTGGATATTTGTTGGATGGTTATTTGTTGGAGACTTGGGACGACATATTATTATGTATTGATTTACTGACTTGGATATTTGTTTAGTTGGTTTATAGACTTGGATATTTGTTTGTTTGTGTTGATTTACATTGTGTTATATTGTTGTGATTTACCAGTGTTGATTGTTCCACCGAAGGGGTCGGTGAACCCAGGGAGGACATGTTATTATCTATTTATTGTTATTTATTAAACTGCAGGAGAAAAATGTGATTCTGAAATGACTTTTTGTATTTTTTATTTTTTATTTTTTCTGGAATATTTAGCGACGTTTACCGACGCTTACCGACGTTTACCGACGCTGAGTTACGTCGATAAACGTCTGTGATTGCCGACTCAGCATCGGTAAACGTCGGTAACTTTTGCAGGAAAGAATGTCGGTTAGAGAATCGGTTAACATCGATAAATATTCTAAATGTGTCGCGCAATTGACCGACGTTTGCGGACGTCGCTAAACGTGGCTATGTTATCGACGTCACGCCGGTAAATGTCGATGAATTACCGACGTATACATGCGTCGGTAAACGTCGGAACGAGCGACGATTAGCGACGTTTTAGCAATCAGCGACTAGGATTTTCGCGACCATAAGAAAACGTCGCTAAATACGTCGAAAAACGTACTTAGCGATGTTTTCTATTATTTTTGCGACGTTTTTTGGCGTCGCTAAACTGTGATTTCTGGTAGTGATTGTTTACATTGTCAACAAGTTATCACAATTCATGCACTGTCCTAAGACTGATCATTGGAATACAGTAAAGTGTCTACTACAGTATCTCTATGGTACTATTGCCCATGGTGTTGTTCTCTACCGTAACTCACCACTGTCACTACATATATTTTTGGATGTCTGTTGGGCTGAAAACAAAGATTATTTCACCTCAACAAGTGTCTATCTCATCTACATTGTTCGCAATCTAATATCATGGAGTTCAAAAAAAATGGTTGTATAAATACTAATTATCTAATTAAAATAATTTATTTTCCCTTCCAATCTTATTTTTCTCCTCTCTCTCTCTCTCTCTCTCTCTCTCTCTCTCTCTCACACACACACACACACACACACACACACGAGTAAAACTTTGATACCGAAGGGGGTATCAAAGTTTTGATACCCCCTATGTATGACAAGTGGGACCCCCTCAATATTTATGTATATATATATGTTTACACATTTTACGAAGAGGGAGGGGGCCCACATGTCATACATAGGGGGTATCAAAACTTTGATACCCCCTTCGGTATCAAAGTTTTCTCCCACACACACACACAGCTGATGTCAAAGCTAGTTAAGAGAACTGATCAATTCAGGTCAAAACAAGTCAACCGTGGGGTCACTTAACCACCACCATAAACAGGTTTATTGATAAACTTATATATATATATATATATATATATATATATATATATATATATATATATATATATATATATATGCGAAGTCAGAATTAAAATTATGGAGGGGTCATGCTACTACATATAGAAATCCTAAAAGTTATGTTAATTGAACTTCAATAGTAAAAAAAATACTAAAACTCAAACAAAAATGAGAAAAAAAACAAAGCCAATATTTTTAAATTGTTACAAGGGAAGAAGCAAAAAATTATACGTAATATTTAATGATGTAAGAGGTGAGATTTGAACTTGTAACATCTAAATTGAAAGCCTAAAGCACTACCACATAAGCTAGCTTTTTCTTTGTATACTAAGGGTGAAACTAATGTTGCAAAATTCTAAAAAAATGTTCTATTTACTAATCAATATTTTTTTAAAAAATTGGGAAACGTGGCCCCCCTTGGACCATATATATATATATATATATATATATATATATATATATATATATATAACAGTTGGATCGAAAAAAAAAAAAAAAAAAAAAATATATATATATATATATATATATATATATATATATATATATATATATATATAACAGTTGGATCGAGCGGACGCGCATGCGGTCCCATGCGGACCCTCGGATCCGATGGTGCAGGAGAGACGAGGTGTGATATGATGTAGATACGTATAAAATATAATGAATATATTTTCAAATAGCTAGAAATTAGTCGCCTATACGTACTGACACGGACATGGGTACAAAAAAAATACGAATATGGATATTATTTTGTTATGTCCGTATTACATAGCATATAAATGTATAGCTTAACTCAAAATTAACTTATCCTTTTCATATCAGCATTTCTTCTCACAAGAGGCCGGCACGCATATGTTGTCATAGCTAACCTAAGAATGTATAGTGATGTCTAATACTACCGCATGGCTCTAGTCTATGTATTTTGTGGTAGAACAAGTCCTCTAATTAATTAGTTTATGTTGTTTTTCTACTTGTAATAATGTGTTCTTGTGCCATTTGCTGCAAGGGTTCCTCATCAGCAGAATAAGCATCACAAGATCGAATTCCTTGATCCAGACAAACAATATATATACTTATCACTAATTAATTAACAGTAGTTTCACTAAGAATTAATCTTCTTGGAGAACAAAGAATAATGCAGTACATATACAAACTATAGTCTTCGAATGCGATTTAAGAAGATTATATATGTACCACGAACATGAAGGAACACTTTGCGACCGACCAGACGTTGATTAAGTCCTTCAAATGAAGATACGCAAAAATTTGTAGCCCCACCAGGCAATTTTTTTTTGTGTTATTTAGTTATAGACTCCTATAATATTTGATATTATAGTTTAGATTTTTATATTATTCAATGTTAGAGTTTATGTCTCCATTTACATTGTTCACAATCCAAAATTATTCTTAATGGAGACTTGAACTTTTAAAATTTGACAATATGGAGATCTAAAACTCTAATATCAAATATTATATGAGACCCTATAACTAAATAACCCAAACAAAATTCTAAAACCTGCTCCATCTAAAGGAAAAATTAAGGGTTATTTAGTTCTAGAGTCTCGTATAATATTTGAAATTAGCGTTTATGTTTCCATATTATCTAGATGAGGATTTGGTTCTTGTCATAACGGTTGACTTGGACTGAAGATAGAAACCTAAACGTTGTTGCTTCCGGATACACGAAAATGGACTTCAATGTCCACTGGAGCGCATAGAATCCTTGTGCATAGAACTCACGTGCATGGAAATGTCGCGCAGAGAATCACTTGTGTAGAGGATGGCGACGCAGAAAACTCGAGCACAGAAGACTGCCCCGCAGAGAACACTCGTGCATAGAGTGGCCGCGCAGAGAACTCACGTGCCGATGAACTGCCCCATAGAGAATATAGCGCAAAGAGTGTTCGGGCGGAGAACTCGCATGCATAAATGCCCCGTAGAGATCATTGTGCATATACAGTGGTTGTGCAGAGAACTCATGCGCATAAATGCCCCCATAAAATTCACTTGTACATACTATGGCCGCGCATAGTACTTGTGCGCATGAAATGACCCGCAGAGTTCACTTGCGCATAGATGACAACAAACAGAGAATCCTCCACTCCTCCTTCGAGTATGTTACAAAATGACACGAAGAAAGATAAAGAACCGTTCTACTCTTTGCAATCGCAGTTTCTATAATGAGTTAGAACAAATACAAGAAAAGTAAACACGTTCTTCTCTTTGCAATCGCAGTTGGTACAATGAGATAGAACGTTTACAAGAACATCAAGGGCTAGAAAACACAAAGGAAAAACTCCTTGTTGGGGTGATGCAGATCATCGTTACTCAGAGCATGATTCGCCATATCCGACGGCCTGCTTCCAGGAACCAGCAAACTCAATGATGAACTTCTGGAACATAAGTCACTTTTGATGAACTTGGACAAGAAAATCTCACTTTAGCATGCTACCGCACATAGGATTTACGCGCATAGAATCTTATGTGCGTGGGTGGCTGGTTGCTCTCTCTCACTCTTTGGTTTCACTTGGAAGAAGAACAAATACCTTAGAAAAAGAGAGGAGCTCACATATATATATATATATATATATATATATATATATATATATATATATATATATATATATATATATATATATATATATATATATATAAAAGGGAGGTTCTCACCAACCCCTATGCACGCCCATACCACCATCGACCTGTCACATCAGTTTGCGCATTCAACCTCTGAAAGATTTGACAGTGCCATACCTATATGCGGCGCACACAATCTACAATAGTCTGCTCTGATAGCAACATGCCTGTGATATGCGCACGTAACCACAAAGTCCACAAAGAACTATCTGCATAGTGCTTATGCGCAGAGAGCAATGTGTAGATGGCCTCGTGCATACAGTCTCGTGCATACAGTCTCGTGCATACAACATTAAGTACAAGGCATTGCGTAGGCAGTCATGCGCATAAAGTCGTGAGCATAAAATGTTGCGCATAATATGGCATACGTATAATGTCGCGCATGTAATGTCACATGTTCATATAATGCTTCGCATATTATGCCACGCGCATAAAATGCTATGCGCATGAACTCCAGTCCAAAGTCCTTAAGAAATCAAGTGACAAAACAAGATTGTTTTCATGGGGTCTTGATCCTTGCCATCTTGGAGGTCGAATTACCCCACAAACCACATGAGCTACCAGACTTCATATGCACAAGTTGATACAAAGATGAAGTATTATATTGAAATGCACACTTAGGATTCTAGGTAATATGGGATTAAACTTCTCCTTGAGTGTTGGCTCACCAAAGCACCCCACAAACGTAAATTTTGAATATTATACGAGTCCTTAAAACAAAATACAAATTTTGAATATTATGGAGATCCAAACGAGATCTAACTTTCAGCCCCAAGCCAACCATCATGACGAGACCCAAATCTTCTGGACAATATGTAGACCTAAACTTAAATTTTAAATATTATACGATGTCCTAAAACTAAATAATCCAAAATTTAATATAGTTATGTGGACTCCATAATCAATGAACCATCAATGAATTTGGTAGCGCATAGAAATTATTCAGTGAGCCAGACTTACCATGAGTCTTGATTCTCCTTTATGTGATGAGTAATTGCTGGCAGCTTTGATTCTCCTTTTTATTCTCAAATTTTCATATCATCAAGTCGAGACGAATCAAGATTCATGGTGAGCACGAATAACTTTTCCTTTGCGACCTCGTAAAAAGCAAGAAAGGAGAACATCGAAGAAAATGAAATGCACATGGTGGTCACTATATGGGTTTGAGAAGCCGCGACGAAGATGAATCTATGTACACTCGACCGAATACAAACTTACCATTGTTGCGAGGATCTTCAGGATGTCGTTCATGGAAGGCCTAAGTATAGGGTCCTCCTCCAAACAAGCCTTGGCCAGAACGCTCAAGCACAGAGCCTCGCCAATGGGATAGTCGGTCAGCCTCGGGTCGAGAATCCTCCGGACCTGATCGAAGCCGGTGACGCCTCCGCCGCTCGAGAAGGACAAGCTGTCCTTCAAGAAGCTCCCGTCCCTCGTGTCCTTCGCCGACAGGAGCTCGAACAGGACCACCCCGAAGGCGAACACGTCCATCTTCGTCGACACCGACCCCTGGAGGAGGTACTCCGGCGCGACCCACCCCTGCTGGTCCGAGTCCTTCGCCGCGACGCCGGCCCCCAAGTTGGCAATCTTGGCTCTCCAGCCTTCTGTGATCAAGATGTTCGCGCTGGTGACGTTCATGTGGGTGAAGGACGGGATCGTGCAGTGGTGGATATAGTGAAGCCCGACTGCGATGTCGAAGGCTAACTGCGTCCTCGTACACCACGGAATCTCCTCCTTCGAGTCCCGCCGCAGGCAGTCCCTCAAGCACCCGTTCCGCGCGTACTCGAACACCAAGAACGCCGTGCCACCGGAGGGCTCGTCGTCGCAGTAGCAAACGCCGTCCAGTTTGACGAAGTTGGAGTGGTTGATCTTCGAGTGTATGCCGACGATCCTGCGGGCGTCCCGGTAGGTCGTCCTCCTGATCGCGGCCTCGCAGCCGCCGACCGTCCCCCTGTGGACCGAAGAGCCCAGCCTGGCGTCCTCGCCGAAGCCCCTCGTGGCAGCGACGAGCTCCTCCATGGAGTAGCTCTTGAGAGAGTACTTCGACATCCCGGCAGCAAAGAGAGCGGGCAAGTACGAGGTTCCGGCGCTCAGGGGGGCAGGCGGTTGCTTGCGCTTCGCGCCCCTCCACTTGTACATTAAGGACTTTCGGTAGAAACCCAACACAAACAACACGATGATTACGAACAACGTTCCCGCCATGGTCCCGATGATGTACTTGTACTTGTACTTATGAGCTCCCTTGGTTTGAATCGTCGCATCGGTGGCAGTCGGAATGAAACTGCCGCCGCCGCCGCCGCTGCTAGCGTTCCAGTACTGTATAGCCGGAACGCTCCTTTGGGGGATGAGAATCGAAGTGTTCGGATATATAGTCTGAGCCGGGCTCAGATTGTTCTGCGACCAAATCTCGTTCACGGACACGTTGAACTTCCGCGCCAGCAGCTTGATCTCGTCGAATTCTTCGAGCGGGTACGTGACGAGGAACCGGAAGCCGCGTCGGCTGTCTTTTCGGTCCGGACAGGCACATCTGACGGGCACGTCGAGCTCCGAGCGCGCCTCGAGAACGTCGTAGGGGTAGGGGTTCGCGGCGGCGAGTACGGGCGACTTCACCAGGCCTTCGAAGGCCTCGCAGGCGATTTGGGAGAAGGTGGTGTCGGCGGAACGCGTGATGTAGACGACTCTGGACCAGAAGAAGCCGCCGGAGCAGGAGCAGCGGACGGGGAGGAGGACGTCTCGGCCCGCCTCGAGCGCCTGCGAGGGGTCGGTCAGGTTGTTCAGGAGGAGCACCCGGTCCGGGCCCGCGCCGAAGAGGGCCGCGATGCTCGATACGGTGTTGAGACCGCCGGCTCTGGACCGGTACGCTACGTAGGCGTTGCATGCGGCAGTTGGGTTGGCGCTGCTGGTGCTCCCGCATTCGTACCTGGAGCCGAGAGGGAGGCCGGGGGAGGCGCAGGAGGTGGCGTCGTAGAATTGAGTGGAACGAGTGGGCGACGCCGAGAAGAAGATGATGAAGAAGGAGAGCAGGAGAAGAAACTTCAGCGTCGACGCGGAGGAGTCGAACCGAGACCTCGGCATAGCAAACAAGACTTCGTCCCTCCTGTTCGAAGCCGGGAAATGGATGGTTCCTTTGCAAGTCAGTGAATAGGAGTGAGCATTTCTCAGTTTTAAACCCAAGTCGATTCGAACCCAAACCGAGCTAATGATTTGGTTTAATTTGGTTCGATTTTTATTATAGGTTTTGAAGGGAAAAAAAATTGGTTTGGAGTCCAGGTTTGAAATTTGCAGTAGGAACCGAATTGAAAGTCGAATTATAGATATTTAAAATTAATTTCTATAATTATTTTAAGTTATCTTGTTTTATGATATCTTATATTCTTATTTTTGTTAATTTATGATATGTTCTTTCATCCATCCCAATTTTAGTTTTAATTTATTTTTGGGTTAAAGATAGTAGGTTTTGTTTCAAAATCCTCAAAGGTGGTCGTTTTTTTGTTCCTTCTAATTGTAGTCCAATCTTAGGGAAACCAATCACAATCATTTATATAATACATTTTTATATTTTTATTTTCAGTTTTTATGGTTTTTTTTTTTTTTGCTAAATTATGATCAAAGAGGGTAATTTTTATGTATTTGATATTTTTTTGTTAGTTTTGACAAAAGTCCAATCCATTAAGAACAACTCAGCCAAACAAAAATAATTGAACCGAATCAAAATTTAATATGATTCGGTTCGATTTGGCTCGGCTTGTGTAAAAAATCGATTCCGCTCGGTCGGTTTTGAAATAGATTCGCCAGTGATAGCAGTTCGAGTGCTAAACCAGTTATTCACGTAAATTTGACATGTGTTAACAATTTCATTTCCGATTCTATCATTAGTGATAGAAGCTACATGCTAAACAATGATGCATGCTAGCTAGCTAGTATTAGCGAGAATTCATAAGAAAAATATAACTGAAATAAAACACAAACAAGAAAACATAAAACACCTAGTAGCAGTCAAACTCCGGGAAAAGAGTTTTGGAATTGTTTAGAAGCTATGAATGCTCCAGCTCAATAGAACAGGAAATCGAAACAAATCAATATAATCAAGATGGGGAAGAAAATAAAATACGTACTCCAATGACAGCTCACGAAAACTTTCAGTACAATCGAAAGCCAGTTTCTGCTAAAAATAGTAAATGAAGTACGTATATATACGATATATGAAAACATCAAAATCCATTGCTAATGAAGGCAGCGGGTCGCCATAATTTTTTTTTTTTTATCTAGGAACGAGAAGTTTACTATTAAAAGAATTAAAAACTTACAATATGGATGTAATATTTGAGTTTGAAAGTGTATTTATTTTTAACTTTAGTCTCTTGGAAAAAAAAATTATAGAATGAGATGTATGTAATCCAAACAGAGTTTTAAGAAATTAGGAACTCATGAGTTCCTCTAGGATTTTGAAAATAATAATAAACGCATCTATAATTTCAAAAATATTATATATTAATATCAAATGTCATAAGATATTACATTCACTAAATATTTTTTTTTCTTTAACAACAAAATCCTTCCAGAGTTCATTTTCTGAAAATACTAAATAATATCTCATTGACAACAGCATCCTTTCAATATATGTCATCAAACAATCATCATAGTTTCATCTCTAAATCGATTACATAATAAAATCTTCATAATTTTTATTGCAGAAGATGCTCTCTATACAGTCGTGACTATAATGGGTACGTAATAGCAATGCCAACTTCAAGAACAAATACACCAGCGGATATGCATGATGCTTCTTTAATTCAATAATCTTTCTAGCAAGCCCATTAACTCCCGCAATCTTAAAAAATTGGTCATCATAGTGCATATCCAAAATGTAGTTATTAAATTAACGGTTAAGGTGCATTAACGAAATGTTAGAGAAATATGATGGATAAAATTCAGCCAAACGAAAGAATTTTTTATTATCATAAGTGGAGGATGAATCGCTTGGATCAAAACTATCAAATTTTGGCAATCCAAATGACAGAGACTTTTTTCTTAAGGATTGCCAAAATTTTGACAATCTAGATGACATAGACTTCTTTCTTAAAGATTGCCAAAATTTTGACAATTCAGATGACAGAGACTATTTTTTTAAGATTTGTAAAAATTTTGACAGCCCTACTATACTGTAGGACTACATAAATTTAACTAGTCCTAGAATTGTTAGTTCTAAGGATATAACTTGCGGTAACTATTGCTAATGGCTACCAAGTCAGGCTTTTCTGTCTTTGGTCATCTAAGACTTAAAGGTCGAGTAGACTGTCAGGTTGAAGCTGACTATGATTAGGTTTTTAAGATCCATGCAAGTTCTAATGGGCCTTTCAAATCAACTATTCATAAACTTGTGTAGCTTATAGCTCTCATTTTTCAGTCTCGGATGATATCATTTTTTTATTTAGCTTATATTTATGTGAGAAATTTTGAGTTGTCCTTCACTTATTTTATCATAGTACTTTAAGGTGCACCCCCATCGAATTATCATAATGCATAAATTTTTTTACTTTTAACGAAAACCATCAATCTAACAATCAACTCTTTTGACCTACACAAACAAAAAGAAAAAATTTTTGAGTTGCACCCCACTTATTTTACCATAATTCAAGGTACACTCCACTTAAACGGGGGTCAAAGAAGTTGACTGTTAGTCATTGACGATTTTCATTAAAAGTAAAAAGTTTCATGCATTATGGTAATTCGATGGAGTGCACCTTGAATTATAGTAAAATGAGTGGAGGTCAACTCAAAATTTCTCTATTTTTTTTTACGTAAGTTTTATGTAGCCCACAGTTGTAATAAGTAGCAGGTTGTCAAATTGACAGGCTACTGTTGGAGTGGGTGGGGTTCCCAACCTATGTGGAGAAGACCCCGGAGTGCGACGAGCGCCGTTCGTATGTCGAAGAAGCTCGAGGAGAAGGCGGAGACTGCTACTGGAGTTGCTGGGAGCTTGCAAGGGGGCCGAGTTCGGACCGAACTCTGCCCCAGGCAGAGTTCTGGTCGAACTCTGCCTCCCCATTCCAGAATAGTGCTGGATGCCCGACACAGAGTTCTGCCCGAACTCTGTGTCGTCGGGCTGGGCGAATTTCTGGGGTGATTTCTCACCGTTGGATCATATCTGATGGTCCAGATTTTGCTGCGGATTAGGGGAGTTAATATTAGGTTATTCCTAACCCTAATCATTGTAGACAAGACAAGAAAAGAGAGAGGAAGGAGGCAAGAGTGCTATTACAACTTTGGAAGAGAAGACGGAGGATTGAAGGTCTTTTTCGGAGGAGAATCGGATTCGGGTAATCTCTACTCGTCGTTTTTGTTCTTCGTAGCCTTGTAATCATTGTTCTTGCTTCCAAGTGTTGTGGGGATCCGATTTGGATCGGGAGAAGTTTGTAGAGGGTGTAATTCTTCTATTTCATTAGTGGAGGCTTCTCGGGATTGGACTCCGATCGTCCCGTGATTTTTTTCCACAAGGGTTTTCCACGTCAAAAATTCTCTGTGTCCGCATGGTTTGTTTTGGTGTTTTGGTTCGTGCGTTGTATTGCTCGGTTCTCTCGCAGGTATTCTCTAGTTTGGGGAAAGGTTTTCGCGTTTCTTTTCCAACAAAGTGGTATCAGAGCCAGGTTCTGGAATTCAGAAGGGTGTCGGGAGTTGACATAAAACTAGAGAGGAGAGATGGACGCGAAGCCGGTGCGCATGGTGAACCTGAACGGCACCAACTATCACTATTGGCAGAGCAAGATGAAAGATTTGCTGTTTGTCAAGAAGCTGCATCTGCCCGTATTTGCATCCGAGAAGCCCAGTAATAAATCCGAGGAGGACTGAAAATTCGAGCATATACAGGAGTGCGGATATATCAGGCAGTTCATTGACGAGAACGTGTACAACCATGTTGCCAATATTGAGCACGTAAAGACGTTATGGGATAAGCTGGAATCTTTGTACGCGAAGAAGATCGTTGTAAACAAGTTGTTCCTGATCCGGACGATGATGGGTCTGCGGTACAAAGATTGGGCATCTATTACGAATCACTTGAGTAATTTCCAGGGCATTATTGACCAGCTATCTTTAATGGGAGTCAAGTTCGACGACGAAGTTCAGGGACTATGGCTGCTGTGTACATTGCCAGACTCGTGGGAGACCGTACGAGTATCTATGATCGCTTCTGCTCCAGAGGGCGTGGTCAGTCTAGAGTTTGCCAAGAGCAGGGTGCTGAATGAAGAGATACGGAGACGTTCTCAGGGCACTTCATCCACATCCCACTACTCAGAGGCATTGGTTTCAGAGAGCCGCGGAAGGGACAAAAGCAGGGGTCCAGGTGGTGGCAGAGACAAGAGCAGGGGGAAGTCCAAGGGTCGGTACGAGGACTCAGAGTGTTACCATTGTGGCAAGAAGGGCCACATCAAGCAGAACTGTTTCGCTTGAAAGAGAGAGAAGAAGGGCGACAAGGGGAAGCAAGATGAGAACACTACAGCGGCAGCCTCGATACATGGAGGCGATGTGATCGTCGTAGGTGATGATGTCATTACAAATCTCGCCTGCGATGACAATTCTTGGCTGGTGGACTCAGGGGCTTCAGCGCATGTATCTCACAACAGGGCACTATTTGCCACTTACACAATAGGCGACTGTGGAGTGTTGAAGATGGGCAATGGAGATGTGTCGAAGGCGGTTGCCGTTGGAGATGTGCATTTGAGAACGAAGACGGGTGCAGTTCTTGTTTTCAAAGATGTTCGTCATGTCCCTGATATCCGTTTCAACCTGGTGTCGGTTGGAAGGTTGGATGACTAGGGATTCTTCAGTCTCCTCGGGAATAGTCAATAGAAGCTTTCCAGAGGTTCGATGGTGATTTCCATGAGGAAGCAAGAAGTCCGGTCTCTACTATATGGAGGGGAGCGCATAGAGGACACAAGAGGTGAACGCAGTCAGTGATGCGTCTACCGAGTTGTGGCACAGGCGGCTCGACCATATCAGCGAGAAGGGGATGAGCTACTTGGTGAACATGAAGGTGATTCCAGGGCTAAAGTCTACAAAGTTGGAGAAGTGCACGCAAGTTCATGGAAGCCAGCGTTGCTCGAGTTGATTCACTCGGATGTCTGCGGTACTATGAAGGTAAAATCTATTGGTGGTGCTTCTTACTTTGTAACTTTTATTGATGACTGTTCCAGGAAGGTTTGGGTCTATGCCTTAAAGACCAAGGATCAGGTGCTGCCTACTTTCAAAGAGTTTCAGGCCTCTGTTGAAAGAGAGACGGGCAAGAAGTTATTGTGTGTTCGGTCCGACAACGGCGGCGAATACATTGGTCCCTTTGATGCGTATTGCAGAGAGCAAAGGATACGACACCAGAAGACTCTGCCAAAGACACCTCAGCTCAATGGTGTAGCGGAGCGCATGAACAGGACACTGGTAGAGAGGTGCGGTGTTTGCTGTCAGAAGCAAACTTGTCGGGCAGTTATTGGGGTGAGGCTCTTCTCACAGCTGCTTATGTTATTAATTTGTCTCATAGTGCTCCTTTGCAGGATGATGTGCCTGACAAAGTATGGTACGACAAAGAGCCGTCATACAATATCACCTGCGAGTGTTTGGCTGTAAGGCCTTCGTGCATGTACCGAAGGACGAGAGGACCAAACTTGAGCCGAAGACGAGGCGATGCGTCTTTGTCGGCTACGGTCGGGATGAGTTTGGCTATAGACTCTACGACCCGGTGGGAAGAAAGCTCTACAGAAGCAGGGACGTGGTATTCGTCGAGGATCAGACCATGACCAACACTCAGGATTCCGAGACGCCTTCTGAGGCTGAGGAATTGCCTGAGTTAGAGTTATTTCGCTTCGAGCAGTTTCCAGAGGACATCGCAGAGGATCCAATTATGGGGGAGCCAGTACATGGAGTTGCTCCCAACCTTGATCATCAGCCTGATGATGGTGGCCAGGGTGTCCCTCAGGAGGATGAGCATGCCGGGGAGGCAGTTCCTGAAGGGGAGGAGGCTGTTGATATACAGCCAGCACTAGTGGCTCCACTGAGAAGGAGCGACAGAGAGCGTCGACCATCTATGAGATACTTACCGGGTGAGTATGTGCTATTGACTGACGGGGGAGAGCCCGAAAGTTTTGCAGAGGCTATGGAAGACGAACACATGCAGGAGTGGATGGAGGCTATGCAGGAGGAGATGAGTTCCTTACACGCCAATTCCACTTATGAGCTGGTATAGTTGCCAAAGGAAAAGAAGTAGGGGTGAGCATTATTCGGTTTTGGACCGAAAACCGAACTGAACCGAACCGAATCGAATAAGAGGTTCGGTTCGGTTTTAAAAAAATTCGGTTCGGTTTCGGTTTTGAAAATACTAAATTTTCTTATTCGGTTTCGGTTTCGGTCCAAAACCGAAAACCGAATAAGAAAATTTAATTAATTTATATATATATATATATATATATATATATGTATGTATGTATGTGTGTGTGTGTGTGTGTACTATATATATAAGTATTAATATATATAGGTATATACTAAATATATATAGGTATATACTAAATATGTCTATGTATATTTAGTTGCTATATATATTAACAAAAAAAGTTCAAAAAAATCAAAAATATATGAATAAACCGAATAAACCGAAAACCGAACCGATTTAATTCGGTTCGGTTTGATTCGGTTTTGGGCCAATTCGGTTCGGTTTTGGTTTTGCTTATTCGGTTTCGGTCCAATTCGGTTTTGGGTTATTCGGTTCTGTTTAAACCGAATAAACCGAATGATCACCCCTAGCAAGAAGGCTTTGAAGAATCGATGGATGTTTAGAGTGAAGCAGACGGATGATGCTACTCGCCCTCGATACACAGCGAGGCTGGTAGCTAAAGGCTACGGTCAGCAGAAAGGCGTAGATTATGATGAGATCTGTTTGCCTGTCATCAAGCATTCGTCTATTCGGGTGGTGCTAGCATTAGCAGCCAGTCTCGACTTGGAGGTCGAGCAGATGGACGTGAAGACGACATTCCTCCACGGTGATCTTGCGGAGGAGTTATACATGGAGCAGCCAGAGGGATTCTGTGAGAAGGGCAAGTCACATTTGGTCTGCCGGTTGAAGAAGAGCTTGTATGGTCTGAAGCAGGCTCCGAGGCAGTGGTACAGGAAGTTCGAGTCGTTTATGGGGGAGCATGGTTATGCACGGACGATGTCGGATCACTGTGTATTTGTGAGGTATTTTGCCGAGAATGATTTCATCATTTTATTGCTCTGTGTTGATGATATACTTTTTGTCACAACCCGCTACCCAAATTGTTGGGCCGGGCCGAGTCATGTCCAGCCTACGCTTGAGATAAAGCACAGTAAGCTGTTCTAGAGATAACAAGATAAGACTAAATGTGCTAACAGTTCTATAAGTAAATAAGCGTCATAAATGCTCCAACACAAAAGTCGTCTCATAGAATAATAAGTCCAAGTCCAAGTCCGAAATGTAATACTGGATACAGGTCCAGTTACAAAATACGTAGTCTAATACGTGACTATACTAAATATCTCGAGCAACTACGCAAACTAGACGAGGTTCCCCGCAGGTACATCCTCGTAAGATAAAGCCTGGTCCTCGGCAGTAACTCCATAATATGGGTCCCAGAGCAACTCCTCCTCAGTAAGAATACCTACAACGTTATCCTGTCAGGACGGGAGCAAGTACTGATTCTAGCAAACTAAATATACGAAGCATGAACAGAAATGTAATAAACTGGAATCATGGCATATCATGGTTTAATTGGTTCTTTTTAGAAGTGACAACATATAGTTTAAAAGTTTAAAATCGTAGTATGTACGTGAATCGGTCAATAGGTGAATAGGATGTACAGCGGCACATATCAAGTTTTTCTGGCATGCACATACGTGCACGAACGGCATCGGTGTATATCCATACACAAATGCGAGATCAGAACATACGGCAAAGTTACATATAGAATATTACCGTGCGCGATAAATACATACGGAGAAGGGGGTCATGTTCACGTACACTACTAACAGTTTTCCCTTAACCCGTTATTTAAACATGTGAGAGACATGAAAACTGTCCTAAACATGGCAGAGACTGAAAGTAATACAACATGCAAAGTTTTAACTTGCTATCCCAAGGATCAACATTTAACATGGTTGGTAAATCACAGTTTATTGTTTATAGCAGTATGTAAAGTTTGTAGAGGTACTTGTCTTTAGCAAAGCAAAGCAGCGATAAGAATGCTATAGATGCTTGGTAACTCGTCACTGTAGAAATAAATACATAACTTAGTTTTTATACAAAGTTAAACACTAAGACACCAGTGGTGCAACACGACTTTCTGATTAGACACCTAGCCAAATGGTGACTTTAGCATAGGAGACCAATGTGGGGTGACACAATACTCAAACTAACTTTCTAGGGTCTTTACACTAGTGCGGGGTGAGGTTCAATACGACTATAACTCAAAATAACACAAAAAGTTGCAAGTCGTAACTATGCCATAATTAAAACAAACTGTACACTATGATCCAACAATTTTTGGGATAGACAAAAAGCTCCATTTTACATAAAATAAAGTACCAAAATGATCCTTGTTAATTATAGAAATTTATACTAATTTTTCTGGAATTTATAAACCCTCATAAATATTTATTAAAAATCAGCAAACATAAATATACTGAAAATGAGTTCTATTTTCCTATTTTTATAAAATACCAACAACACTTAATAAATGCTGGAAAAATTATAATAAATTGTCTAAATTAACAGAGTATTTAAATATAATTTTTCCCAGATTTTTAAGGCAATTAAAATATATATAAAAATTCAAAAACAGCAAGCAACAGTTTATGGAAATTAATTAATTAATTATTTACTATTTTTGTCCATGTATTCGAATTGAACCGAAGTCTAGATACAGGACCCAGAGCCATGAATCAAGTTCTATATGACTTGTACAGACTCTGAATATATTAGGCACAATTGGGCCCAAAAACCCATGCTAGGTTTGGACATCAATTGGCCATAACAAATAAAATACAAGAATTAAAATAATAATAATATATTTTTTAAAGCGGTAAAAATATACAAGTCACAAAATATATAATAAAATAATCTTGTGAAATTCTACATAACAATATTTTGTTCAAGGTAGAATTTCAAATACATATATAAATATATAACTACAATATTTATATATATATATATTTATATATATATATATATATATATATATATATATATATATATATATATATATATATATAATATATATAAAATATATATATATATAATGGATATATATATAATGGATATATATATATATATACATATAATAAATATACATATATATATATATATATATATATATATATATATAATAGAAATACTAAATATAACATATATATATATATATATATATATATATATATATATATATATATATATATATATATATATATATATATATATATATATATATATATATTTTATATATATATATATATATATATATATATATATATATATATATATATATATATATATATAAATATATATATATATATATATATATATAAATATATATATATATATATATATATATATATATATATATATATATATATATATATATATATATATATATATATATATATATATACATATACCTATATATATAGTAAAATACTAATTATAAAATATATACATATATGCAATTACTGTATATATACACATATAACAGTATATATATATCATAAAATATATATATATAGAAATACATATACATATATACATATATATACATATATACATATAATAATAACTAAATAAAAACAAAACAAAATAAAAATAAAACAAACACAGCAGGGGGGGTTCGAAATCGGCCCAGGGGGGTCGAGTTCTTGGGCTCGGTCGGGCTGGCCAGGGGGTCAGCCCGCTCTGTGTGTTAGGGGTAGGGTTTGGTTTAGTGTTATTTAGGTTTAAGTTAACGGGTTTTAAATCCGATAAAACAAATCTGAACCCGTTAGTTAGTTCGAATTTTATTCTCGTATCCTCGTGTCCTGACAGTTAGGGACACGAGTCTTGTATCAGTGCCATGTACGACACGCACGAGTCCTAATACGCGTGTCCGAGCACAGGGTTGGGGTCGTCGTGTCTGGGCGAACCACGTGTGTGAGTTCGAGACACGTACGACACAGTTTCTTGGGTGTTACTTACGTGTCCGGCGAACTGGGGGGCTTGTCGAGTGCTGACGGCGGCTAGGGGCGTCGGGGCGGTGACGCTTAGGTGGCGCTGGGTCCGTCTCGACGTGGCGCATCGAGTGGTGGTGGTTGGGGGCGGTGTAGACGACTGTGGAGGGCGGCGCTGCACTCGCCGGAGTTAGGGTTAGGGTTTAGGCTCTCGTCGGGGACGAAGGGGGTCGGGGTGGTCGTAGTGGCGAGCTAGAGTTAGGGTTTGGTCTGGGGGTCCTTTTTATAGGGTTAGGAGGTCGGTTAGGGTCTTGGGTCGGCCGGGAATAGCGGGGGCAGCTGGCCGGTCGTCGGCAGCTGGCCGGTCGTCGGGGAGTGGGTGAGTGAGAGGAGAGAAAGAGAACGTGGGAGGGGGGGTAGGTAGGTAGGTTTAGCAGTTAGGCCCCTGTATTTTAGGATTTTACAAATAGGTCCCTCCCCTAAATAAATACAAAAATAAATTTGCAGAACCTAATTAAAACAATTGACATAATTACAAACTGATATAAAAACAATTTAAAATATTACAAAACGATATTAAAACATTTTAATTAGTTATAAATTGATATATTTTAACTTAAAAACTATTTAAAAATTATCTAAAAATTATCTAAAAATTCTAGAAAAATTCCTAAAAATCATAATAAATTATTTTAAAGCTAAATAGGTCATTAGCAACTAATTAATATTAATTAAATTAAATTTGAAAAATAGGGGCTGACAAGTCTTCCCTCCTTGAAAAATTTCGTCCTCGAAATTCACAAGGATTGAAGACCCTACAATTTTCTAACATAACAAGCAATGCAACAAATGACTAAGGCTACGATCAAAACTAACCTCTAAGGTATCAAGCAGGAACGGGTGGTTCCCTCGCAGCGGTTGGATCGAACAAGTAAGGGTATCTCTCCCTCTTGTCCGACTCCCTCTCCCAAGTAGATTCACCCGGAGAGTGACGGCTCCAAGCTACTCGTACTAAGGGTATAACCTTGTTCCTCAGCCTCTTCTCCCTCCTGTCTAATATCTCCACTGGCTGCTCAAAAACTGCAAGGCTCGGTCCGATCTCCAACTCTGAATGATCTAGCACATGGCTGGGGTCCGGAACATATCTCCTCAGCTGGGATACGTGAAAGACATCGTGAACTCCTGCTAGGTTGGGTGGAAGTGCAACCTTGTAAGCTACCTCTCCGATCCTGCCAAGTGTCTCAAATGGCCCGATGTATCTGGGGCTCAACTTCCTTCCTCGTCCGAACCGGATCATCCTTCTAGTAGGTGATATCTTCACTAGCACCATATCACCGTCTGCGAACTCCATCGGTTTGCGACTAGCATCGGCCTAATATTTCTGCCTGTCCTGAGCTACTCTGAGCCTGTCTCTGATCATCCCAACCTTCTCTACTGCATCCGTGTTCATCTCTGGCCCAAGCATAACTCTCTCCCCAACATCGTCCCAAAAGAGCGGTGTACGGCATCGTCGTCCATATAGTGCCTCGAAAGGAGACATACCGATACTGGCTTGGTAGCTGTTGTTGTATGAAAACTCTACCAAGTGCAGATGGCTCTCCCATGATCCGCCAAAGTCCAGCATACAAGTCCTCAACATGTCCTCAAGTGTCTGTATCGTCCTCTCGGACTGTCCATCTGTCTGCGGGTGATACGCCTTTCTGAACTTGAGCCGACTGCCCAACTCCTCCTGCAAGCTCCTCCAGTAGTGGGACGTGAATCTGCTGTCTCTGTCCGACACGATGCTCACTGGTACTCCGTGCAAGCAAACTATCTGCTGTATGTATAGCTCCGCCAACTTCTCGATGGAAAGCCCCACCTTGAAGGGTATGAAGTGCGCACACTTCGTCAGCCTGTCCACGATGACCCAAATAGGATCATTCCCTCCTTGGGAACGAGGAAGCCCTGAGACGAAGTCCATCGTAATGTGTTCCCAATTCCACTCGGGAATGGGTAACGGTTGCAACAGACCAGCTGGCCTCTGGTGCTCCGCCTTGACCTGCTGGCAAACTAGGCATCTCGAAATAAAACGTGATACATCTCTCTTCATCCCGTGCCACCAAAGATGTTCCCGCAAGTCACGGTACATCTTGTTGGCACCAGGGTGAATAGAATATCTCGATCGGTGCGCCTCCTGCAAGACTGCCTCTATCAGCTCTCCCTTCGGCATGCATAATCGGCTGCCATGCCTCAAGGATCCATCCTCTTATACGGTGAAATCATCCAGCATCCAGCTAAAGCCTGGGCCCGAAGTCTGCGAAGGCTCTCATCTGTAGACTGTGCCTCCCTGATCTGCTCCATCAAACCTGACTGAATGTCAAGCGCCATCATCTGTATCACTGATCCTGGCCGAAATATCTCGATACCGAGCTTCTCCAGATCTTCCCGCAAATGCCGATATATCATCAGATACCATGCCATCGGATGCCTGCTCAGCGCATCCGCCACCACATTTGCCTTCCCGGGGTGATATTGTAAATCGATGTCGAAGTCCTTCATCAACTCCAACCATCGTCTTTGCCTCATGTTCAGCTCTTTCTGCGTGAACACATACTTCAAGCTCTTGTGGTCAGTAAAGATTTTCACACGCTCTCCGTATAAGTAATGTTTCCATAACTTGAGTGCAAAGATCACCGCAGCTAACTCTAGGTCATGGGTAGGATAGTTCTGCTCATGAGTCCGTAATTGCCTAGATGCATAAGCAATCACTTTCCCATGCTGCTGTAGGACACATCCTAGCCCCTTTCCCGAAGCATCGCTGTATATGGTAAAACCTCCAGATCCTGAAGGTAATGTCAGAACTGGAGCGGTTGTCAGCCTCCTCTTCAGCTTCTCGAACACTCCCTGGCAGTCCTCTGACCAGATGTACTCTGCGTCCTTCCGCGTCAGCTTTGTCATGGGTTCAGCTATCCTAGCAAAGTCCTGGACGAACTTCCTATAATAGCCGGCTAAACCCAGAAAGCTCCTGATCTCTGAAACTGACGTCGGAGCCTTCCATGTCTCAACGGCAGCAATCTTCCTGGGATCCACCGAGATTTCCTCTCCAGTAACTACATGGCCGAGAAACTCCACTCGGTCTAAAAAGAACTCATACTTCGACAATTTGGCATACAATCTCTCCTGCCTCAGAATCCCCAAAACTGTCCGTAAGTGCTCTGCATGCTCCTCCGGCATCTTCGAGTATATCAGGATGTCGTCGATGAACACTACGACAAACTTATCCAGATACTGGTGAAATGTCTTATTCATCAAATTCATAAAGACAGCTGGCCATTTGTGAGACCAAATAGCATCACCAGAAACTCGTACTGCCCGTACTTCGTGTTGAACGCCATCTTCTGGATGTCTGCTGTCTTGACCTTCACCTGGTGGTACCCGGATCTCAAGTCTATCCTGGAAAACACTTTCGCCCCACTCAACTGGTCGAACAAATCATCTATCCTGGGTAGAGGATATTTGTTCTTAATGGTGATGGCATTCAAGGCCCGGTAGTCAATACACAACCGAACTGTACCATCTTTTTTAGACACAAAGAGCACTGGCGCTCCCCATAGAGAAGCACTAGATCAAATGAAACCCTTTTTCAACAGGTCATCAATCTGTTCTTTCATCTCTACGGCCTCCTTGGGGTTCACTCTATAGAAAACTCGGGATACTGGTGATGAACCCGGTACTAAATCTATAGTGAACTCCACATCTCTGTCAGGCGGAAGTCCTGGAAGATCCTCTGGGAATACATCCATAAACTCCCTAATGATAGGGTGTGGCGGTGCTAACTCCCCAACTGTCGCACAACAGTTCGGCTCTAGGCTGATCTCCGGCCCTGTCCTCCTGACACTGAATGGTGCTGTGCCTAGGGAACTGAACAGAATACTACCCTCATGACAGTCTATAGCTACATGGGCATAGCTAAGCTAGTCCATCCCCAATATGATATCATAACCGGGGAGTGGCATCACAAAGAATCGTCCCCTGAACTCTCTTCCAGCTATAGTAATAGAGTATCTATAGATGACTCTAATGGGCACTGGTCTGCCTCCCATTATTACTCTACTCATCTCCTCGGTAGGTGTAGCTACTAAATGGTGTTTATGCATAAACTCTAATGACAGGAAGCTATGAGATGCACCAGAATCAAACAAGCATAGAGCTAGAAAAGTATGTAAATAAACTTGACCTGTGATGACGTCAGCCAAGTAATCTGGCTCCGAAACCTGCTCCGGCTTCGGCTCAAGAGCTAGACTATAAGTCTTCCCCTGAGTTCCCTTCTGCTGCTGCAGATGTTGCCCAAACCTCGGCTGCTGAGTCGGAAGCGGCCCTCTAGATCCCTTGGCTACTGGGCAGTCCCGAAGCTGAGGGATGGCAGACCCACAAGCTAAACACTGCCCCAACCTCTTTCTACAAACGAAAGCGTCATGGCCTATCCTTCTACAGAATGTACGCAAGGTTCCCTTCTGCTGCTGCCGGGGTCCCGGGGCTCTAACTGGCGGGGTCGGATGATGTGGTGTAGGGGGACGGTAAGTCTGCTGGTGCGACGTCGGTGCTCTCTGCTAGAAAGCCTGACGCTTGGACGGTCCCTCGAGGTGTACAGAAGCCGGCCTCTTGCAAGACTGAAGATGCTCCTCTATGCTCCGGGCCAACTCTAGGCTCTGGTAGTAGTCAGTCGTACCGTTCGCCACTATAAGAATGCCAATGTCTGGAACTAGACCATGGCAAAACCTACGTGTCATCTCCTCTGGGTCAGCAACTAGACTAGGAGCGAAACGGCTCAGGCGACTAAACTCTGCCGTATACTCGTCGACAAAACGGTTTCCCTGCTGGATGTTCTGGAATCGTAGCCCCATGGCTACCCTAGCGGTGGTCGAGAAGAATTTCTTCTTGAACTGGGTCTTGAACTGATCCCAAATGGCCCTCCCTCTCGTAAATAGCGGCTCATTCCGGAACCAGACTCCTGCCAAGTCTGTCAGCAGAAATCCCGCTACCTCGACCTGGAGGTCATTCGACAACCTAGCTCCAAGGAGCTTCCTCTCTACCGAGTCTAGCCAGTCATCTGCTACAACTATGCCCTCAGTCCCTAAGAACTCCTTGGGGTTCAGACCCATGAAGTCCTTGATTGTCCCTGCTCTCTGCCGTGGCTCTACAGGTGGTGGGACCACGGTACGTTCCTCAGAATGCTCCATGCTATGGCGGAGTAGGGTGGTCTGCTCCTGATGGGTCGTTAGGAACCCCTGGATCAGAGTGAGCAGTTGGTTTCCGTCGAGTGTGACGGAAGCCTGGGTAGGTATAGTGATAGGTGGTGGTAGGAGTATCGGGTCCTGCTGGGACTGTGATGTGGAAGGTGATGGAGGCATCTGGGTTTGTAGATTTGTGGAGTGGGGGAATATGGTGGGTGGAGGTGGAGGTGTATAGGTCAACTGGTCAGCTGACTGGATAGGGAGTGTGCCATTCTCAGGTGTGACATACGGGTGAGCACCATCTAATTACAATAAAAAGGACTTATAAGGACTCTTTAAAGTAAACAGTCATAAACAAGAAAATCTAATTATAATAGTAAGCATGTGATGTATTTCTTATGTTGCAATCCTAGTATTCCTCTAGGTGTTCTAAGCGTCATTCCTAATGTTGTCTAATTACCTTAAGTTTCTAATTGCAGGCAAGCTTGGTATAATAACGTAACCAAACAATTTAGTCAGGACCTGCGTGGGCCACCACTAAAAATATGTCACGACCCGCTACCCAAATTGTTGGGCCGGGCCGAGTCATGTCCAGCCTACGCTTGAGATAAAGTACAGTAAGCTGTTCTAGAGATAACAAGATAAGACTAAATGTGCTAACAGTTCTATAAGTAAATAAGAGTCATAAATGCTCCAACACAAAAGTCGTCTCATATAATAATAAGTCCAAGTACAAGTCCGAAATGTAATACTGGATACAGGTCCAGTTACAAAATACGTAGTCTAATACATGACTACACTAAATATCCCGAGCAACTACGCAAACTAGACGAGGTTCCCCACAGGTACATCCTCGTAAGACAAAGCCTGGTCCTCGGCAGTAACTCCATGATATGGGTCACAGAGCAACTCATCCTCAGTAAGAATACCTACAATGTTATCATGTCAGGACGGGAGCAAGTACTGATTCTAGCAAACTAAATATACGAAGCATGAAAAGAAATGTAATAAACTGGAATAATGGCATATCATGGTTTAATTGGTTCTTTTTAGAAGTGACAACATATAGTTTAAAAGTTTAAAACCGTAGTATGTACGTGAATCGGTCAATAGGTGAATAGGATGTACAGCGACACATATCAAGTTTTTCTGGCATGCACATACGTGCACAAACGGCATCGGTGTATATCCATACACAAACGCAAGATCAGAACATACGACAAAGTTACATATAGAATGTTACCGTGTGCGGTAAATACATACGGAGAAGGGGGTCATGTTCACGTACACAACTAACAGTTTTCCCTTAACCCGTTATTTAAACATGTGAGAGATATGAAAACTGTCCTAAACATGGCAGAGACTGAAAGTAATATAACATGCAAAGTTTTAACTTGCTACCCCAAAGATCAGCATTTAACATGGTTGGTAAATCACAGTTTATTGTTTATAGCAGTATGTAAAGTTTGTAGAGGTACTTGCCTTTAGCAAAGCAAAGCAGCGATAAGAATGCTATAGATGCTTGGTAACTCGTCACTGTAGAAATAAATACATAACTTAGTTTTTATACTAAGTTAAACACTATGACACCAGTGGTACAACACGACTTTCTGATTGGACACCTAGCCAAATGGTGACTTTAGCATAGGAGACCAATGTGGGTTGACACAATACTCAAACTAACTTTCTAGGGTCTTTACACTAGTGTGGGGTGAGGTTCAATACGACTATAACTCAAAATAACACAAAAAGTTGCAAGTCGTAACTATGCCATAATTAAAATAAACTGTACACTATGATCCAACAATTTTTGGGATAGACAAAAAGCTCCATTTTACATAAAATAAAGTACCAAAATGATCCTTGTTAATTATAGAAATTTATACTATTTTTTCTGGAATTTATAAACCTCATAAATATTTATTAAAAATCAGCAAACATAAATATACTGAAAATGAGTTCTGTTTTCCTATTTTTATAAAATACCAACAACACTTAATAAATGCTGGAATAATTATAATAAATTGTCTAAATTAACAGAGTATTTAAATATAATTTTTCCCAAATTTTTACAGTACTTAAAATATATATAAAAATTCAAAAACAGCAAGCAACAGTTTATGAAAATTAATTAATTAATTATTTACTATTTTTGTCCATGTATTCGAATTGAACCGAAGTCCAGATACAGGACCCAGAGCCATGAATTAAGTCCAATATGACTTGTACAGACTCTGAATATATTAGACACAATTGGGCCCAAAAACCCATGCTAGGTTTGGACATCAATTGGCCATAACAAATAAAATACAGGAATTAAAATAATAATAATATTTTTTTTAAAGTGGTAAAAATATACAAGTCACAAAATATATAATAAAATAATCTTGTAAAATTCTACATAACAATATTTTGTTCAAGGTAGAATTTCAAATACATATATAAATATATAACTACAATATTTATATATATATATATATATATATATATATATATATATATATATATATATTTATATATATATATATATATATATATATATATATATATATATATATATATATATATATATATATATATATATATATATATATATATATATGTGTGTGTGTGTGTGTAGCTCTCCTTCTCGAAAATATAGAAATATTTTATTATTATTTATTTATTTGAATAGTGATTTTTAGAGTTTTATAAATAATTATTTAGTTAATTATTACGGTAGATGATTTTAGCCTTGGCGGAGTTTTGGAGTACATGGTGACTAGAAATCGTGGCACGGATAGTGCAATGGCGTGCTTCGACTAGTGTATTAACCCTGAAAGGGAATGTCGAGCCATAGGAGTGTCCTAACTAGGAAAACCAGGCCAAGTTGTAACATGACCATTATAAATAATTTAATTAATTATTATTAGTATTATTTGACATTAGGAGGCCCGGTTGTACCAAACCAGCCCGGACTAGACCAGTACTGAGCCCAAGCCATGTAGTCAGGCAGCACGTCCAAGGACGTTCGTGTTGAGGAAATTGGTATGAGGGTGTTTGTGTTTTATTTTAATGATTCAACGAATATTTCTAAAGTATTCGTATTTAAATATCATAAATATTATTATTAGGAAAATCAGTGACTTTTGTATAAAATAAGTCCTCGTGTATTTTTGAGTTTTAAGACAGTACATAATGGTAATTATACACCACTATCGTTTGTTAAATTTTGTTATTATAATAATATTATTTTATTGAGGTTAATATTATATAATATTATTTTATTATTGGTTAGATCATCTTGTCAATTAAATATTATTATGTATAGTCATATACATATGTATATGAATATGGCCTATACTAGGAATCGATGATTCTGGGGTTTTATTTAGATTTTTAGGGATATTATTATATTAGTATATATGTGAATATAGATAGAGATATATATATGAATATGTATAGTATTAATAAAGCAAACAAAAAAAAGGAGAGAGAGAATTGAAGCAGTAGCTTCCCAGCCAGCCAAGAGAGCAAAGCCACATAGTGCAAACAGTACACGTGAGAAGAAAAAAAAGGAAGGTTCCCAGTCCAGTCTCGGGCCCAAGCCGAGCCCGAGCACCCTCAAAATTGGGGGAACCCGAGAGTAACCTCGGCCGAACTAAAATCCATCCGATATATAAGCACCTATATATGAACAGAGAGAGAGAGTTCGATCGCGAAACCCTAACTCTTAAAACCACCGCCACCACCCCAAGCCGACGTGGGCGACCCTGGACTGCCGTGCGCGGCGTCGTAGGCCGTCGGAGGCCGGCCACCCGCCTGCGCGCACGGCAAACAGTAGACAGCAGTAGCGGGAAACAGCAGCAGTATCAGCGGGGAGCCCGATTTCGCGGGGCAACCACGACCTCCATGCTCCATCATCTCGTAAACCGTTTCTTCAGCTATGACCCCGACATAACCCACTCCGACTTCCTTCAAATATTTCGTTTGGTGTTGCGTCATGTGCATCGAAAAACGAGTCCGAAGATTGACGAAAACCTGTCCAAAAATAGGACAGGAAGCAGTCCAACTACCCACGTTCGACGATCGATTATGATCGATCCAGTACCTTAATAGACAAACTATTTGAAGACACTTTTAGACAACCTATAGGACTTCATAACCCTTTTCGTATATTGGGATTTCATCGACTGAGCGTCGAGAAATCAGCTTTCCAAAACTAAGAAAAATCTGTTTAAAAATCAATAAAAATCATCCACACGACGTCCGTCCCGCCATTTCGGGCGACGTGGTCGCGCACCGTAAGCATCGAAAGCTGCGTAACAATTTCATGGTCGTGTGGGCTTTGACGGAATTCAAATTGGTCGCATGTGCACGACGAATTTGATGCGTATCCGTCGAAATTCCCCGTGTCGGCCACTTTGCAAGTTTTCTAATTACTTTGTGCACGCACATCAGATCGAGACGAAACTTACGCCAACAGGACCGTATCGTTTTTTTGGTCCTGCATGCCAAGTTTGGTCCAATTTCGAGACAGTTGAATCGGACGTCGTTTTGCGGGCCCCACGGTCCCACTCAACGGACGATTTTGTGCATGGCCGCCGGAATCCAACTCTGGACATACGGTTGGGTTCGTATCGGAAAACTAGATCCGTAGACATGTAGTTTGATGACTTTAGAGACCGTTGACTCTGGCATGCTTTTCGGTGCAAAGCGGGTCCAACGGCGGATATCGTTTTGGCCTGAAATTACCGTTTTGCCCCTGTGTCCAGAATTGGACTTAAGGACAAGCAATCCTAGCTATTTTGACTATTCTGAGAACATTGGTAATGTTTATTTCAACTTCCGGAGACTGTTGTACGGGTTTTGACTATTGTGGCACATTGAGTAGTTCAGACTGTCGGTTTCACCAGCAGAGGACCCCAGGCGAGTACAGTTTATTGTCTGCATTTCGATATTGATCTTTACTATATTTCATTAATTAGTCATTGGTTATGTAATTATTTTCTATTATAAATTGTTGAGTCGAGATTGAGAAGTACCAACGATGTGTGATCTGACCTTAGACAGTGTAGACAGTGATTTATTTATTACAAAGTAGACAGTGTAGACAGTGATTTATTTATTGCAAAGTAGACAGTGTAGACAGTGATTTATTTATTGCAAAGTAGACAGTGTAGACCGTGATTATTATTGCATTTAAACTGTGTAGATCATGATTATTATTTTGTAGACAATGTTTCTTTATTTCAATACTTGCTGTAGACAGTGTAACTTTAGACAGTGTAACTTTAGACAGTGTAACTTTAGACAGTGTAGACAGTGTCGCATAATTGTCCCGAGACCGATCACATATCAAAGGTACTTCTAGCAGTTGGAAAAGTAATTGGTGTCTATTTATTTACTATTAGTTTTCCATATTTCCTGTTTATTTTTAAAACTCATGATTGATGTCTAACCTTTGTTTTATAGTCATTTTCTTTATTTGAAATTGCATTCAGTGAATTGTGCTCGTTCCATTCCTGACTGGAAACCAACATTTTCAGGTTAGCCGTGGATTTTCTTAGCTTGGGGAGTGACGGGGATACTTGCAGACAAGAGCCTAGAGACTAGCTAGATAGTTGAGTTGTAGCCATTCTTTTATTTGTACAAGTTTATATTCTTCTTCAAATGTAAAACTTGTAATCAATGTAAGTTAAATTAGTTTCTGTGAATGAGCATTGGATTTTTATGATTTTGATCTTCATGGCCGTGACAGCGTTCTACCGCCGACACTGCGGCGTAGGCTGGCTTGGACACGTCTCGTATCCGTTTTAAAAAAAAACGGGTGCGGGTCGTGACAAGTTTTTGTGGTAGCCCACACAGGTCAGTCTTCGCAAATCATGTGAACTCGTGATAGTACTTAGGTTAGTTGTACTATTGCGAGCCTGCGACTAGAACATGCTCATTCATGAACAAGAATTAATTTAATTTAAGAGGATGACTAGGACTAGGAGTCCCTTATACAAATTGACCGATGGGTAGTCTAGGCCATGCAATTTAGATGAGGAGTTAATTATTTTGATGGTTTGTCAGATCCCCATATGTACGCTATTACCTCTTGATAGGACGATATGATCCAATGTGGATAGATTATTCACTTGGGGATTCAGAGCTTCCTAGGAATTAATGATCCAACTTAGATGAATTATTCAAATTCCCCCTCTTGCTCCTCTAGATACCATCCTCATGTCTTAGTCTGAATTGCCTATTTAGTTCCTGTTTGCCCTAAGAACTATTATTATTTTTGTATAAATTCTGATTATTGATATCCCCATACGGACCTCGAGCTAGTTTTGGTTCAAAGTTTTCCTCAATGTTTGAATACACATGGAATAGACATTAGAATGTTTGTGTATCTTTTGTCTTCAGTTATTTTCTCCCCGCTCAATCTTTTATTTTAAGGGTTGATAGGGCAAATATTTATGCCTTATAGTCAATTTGTTCGAATCTCTAGAAGCTCAGGGATTTATTTACAGATATAGTCACGAGAATGTTAGTTAACTTATACTGGCAGGACAGCAGCGCACTGTCGCCATTTATTTAAATTTTGAAGACTAGGGACTCACTGCAGCTAGCAGCGCACTGGCGAGACACGACCCCTAGAGTCGAGATGAGATTAGGAAAATATCGGTTATAGAATTTGCTAGAGATATGACTAATGTCCCTCTCTTGATCGTAGATACCCTTGAGCCAATATTGGACAGAGTTAAGAAGTGTTCGAATTTGTATCATGTTGAGTTACGAAACCAAGGGTTTACCACAGCCAGAGTATACGGGCGAGGCGTGACCCACGGTGGAATGACTTCAAACATAATTACAAGTTTGGGATACCATAAAGGATAGGACAATGCCCTGTATGTTCTATAAGATCCGAAGCCAATAGTAGTAGGAGTTCTGTGGGATTGGGTAGCGTGTCTCCCGACCTAGCATTCCGTGGTCCTTGCGATCTATTGACGAGATAATTGACTGGCACTAATAGGTTTACCTGGAATATGGAATTTAGAAGTCCATAACCCATTGGTTGACCAAGGCTTATGGATAAGAATATAGTAGGATGATTGTATAAGCAAGAACACCATGTAAGTTTTGATCCTCTCTAAACTCGAACTACTTGTGCCTTCTTTTAAAAATCTCGCATAAATTATATTCAACTATCTTAACAAACGCTGCTGTTACAGCTTAGTTTTGCAAGCTCACTCTGTTCTCGAGCTTGATTTGAGGCATATGATTAGTGGGGACGCCTGCTAACTTATTGTCTAATCAAAATCATTGTATTATGGTCTGATCAACCATGATGCATTTGGTTCGCTCTTTCGTTTAATTATACTACGTGGATGGAGATATATAAGTATCAAGGATCTCATCCGCGACTGCTTTGACAATTCCTCTTGAATTATACGTCCGCCCTTGAATCACGTGATTGTATTCAGTAACATCTTTCTTGAACTCTTTATTGTTTTTGTCTTTCACTGGTTCGGAAAGACAGAAGCTCGTAAATTGGTAGATAGATACCGCATATCCCCAGGGCTATGGTAGTTGTATACACAAGGGTAGTTATCGTCAGCCAGCCATGTGATCGAGTTACTCGTTCTCCTCTCGACCCCAAACTGTTATCGGGACTCTCAAGCCATCTGAATTTAAGAATGATTAGGGTTTACCCTTAGTCATAATGCCAACCCAGGAGACTATCTATTCTCGAGAAATAATTCATTGTGTCTCTAAATATTTTCTTGAATATTACTTTTACTTTCAATCCTTAAGCCTTGAACCAACCCTTCATCGACCGAAGCCCACAGTTAGACATGAGAGGAGTGGACAATAGGGTAATCATTTACCGTGACACTCATCCCGAGATTAGTTTCTAACAAATATTACTCTAGTTATGTAAATTTTATTATTAAGGCCTAACTAGTGTTGGAACACCACAGTCACTACCTTAGCCAATACCATAGTTTTAATACCCTGTCTACCAGTTGTCAACAGCAATACACGATCACTACGACTCTCGTGACGATAGTCTGGCAGGTTGACACAAATGGAAATTCACAACTCAGTTGTAGAAACCTTGTGCCTTAGAGTTGGTTACCCTATCGATAACCCTAGTATACTATAGACGAGTAAATCATCCTATTTTATCGACCATGTGCCAATGTACACATCGTTCTCCAATTTCTAAGGAACAATCCTTGACTTGACTTATATCTACCGTATCCCGATACGCCGTGCCTTATTCCCTATTAACAAAGAGTCGAGGAACAGTATCCGGACTTTGGGAACCCTCTAACCTCAATATTCCTAAGACTATTTTAAGGTGGGTAGACTGTAAGCCTCCTACAATTTTAGGATATACGAAGATCACCGATTGATTAGAACAAATTATTATTAGAATGATAGTTAGTGCCTATGGACTCCCACTTTCCATTTAGATCATTTTATGTCCTCGGCCGTGTCATTAATATTCGGAGCACGAGACCAGCTGTTATCTTCCAACAAACTGCAAATGCAAGATCCAGACGAGCCCACCTTCATCTAGGTATATCATGTCCCACTCAAACACGCCTCCTTGTACTCTAATTTTATGGTACGACTCTCAGGTAAAAAGGACTAGCGGTAAACCTTACCATAATACCGGTATACTTCCCGACTCCAATTAGGGACTCAACCTCGACCCAAACCATTCAACCCAACATATGGTGGTGATCTACTTGAAAACCACTACGCACCTGTCACTAGTATGCCACTAAATGGTGTCTTCTCGTGCTACTTAAAACACAAAAGTCACTGAAGGCACATTTTTGGGCTTTAAGGATCTAGAAAATCAATCTGACAGGCAACTAGCACAACTATTTGGGTGGAAACCTATTCTAGGTTACCTTAACCTAGCAGACATAGTTTACCTTGAAATCTTGTTCAGCCCATATAGATTGAGATTCAAGGTTCATCCAACCAACGAGTGAGATCCAAATAGGAAACCCATTAAGGCCCAGTAAAACCCCTCCAGACAAACCCCCGTAGTTGGTCTAGAAAACCGAACCAATTGAAGTAGGTCCTTACACCTATTATGTAGTCTCCACCTCTTAGAACGTGGAGCCATTCATAACCTTATCCCATTTACCTGGAGGTCGAGATACGATCTTGTATTAGACTTATATCCCTTGTTCGTATGTTTAGATAACCACGGGAAAGATCGCAATCTTGATTCCTCAAAATTCGTTCTATTATGGAACATTGTTTAGGTGAATTTCGAGAACGAAACTTTTGTATTGCACGGATTGCAAGCCCCTCTAGAAAACGAATGGTTCTTCGAATTAGCAGGTGACTGGACTAGAGTAGTCTAGTCTAGCTAATAAGTCAATGGTTCATAGATTTTTCTTTATCTGCATCATTGGATACTTTCTACCGCTCTTGAAACTTCTTATTCGCTCCCGAATATCTTTCTTACCTTCCTGTCCTTCCCATTGAAGAGTGACGAATGGTCGCGCTTATTAGAATTTAGCAATATTTCTTAGCTACTTGTATAAATTGTTGCTTGTTAAATTTTGGGTTGCTGGATAGATAAGAGAGGATTATAGATACCGTAAGCAGTAGATATCTATTGGTAGAAATTTTAGCAAGTAGTTGGATAATTTCAAAGTTTAGTGACATAGCTTGAGGGAGTAGTGTGACCAAAGGTGGGTAGAAGTCCCCAAGAAATTACAGTTTCAAATGACCATCAGAATAGATTGATAGCAAATAGAAACCGTCTTCTATCATAGCGGATGGAATCTTACCTTAAATTTCGAGGACGAAATTATTTTTAAGGTGGGTAGATTTGTAGCTCCCCTTCCCGAAAATATAGAAATATTTTATTATTATTTATTTTATTTGAATAGTGATTTTTAGAGTTTTATAAATAATTATTTAGTTAATTATTACGGTAGATGATTTTAGCCTTGGCGGAGTTTTGGAGTGCATGGTGACTAGAAATCGTGGCACGGATAGTGCAATGGCGTGCTTCGACTAGTGTATTAACCCTGAAAGGGAATGCCGAGCCATAGGAGTGTCCTAACTAGGAAAACCAGGCCAAGTTGTAACATGACCATTATAAATAATTTAATTAATTATTATTAGTATTATTTGACATTAGGAGGCCCGGTTGTACCAAACCAGCCCGGACTAGACCAGTACTGAGCCCAAGCCATGTAGTCAGGCAGCACGTCCAAGGACGTTCGTGTTGAAGAAATTGGTATGAGGGTGTTTGTGTTTTATTTTAATGATTCAACGAATATTTCTAAAGTATTCGTATTTAAATATCATAAATATTATTATTAGGAAAATCAGTGACTTTTGTATAAAATAAGTCCTCGTATATTTTGGAGTTTTAAGACAGTACATAATGGTAATTATACACCACTATCGTTTGTTAAATTTTGTTATTATAATAATATTATTTTATTGAGGTTAATATTATATAATATTATTTTATTATTGGTTAGATCATCTTGTCAATTAAATATTATTATGTATAGTCATATACATATGTATATGAATATGGCCTATACTAGGAATCGATGATTCTGGGGTTTTATTTAGATTTTTAGGGATATTATTATATTAGTATATATGTGAATATAGATAGAGATATATATATGAATATGTATAGTATTAATAAAGCAAACAAAAAAAAAGGAGAGAGAGAATTGAAGCAGTAGCTTCCCAGCCAGCCAAGAGAGCAAAGCCGCATAGTGCAAACAGTACACGTGAGAAGAAAAAAAAGGAAGGTTCCCAGTCCAGCCTCGGGCCCAAGCCGAGCCCGAGCACCCTCAAAACTGGGGGAACCCGAGAGTAACCTCGGCCGAACTAAAATCCATCCGATATATAAGCACCTATATATGAACAGAGAGAGAGAGAGTTCGATCGCGAAACCCTAACTCTTAAAACCACCGCCACCACCCCAAGCCGACGTGGGCGACCCTGGACTGCCGCGCACGGCATCGCAGGCCGTCGGAGGCCGGCCACCCGCCTGCGTGCGCGGCAAACAGTAGACAGCAGTAGCGGAAAACAGCAGCAGTATCAGCGGGGAGCCCGATTTTGCGGGGCAACCACGACCTCCACGCTCCATCATCTCGTAAACCGTTTCTTCAGCTATGACCCCGACATAACCCACTCCGACTTCCTTCAAATATTTTGTTTGGTGTTGTGTCGTGTGCATCGAAAAACGAGTCCGAAGATTGACGAAAACCTGTCCAAAAATAGGACAAGAAGCAGTCCAACTACCCACGTTCGACGATCGATTATGATCGATCCAGTACCTTAATAGACAAACTATTTGAAGACACTTTTAGACAACCTATAGGTCTTCATAACCCTTTTCGTAGATTAGGATTTCATCGACTGAGCGTCGAGAAATCAGCTTCCCAAAACCAAGAAAAATCTGTTTAAAAATCAATAAAAATCATCCACACGACGTCCGTCCCGCCATTCCGGGCGATGTTGTCGTGCACCGTAAGCATCAAAAGCTGCATAACGGTTTCATGGTCGTGTGGGCTTTGACGGAATTCAAATTGGTCGCATGTGCGCGACGAATTTGATGCATATCCGTCGAAATTCCCCGTGTCGGCCACTTTGCAAGTTTTCTAATTACTTTGTGCACGCTCATCAGATCGAGACGAAACTTACGCCAACAGGAGCGTATCATTTTTCTGGTCCTGCATGCCAAGTTTGGTCCAATTCCGAGACAGTTGAATCGGACGTCGTTTTGCGGGCCCTACGGTCCTACTCAACGGGCGATTTTGTGCACGGCCGCCGGAATCCAACTCTGGACATACGGTTGGGTTCGTATCGAAAAACTGAATCCGTAGACATATAGTTTGATGACTTTAGAGACCGTTGACTCTGGCACGCTTTTCGATGCAAAGCGGGTCTAACGGCGGACATTGTTTGGCCCGAAATTACCGTTTTGCCCCTGTGTCCAGAATTGGACTTAAGGACAGGCAATCCTAGCTATTTTGACTATTCTGAGAACATTGGTAATGTTTATTTCAGCTTTCGGGGACTGTTGTACGGGTTTTGACTATTGTGGCACATTGAGTAGTTCAGACTGTCGGTTTCACCAACAGAGGACCCCAGGCGAGTACAATTTATTGTCTGCATTTCGATATTGATCTTTACTATATTTCATTGATTAGTCATTGGTTATGTAATTATTTTCTATTATAAATTGTTGAGTCGGGATTGATAAGTACCAACGATGTGTGATCTGACCTTAGACAGTGTAGACAGTGATTTATTTATTGCAAAGTAGACAGTGTAGACAGTGTAGACAGTGATTTATTTATTGCAAAGTAGACAGTGTAGACCGTGATTATTATTGAATTTAAACTGTGTAGATCATGATTATTATTTTGTAGACAATGTTTCTTTATTTCAATACTTGCTGTAGACAGTGTAACTTTAGACAGTGTAACTTTAGACAGTGTAACTTTAGACAGTGTAGACAGTGTCGCATAATTATCCCGAGACCGATCACATATCAAAGGTACTTCTAGCAGTTGGAAAAGTAATTGGTGTCTATTTATTTACTATTAGTTTTCCATATTTCCTGTTTATTTTTAAAACTCATGATTGATGTCTAACCTTTGTTTTATAGTCATTTTCTTTATTTGAAATTGCATTCAGTGAATTGTGCTCGTTCCATTCCTGACTGGAAACCAATATTTTCAGGTTAGCCGTGGATTTTCTTAGCTTGGGGAGTGACGGGGATACTTGCAGACAAGAGCCTAGAGACTAGCTAGATAGTTGAGTTGTAGCCATTCTTTTATTTGTACAAGTTTATATTCTTCTTCAAATGTAAAACTTGTAATCAATGTAAGTTAAATTAGTTTCTGTAAATGAGCATTGGATTTTTATGATTTTGATCTTCATGGCCGTGACAGCGTTCTACCGCCGACACTGCGGCGTAGGCTGGCTTGGACACGTCTCGTATCCGTTTTAAAAAAAAAAAACGGGTGCGGGTCGTGACAATATATATATACATATAATAAATATACATATATATATATAATAGAAAATACTAAATATAACATATATATATACATAAAGACATATAAATATATATATATATATATATATATATATATATATATATATATATATATATATATATATATATATATATATATTATATATATATATATTTTATATATATATATAAAATATATATATATATATATAATATATATATATATACATATATAAAATATATATATATATATATATATATATATATATATATATATATATATATATATATATATATTTATACATATATATATATATATATACCTATATATATAGTAAAATACTAATTATAAAATATATACATATATACAATTACTGTATATATACACATATAACAGTATATATATATCATAAAATATATAATACAAAAATACATATACATATATACATATATATACATATATACATATAATAAAAAAAACATATATACAGATAATAATAACTAAATATACATATATACTGTATATCAAAAAATATAAAAAAACATATATACATATAATAATAACTAAATAAAAACAAAACAAATTAAAAATAAAACAAACACAGCAGGGGGGGTTCGAACTCGGCCCAGCGGGGTCGAGTTCTTGGGCTCGGTCGGGCTGGCCAGGGGGTCAGCCCGCTCTGTGTGTTAGGGGTAGGGTTTGGTTTAGTGATATTTAGGTTTAAGTTAACGGGTTTTAAACCCGATAAAACAAATCCGAACCCGTTAGTTAGTTCGAATTTTATTCTCGTATCCTCGTGTCCTGACAGTTAGGGACACGAGTCTTGTATCAGTGTCATGCACGACACGCACGAGTCTTAATACGCATGTCCGAGCACAGGGTTGGGGTCGTCGTGTCCGGGCGAACCACGTGTGTGAGTTCGAGACACGTACGACACAGTTTCTTGGGTGTTACTTACGTGTCCGGCGAACTGGGAGGGTTTTGTAATGACCCGCTCTGTCCTAGCGGAACGCCGATTCAAACGGCAAGTGTAACGACTCAAACGAGCCGTCGACTCGAAGAGTTGTGTCGACCCGATGAAGTATCGATGCGAATCGATACAAGACTTACAATGGCCCGTCAAAGATGAATCCAGACTTAGACTATCAAAGGCGCGCTCGGAGTATTGCTCGACCGATGCGAACATCGCTAAGGTGGGTGGCTCCGATGAACCCGTCTGTGCTTAGCCTAGACACATAATAATACGGACACTATCACTGAAATCGCTAGGCGATAACACTGCGCATTCTAATAAATGACCCAACGCACCTAGCTAAGGGATTAATCCCATCTTGTATGCTTGTATAGAATATGGAAAGAAACATGGAAAATACGAGAACTCTCGCACCGCGCTCCACGCTCGTACTACGGCACAAGCTTACGTTCAAGTCCCTTATGCGTTCAACAATGAAACAATGAATGGTTTACAACAATGAAACGGGAAGACTATCGACATAGTCATTCCGAGTAGAGTATAGCAACATTAAAAGGCCACGGGACCGATGGGTCGCCAAGGCGACTCCCGTACAGGGAGTTGCAAAAATGTATAAATGGATGAATGAATGAATCGATGAATGAATGAATGAGTAAGTGAATGAAATGAATCAATGAACAAACGGACAAGTGAGAGAAAGAAAAGAAAGAATAAAAAAAAGATAAGAAAGAAAGGAATGGTTAGCGACAGGTGTGACGGGCACGTGCAACGGGGCTCGTTACCCGCGCAGCACGGACGCCAACCTGGTCGATAACGCATTATGGCTAAGGGTTAGCCTATGGCTCAAAGACAACCGTTAAGTTAAAATGATAATAAAATACGAAATGGTCGTGGACGGCTCGTGCACGAGCGAAAAGGGATTCTAAGGGCAACGAACGACGATTTCGTGGCCGGCCTAGGCAGAATCATGGCCTACGGGCAGACAGAATGTGCGAGCTTGGGCACATAACCAAACGTAGGGCCGGTTATTCAATAGTCTATCAAGGTGTACCAGCCATCACGCTTGATAGATGAGAATGCCACAGGGGAAAATGTCCAAAATGGCTGACTTGCCAGCGACCGGCGCATATAGATTAAGTGGGCTTTGCTGGTGGCAATCCACGTACAAGTCCTTGCATTGAAATCAAAGTAGTCTAAGTGAACTAAACAAAGCGCCTTCTGAACAGGCTTGAAATGTAACACACCAATGACCAAGAGTACTTCGTGCAAATGACTTAGAGAACACACCCACGACACGCTAGAACCTTCGGCAGGGACACGCCCTTGAATACTGAATGTTTACGTGAATCATGTTATGTTGAAATATATGAATTATTGACTAACCTGGTTTACATTGAACAGGAAAGGCCGGACGGTAAGTATGGGTAAGTCATGTATGTATTTCCATACGACACTTGAAATGGGCAACACGAGATAGGCTATGAAATATGCCATGAAATTGATCCTAAGGCAAGATTCGAAAGACAATGAATGATAAAGATGCACAAAAGTAAATATAACGTGTTTGGTAATGATAGCATTGTGGGCGAGCCAGCCTCCGTACCAGTGCATAACAATGTACTGATAACCCCACAGTCTGCTTGCAGGAAGTAGGAAACGTCGGCGGGTGCGGAGCTTTCCTCGAATGTGCTAAGGCACGGAGCTATCTCTGGAGCCTTGGAGCGTTGCAAGGAGCTGGAGCACCATATACATGACATAATTTATCGGAACATCGCCATGAATCATTCCATCTTGTAAGCCACTTGGCACGCCTTTTATGTTTCAGGGAGAGAGAGCTTGAGCGATTTGTAATATCGGCCTAGCGCCGCTTGTAAACTTCTTGGATATCAATAAAGAGTTTGAATTCGCTTCAATTTGTATTTATTTACTTTCCGCTGCAAATGGGGACACTCTGTGCGACTCTGTGGCCTAGCTCAAATTGGCCGTTTCTGGACTTAGCCTTGCAACGGACGCAAACTAGGCCCGTGCGGCATCACGCCTTAGCGAGCACGATCGCTCCTACGGGAGCGGGGCGTGACAGATTGGTATCAGAGCACGGCTTTACGTCCTTAGACTTCATTTTGATTTTCTCATTTTTGAAACCTCGGTTGGAAACAAAAGAAGTGTACGCTCTCTCTCGTTGTGCCTTGGGATGTTCCATACAATAAGTCTAATATTTTCAAAAGCTCGTACAAGTACTCGGTTGAACGGGATCGATAGGCGAAGGCCTTTGTGCCGAACCATAACGTACTTGAGTTGGAAGGAACCGATGCTAAGAGTTAGCAAAATGCAAGACGTGCTTGAATAACCTTACGCTGACAATAGCGAACGAGTACACGAGACCGAAGTATAGTTCGAACGGGATGGTTATGCACGCAGCCTTTTGGCTAAGTTATGCCGAGTATCGCGCACCTAGACCTTCTAGTGCGAACGAGTTGCGAGCGAGAATGACTATCGCTTGGACGAGAATAAGAAGACTTAGAAAGTATGTTGATAGAGACGCTACTTGATCGGCGCTAAAGCGAACACGGGGAAATGGTTCTTAGATTTTGAAGAATGAGCGAACGCGCAATTGGACATGTCGATCGGAAATCGAATGATCTTTTGAGGATTTGTAGAATGACTTGACTCCGAGTGGTGTATATGATAGCTTCGAAGAAGGAAAAGAACGAGTGTCGATGACTAGTCGAATGGCTCGAACCCTGAGTGGTGTATGGACGTTATAGAAATTGTTCGAGCGAGACTAAAGGATTTACGAATAGAACGAGTATGTCGGCAAGCGATGATATCGCACAAAGCCTTTGAACGAGTAACGCTTAGTTGGTTTTGACTTCGATAGTCTCAAACGAGATATCGTTCGGACGAATTAAGAATGCGTAGTGCGAATCATGAAACGAATGGCGGTCTTGGTCGAGGAAATATAGGAGATCGTGCATGCGATTTTGAATTTAGTCGAAGGGATTGAAACTTGAGTTGAGGTGAAATACCCATGGACGAGATCGAAGATAGCACGATCGAAAGATAGCGTGCATGGAAAACGTTGGTTTGAAGATACGAGGATGACTAAGGATTTAGAATAGATGTTGTTCAATGACGAGTTAGCACGAGACAACGTGAATTGAGGAATTAAGTTGCACGACTCGGAATTCGTTGCAAAAGGAAGATCTTCAGGTTATGTGCATCATCGATGGTATTGAGGCGTATCAAAGATCGATGTACGATAACTCGGGGGTACTCTAATTCGATGAATGATGACCGTGTTAGAAGTTATTGTTTTGAAGGATGCTATGTTGGGGATTGGATAGAAATGAATGTTGGATGGAGAGGAAAGTGACTTGATTGTTCGGTGATAACCACAATGACAACGATCTTGTCTTACGCGAGCGCAACTCCAGCCTCGCACATGCGTTGTCACGACCCGCACCCTAGAGTAAGGGCACGAGACGTGAATACGTCCAGCCTACGCCGCAGTATCGGCGGTAGAACGCTGTCCTAGGTCACAACATCTAACAGTGTAAATATCTAAACAGTTTATATTCCCCGAATGGGGTATCACAGTAATAATAATTCAATCACAGCTAAGGAAGAGATAGCACGATATGAAATAGAACTCAAGGAAATGAAATAGATAAACGATAGTCTAAGATAATCCCAGCAGTACAAGTCTCAGATAAAAGAATATATACAGAACTGATCTCCACATAAAAGTCTAACTAGAACAAGTCTCCAGACTACAAAGATAATAAACTATCTAGACTAGTCTAAACAGTCGGGGGAAGGTCCTCAGCTACTACTGGATCCTCCAGAGGGTCCAGCTCACAAGTGTCGTCTAGGGCTGCCCCGTAGTAGGTGTCCAGGCAGGCCTCCTCCTCGTCCTCTGTAATATTTTCAACAGGTCCAGTCAGGACAGGAGCGAGCACAGTACATCTCAACAGATCATAGCAGGTTAGAAAATAAAGACATGTAGTAAAGTAAGATACGAGTACTGAAGAAGTGCAGTATGTAAACAGAGAGAGAACTGTAATAGAAATATCTACTATACATAGAGAACTAGCAGTGACTAGTGAGTCAGAGTACAATCATGAACATGTAAATGGCCTGGGATGATTCTGATAAGACACTAAGGAATGATTCTGATAAGAAACTACTGGTGTATTATTCACATGTCCACTTATACTCCCCCGTACCCCAATCAATACACAAGGATCCAGCCAGGTTATGTTATATGATGCTATGTAACAGACCCCGAAGGTGATAGACCCCGAAGGTGATGAACCCCGAAGGTGATAGACCCCGAAGGTGATACATAGTAGTCCCATGAATGGGACAAGGATTCTAGGAAGACTCTACGATCATAAGAGTATATGTCGTAAGTGATCAAAGAACCAATGAAGCATGTGATACGCCATGTAAGTGAAACGCACAGAACATGTAGTACCTGATGCTCCCTAAGGATAACATCTCAAGAAGGGATCCATATAGTACCAATCCGTGTGACCAACGTGACAGTACAAGTAAAGTAATCTACTGCAGGAAATAATTCTAAGCAGGATATGAAATGATCAGAGAATGTACTCGCCTGTAACTGAGTGTCCGGTATGAAACGTACTGTCCAAGGAGTGGTGTCTGGCTCCTAATCAGAACAGCACAAGTCACAACAAGTCCAGAATATCAAAATGGAGTCCTATTATGCATTCTATATGATTCTAAGTCATTCTAGGCCAAAGTCAACTCTTGGTCAACTTTGGTCAACCCTAGAAGTCAAACTAGGTCCACCAAGTCTAATTTGATCTAAACTAGGCTATCTAGGTCTAACAAGACATGCTAGTCTCTAACAAGTCTATACTAGACTACACACAACATTTCAAGCACTCATACCCTATGCATATACAACACCATATATATACTTATATATAAAACATGGTATTCACACATCCACATATATAAGACTCTTATATATATATATATATATATAGTATAACCTATACATTACACATAATTACCTATATACATTAGGAAGGCAACAATAAGAGAGTGTGTGTGTGAATAAATTAGACATAATGTGTGATGTTCAGTCCAGGAAACAATAGGGAAGGAACCCAAATCATCACATATACAGGTTATCACAAGCATAGGAGTAGGAAACTGATTCCTGTGACCAATCTCAGGTTTTAACCCAACAGTGAACATTTAATAGGAAGAATCTCAGATCACAACTTAATACCATTCAGTTAACAATGCTGAAAACTCAGCTATTCCTATCTTAACATCATGTGGACTTCACATATACTCGGGTTTAAGGGAGGACAGGAACATCTCAAGCTTTCAAATTGATCTTTAGACAATAGCCCAACACTTCCCAGTTTTCAGACCTCACCCTTATCAATACACAACCAAATAAATCCCATTTTCAACCCACAGTTAGATAACACATATAGAGTTCATGATTAGGGACTAAACTAATTATTAACAGTATTAGAATGGGTTAAAAAGATGCTCAATTATCAATTGGAAAATCTGGGAAAACAGGGAAAACTGATACCCAGGTTTCAGAGTTTGAAAATTGACAAAATAACTATTAAAAATCCATTTAACACAAAGTAAAGAGTTGGTAATGTAAATTTACATTGCATACAAGTTATACAAGCTATTTGTGTCCACCCAAGTGGACACAAAGTGTCCAAACTAGAAAAACACACAAAATAGCAAATAGGACACAGTCCAATGAGGACAGTCTCGTGCACGTGTGCACGAGGCTCGTGTGCACAGCAGGGTGCAAACCAAGTCTCGTGTTCATAGAAGTAGGTACACCTAGTGTCCAGCTAAGTGTCCATACCCCTGCACAGTGTCCTAGTGTGTCGTGTCCAGAGATACAAACCCGTATCAGTGACCACCCACACTCGTGCACAGCTCCAGTGAAAACCCAGTGCACAACGAATATCTTCCAAACCACAGCATAAAATCCAGTGAAATTTGGGGAGCATGGTGTCAGTACATGCCCCAACATTCTCCCAAAAATTCGTGTCAAGACGAATCGTGTCGTGTCCACAAAGGAGCCCGAGATACAGGGGACTCCTGTAGCCGCGCGCGCGCGAGTCCAAATGCACGTGCACGAGTGTCGTAGCGACACGACACAAGCACGAATTCACCCCAGTGCACAAGAAATGTGTAAGCGACATAGAAAAGCAACTTTCCATTCAAAAACATTTAGAAAATAACACAACAAATCCCTGTGAGGAATTAACACAAACACCTAGAGTAGGCACTGATACGTGTCCTGTTAGGACACGAAACGACCCAAAAATTTAGGGATTCCTATTCCTATAGTTTGGGTAGGTCTAGGGCTCCCTATTGATGCAATAATTTCAGGATTCTATGGTGAGAACAAGAAGTTACCTCAAAGTGTCAAAACCCCTTGAAAACTCTAAAGAGAGATGCTCCTCTTGATGGTGAAACCCCTCTAAATTGTTGGAAAACTGAGAACAAATAATTCCACCAGCAAGAAAACAATAATTAGAAACTATTGCAACTTGTTTGGATTAAAAAGGATGAGAAATGGATTTATTAAGAATTTCTAAAGATGGGAGCTCACCTCTTTCTTCTCTTGCAATAATTTCCTAAGGAAGAGGCTAGCCCTAACTTTGGGAGGCATTAAATAGGATGTGATGGGTCATTAGTGGCTGCCATGGGCTGATTAGGGTTAGGGTTGGTTCATGGTGTGGGCCTATGGGCTATTAAGCCTAAGTCCTTAATCATGACTTATCAAGTCATAAGCCATATTAGCCTACACAACTCCAAATCACCCCTACCTAGTTCCAATGACTTAAACCTCATTACATTAGGTCAAACCAAGGTTACTTAACCTAGCTAAGTGGCCATAACCTAGATTAGTAACTAGGTTAGTCTTCTAGTCAACACAAGTCAAAGTCCACCATAGGCCCAAAAACAATTCTCCTAAAAATCACCAAAAATCACCAAAAATCATATTAATTATAATAAATCCTAATATTACATAATAATTCAATTTAATTCCAAAAAAATTGAAAAATGACCAAAATACCCCCAAGCTAGAAAAGTGGTAGTGACAAATCTACCCTCCTTAAAATAATTTCGTCCTCGAAATTAAAGGCGAAATGCAACTGATGAGAAGGATAGAAAAGTATACCTCACGGTCCAAAAAGATAGGGGTACCGCTCGCGCATCTCATCCTCCCGCTCCCAGGTAGACTCTCCTGGAGAATGATGCCTCCATGCGACGCGTACCAAGGGTATCACCTGGTTCCTCAGAACCTTCTCCCGTCGATCCAGAATCTCCACGGGCTGCTCTGGATAGCTGAGAGAAGGCCCAACCTCTATCTCCGAATGATCGAGCACATGGCTAGGGTCAGCCACGTACCGTCTCAACTGTGATACATGGAATACGTTGTGGACCCCCACAAGTGCAGGCGGCAAGTCTAGCCTGTAAGCCACATCACCGACTCTCCCGCTGATAACGAAAGGGCCGATGAAGCGCGGGCTAAGCTTCCCGCCTCCACCAAAACGTATCGTACCACGAGTCGGAGATATCCTCAAGAAAACCTGGTCTCCGACCTAATCACAAGCAAGGTCTCAATTAAAATAAATAACAAACATGATAAAAAATCACAAACAACAACCTAAATCTAATCCTACTCTAATCTGTACCTCAAACTCCAAGGGTCTCCGGTGGCTATCGGCCCAGTGCCGATGTCTGTCCTGCGCCACGCGAAGTCTGTCCCTGATAAGCTTCACCTTCTCGGCCGCATCCACAATCATCTCTGGCCCCAGCAAAGCTCGCTCACCAACATCATCCCAGGATAAGGGTGTACGGCACCTACGCCCGTACAGAGCCTCGAAAGGTGACATCTCGATGCTGGCCTGGAAACTATTGTTATAGGCAAACTCCACCAAATGAAGATGATCCTCCCAGGAACCTCCAAAGTCCAGGACGCACGTCCGCAGCATATCCTCAAGAGTCTGAATAGTCCGCTCTGACTGTCCGTCCGTCTGGGGGTGGTATACAGTACTAAACTTGAGCTGAGTGCCCAAGCTGGTCTGCAGACTCCTCCAGAAATGGGAAGTAAAACGGCTATCCCGATCTGAGACAATGCTGACCGGAACTCCGTGGATCCTGACTATCTGCCGCATATACATCTCCGCCAGCCTCTCTGTAGACGTACCCACCTTGAATGGCAAGAAGTGGGCCGATTTGGTCAACCTGTCCACGATGACCCAAATCGCGTCTTTCCCTCCTGGAGTACGCGGCAATCCTGAAACGAAGTCCATCGTGATATGTTCCCATTTCCACTCGGGAATGGGCAGCGGCTGCAACAATCCACCGGGCCTCTGTCTCTCCGCCTTGACCTGCTGACAGATCAAACACCTAGCCACGAAGTGGGACACCTCCCGCTTCATTCCTGACCACCATACATGCTCCCGCAAATCTCGGAACATCTTGTTGGCACCCGGGTGAATAGAGTACTGAGATCTGTGGGCCTCCTGCATAATCTGCTCTCTGAGCTCCCCGCTAGGCACTCATAATCTGGCACCGTGCCTCAAGGCACCATCCTCTGCAAGTGAGAACTCAGGATCTCCCACTCCTATACTGATCTGCTCTCTGATACTCTGAAAGGCCACATCCTGAAACTGGGCCGCCTTGATCCTGTCCACCAAGTCTGACTGAATCTGCATCCCCCATAGCTGCATCTGCACCCCAGGCATGATCACCTCAATCCCAAGGCTCTCCAAGTCGGCAAGAAAATGCCGATCCATGGTCAAACACATGGCTGTCAGATACCTACTCAAGGCATCGGCAACCACGTTGGCCTTCCCGGGATGATACTGCAGTGCAATGTCGAAGTCCTTCATCAACTCCAACCATCTACGCTGTCTCATGTTCAACTCCTTCTGAGTGAACACGTACTTTAGGCTCTTATGATCTGTGAAGATCTCCACCCGCTCACCATACAGATAATGCTTCCACAGCTTCAAAGCAAAAATCACTGCTGCCAGCTCCAGGTCGTGGGTAGGGTAATTCTTCTCATGGGGACGCAACTGCCTGGAAGCATAGGCAATTACCTTCCCGTGCTGCTGCAACACACAACCCAGCCCCTTCCCTGAAGCATCACTATAAATAGTGAATCCACCTGATCCTGAAGGCAACGTCAGAATCGGAGCTGTCGTCAGCCGCTTCTTCAACTCATCAAAAGCTGCCTGACACTCCTCTGACCAAACATACTCAGCATCCTTCCGGGTCAACCGTGTCAACGGCTCTGCAACCCGGGAGAAATCCTGCACAAATCTCCGGTAATATCCTGCCAGCCCCAGGAAGCTCCTGATCTCTGCAACTGAAGTCGGCGCTGCCCACGCCTCGACTGCCACAATCTTCTTGGGGTCAACTGAGATACCATCTCCAGTCACAACGTGCCCCAAGAAGTCCACCCTGTCCAGGAAAAACTCACACTTGGAGAGTTTTCCATAAAGCTGCTCCTTCCTGAGAATCTCCAGCACTATCCGCAGATGCTCCTCGTGCTCCTCCTCAGTCTTGGAGTATATCAAGATATCATCAATAAACACTACTACGAACTGATCCAGATACTGATGGAACACCTTGTTCATAAGGTTCATAAACACAGCTGGTGCATTGGTTAGCCCAAACGACATAACCAAAAACTCGAACTGTCCATACCGCGTCCTGAAAGCGGTCTTGGGAATATCCTCCCCCTTCACCTTCACCTGGTGATATCCCGACCTCAGATCAATCTTAGAAAATACCCGAGCTCCGCTCAACTGGTCAAATAGATCGTCGATCCGCGGCAGTGGGTATTTGTTCTTGATCGTGAGGTTGTTGAGTGCCCTATAGTCAATACACATGCGTACTGACCCATCCTTCTTCGGCACAAACAACACTGGTGCACCCCATGGCGACGAACTCGAGCGGATGAAGCCCTTGTCCTGTAGCTCATCCACCTGCTTCTTCAGCTCCACCAGCTCGCTGTTGTTCACCCGATAGACATGCTGAGAGATAGGCTCCGCTCCTGGAACCAAGTCTATCGAGAACTCTATGTCCCTGTCTGGTGGCAGTCCCGGCAGCTCCTTCGGGAAAACATCCATGTACTCTGCTATCAAGGGGTGTGGAATCGTCTGCTCCTCGACCGAGACTCCACAGAAGACTCCGCTGCTCTGCTCTGCCTGATGTCTGGAATACTCGAACTCTGGCTTCCCCGGCACTCTGAACAGAACTCTACCCCCTCTACAATCGATGCTGGCGTGGTGCCTGCTCAACCAATCCATGCCTAGCACTATATCGTAGTTCGGCAATGGCATTACGAGCAGGCTCACCTCCAACTCACGGCCTCCTAAAACTACTTTCCGACCCTTACAAACATCACTCACGAGGATAATACCACCCCCGGTCGTGATCTTGTAAGTCCTAGGCAACGATTCAGCTATGATACCGTGTCTAATCGCAAAAAATACTGAAATGAAGCTATGCGATGCACCAGAATCAAACAATGCAAAAGCTGGACAGGAGTCGAGAAGAATCGAACCTGCAATCAGCTCTCCAGTCACCTCTGCATCTCCAGCTGCCATGGCGAAAGCTCGCCCCTGCTGGCCTCCCCTGGCCTGCTGCTGGTGCTGAACAAACCTCTGCTGCTGCGTCGGCAGGGCTGGTCCCCGCTGCTGTTGGAATAACGAATTAAATCGTTGATAGGAAGAAATACTTGGTTTTGAATCGAATGGAAATTACTTAGGCTTGGTCGACCCCGCTAAGAAGAAATCATACTGATTTCGTGGACAAGAACGCTTGAGAAGCGGATCGAATAATCTCGAGGACCGAGATAAACGATATGTAATGCACACGTGAGTTCGGTTTTAAATCGAAGTTAGCAAAACGATCGGCAAATCAAAACTATCACGAGTAGCTTGTCCGACTTCACTAGTCACTAAGCTTGGTTGAAATGTACGTATTCGGGGGACGTCTTGAATGCGTGCACGATCCAAACTCAGCGATATGATGAACTCGAATACAGCTGCAAGTGGGTGTTGAGATGCGCATGAACGAATAAGTGAGTTTGCCTCAGCCTACGACTTCGTATTTGACGAATTACAACGCACCTCGTGCGACCGTTTCAGTCCCATGATACGTCGAAAAAGTAACCAAGTCAAAGAAACACTTGAATTGAATAAGTGCTATCAACTCTAAAATGAATGAAAAGTTATCCAATAAAAATCGACCAAACGTATGCGACACGGAACTTGGAAAGGTACCGAGCATGGTTCGATGCCATCGAACGATAGAGCCGTTCGATAGAATTGTCTATAAAACACGATGACACGAGTTAAGGAATGGTAGGATGACCTGCACTCAGGAAGTCTCGAGGACGAGACTTGTTTTGAGTGGTGTATTATGTAATGACCCGCTCCGCCCTAGCGGAACGCCGATTCAAACGGCAACTGTAACGACTCAAACGAGCCGTCGACTAGAAGAGTTGCGTCGACCCGATGAAGTATCGATGCGAATCGATGTAAGACTTACAATGGCCCGTCAAAGATGAATCCAGACTTAAACTATCAAAGGCGCGCTCGGAGTATTGCTCGGCCGATGCGAACATCACTAAGATGGGTGGCTCCGATGAACCTGTCTGTGCTTAGCCTAGACACATAATAATACGGACACTATCACTGAAATTGCTAGGCGATAACACTGCGCATGCTAATAAATGACCCAACGCACCTAGCTAAGGGATTAATCCCATCTTGTATGCTTGTATAGAATATGGAAAGAAACATGGAAAATACGAGAACTCTTGCACCGCGCTCCACGCTCGTGCTACGGCACAAGCTTACGTTCAAGTCCCTTATGCGTTCAACAATGAAATAATGAATGGTTTACAACAATAAAATGGGAAGACTATCGACATAGTCATTCCGAGTAGAGTATAGCAACATTGAAAGGCCACGGGACCGATGGGTCGCCAAGGCGACTCCCGCACAGGGAGTTGCAAAAATGTATAAATGGATGAATGAATGAATTGATGAATGAATGAATGAGTAAGTGAATGAATGAAATGAATCAATGAACAAACGGACAAGTGAGAGAAAGAAAAGAAAGAATGAAGAAAAGATAAGAAAGAAAGGAATGGTTAGCGACAGGTGTGACGGGCACGTGCAACGGGGCTCGCTACCCGCGCTGCACGGACGCCAACCTGGTCGATAACGCATTATGGCTAAGGGTTAGCCTATGGCTCAAAGACAGCCGTTAAGTTAAAATGATAATAAAATACGAAATGGTCGTGGACGGCTCGTGCACGAGCGAAAAGGGATTCCAAGGGCAACGAACGACGATTTCGTGGCCGGCCTAGGCGGAATCATGGCCTACGGGCGGACAGAATGTGCGGGCTTGGGCACATAACCAAACGTAGGGCCGGTTATTCAATAGTCTATCAAGGTGTACCAGCCATCACGCTTGATAGATGAGAATGCCACAGGGAAAATGTCCAAAATGGCTGACTTGCCAGCGACCGACGCATATAGATTAAGTGGGCTTTGCTGGTGGCAATCCACGTGCAAGTCCTTGCATTAAAATCAAAGTAGTCTAAGTGAACTAAACAAAGCGCCTTCTAAACAGGCTTGAAATGTAACACACCAATGACCAAGAGTACTTTGTGCAAATGACTTAGAGAATACACCCACGACGCGCTAGAACCTTCCGCAGGGACACGCCCTTGAATACTGAATGTTTACGTGAATCATGTTATGTTGAAATATATGAATTGTTGACTAACCTGGTTTACATTGAACAGGGAAGGCCGGACGGTAAGTATGAGTAAGTCATGTATGTATTTCCATGCGACACTTGAAATGGGCAACACGAGATAGGCTATGAAATATGCCATGAAATTGATCCTAAGGCAAGATAAGAAAGACAATGAATGATAGAGATGCACAAAAGTAAATATAACGTGTTTGGTAATGATAGCATTGTGGGCGAGCCAGCCTCCCCACCAGTGCATAACAATGTACTGATAACCCCACAGTCTGCTTGCATGAAGCAGGTCACGCCGGCGGGTGCGGAGCTTTCCTCGAACGTGCTAAGGCGCGGAGCTATCTCTGGAGTAGGGGTGCAACTCGGGCGGGTTGGGTCGGGTTTGAGGTCAACCCGAGCCCAACCCGATAGATCATAAGCCTAGCCCGAGCCCAAGTCCGACCCGACTTCGGGTTCAACATATGAAGCCCAAGACCAAGCCCGCAGGATCGGGTTGGGCTCGGGTTGGGTCGGGTCCATCGAGTTTATCGGACTCTAATATGATATTTAAAATAATTTTAAACAAGAGTAATATTAAATGCATAATTAAATAGCAATCAAGCCTCAATCATTACAAAATAAAACTGAAATGAGATTTATGACAAGGAGTTGAAAAGTTCGGGTGAAAAAAATTATAGTTTAAACTTTTTATTTAAGTAGTATGAAATAATATATATATATATATATATATATATATATATATATATATAAATTATATGTATGTCGGATTTCGGGTTCTTCGGGTTACCCAACACATGAACCCGAACCCAACCCGATTTTTGATCGGGTTCAAATATTTTAACCCGAGCCCAAGCCCGAACCCGAATATCTTCAACCCTAACCCAACCCATTAACGGGTTTACCCGATCGGGTTCGGGTTTAGCCCGCCCGAGTTGCACCCCTACTCTGGAGCCTTGGAGCGTTGCAAGGAGCTGGAGCACCATATACAGGACATAATGTATCGGAACATCGCCATGAATTATTCCATCTTGTAAGCCACTTGGCATGCCTTTTATGTTTCAGGGAGAGAGAGCTTGAGCGATTTGTAATATCGGCCTAGCACCGCTTGTAAACTTCTTGGATATCAATAAAGAGTTTGAATTCGCTTCAATTTGTGTTCATTTACTTTCCGCTGCAAATGGGGACACTCTGTGCGACTCTGTGGCCTAGCTCAAATCGGCCGTTTCTGAACTTGGCCTTGCAACGGGCGCAACCTAGGCCCGTGCGGCATCACGCCTTAGCGAGGACGATCGCTCCTACAGGAGCGGGGCATGACAGGTTGTCGAGTGCTGACGGCGGCTAGGGGCGTCGGGGCGGTGGCGCTTAGGTGGCGCTGGGTCCGTCTCGGCATGGCGCGTCGAGTGGTGGTGGTTGGGGGCGGTGTAGACGGCTGTGGAGGGCGGCGCTGCACTCGTCGGAGTTAGGGTTAGGGTTTAGGCTCTCGTCGGGGACGAAGGGGGTCGGGGTGGTCGTGGTGGCGAGCTAGAGTTAGGGTTTGGTCTGGGGGGCCTTTTTATAGGGTTAGGAGGTCGGTTAGGGTCTTGGGTCGGCCGGGAATAGTGGGGGCAGCTGGCCGGTCGTCGGGGAGTGGGTGAGTGAGAGGAGAGAGAGAGAACGTGGGGGGGGGGGGGTAGGTAGGTTTAGTAGTTAGGCCCCTGTAGTTTAGGATTTTACAAATAGGTCCCTCCCCTAAATAAATGCAAAAATGAATTTGCAGAACCTAATTAAAACAATTGACATAGTTGCAAACTGATATAAAAACAATTTAAAATATTACAAAACGATATTAAAATATTTTAATTAATTATAAATTGATATATTTTAACTTAAAAACTATTTAAAAATTATCTAAAAATTCTAGAAAAATTTCTAAAAATCATAATAAATTATTTTAAAGCTAAATAGGTCATTAGCAACTAATTAACACTAATTAAATTAAATTTGAAAAACAGGGGCTGACACTATTAGTGGGTCAGAATGCCACTAGGATAGCGGAGTTGAAGCGCCAACTGGGCGCGGCCTTCTCTATGAAGGATTTGGGCACAGCGAAGACTATTCTTGGGATGAAGATCAGCCGAGAGAGAGAGAGAGTCCAAGCTGCTACACTTGTCCCAAAAGAAGTACATTCACCGGGTACTTCAGTGTTTCGGTATGGACGGGTCGAAGAAAGTGAGTTGCCCCCTTGCGGCTTACTTTAAGTTCACTGAGGAGCAGTGTCCATCTATCGAGGACGAAAAGGAAGATATGGAGCGGGTTCCATATACTTCAGCTGTGGGGAGCCTTATGTATGCTATGGTGTGTACGAGGCCAGACATCGTTCATGCAGTTGGCACAGTTAGCAGGTATCTTTCAAATCCTGGAAGGGTACATTGGAGTGCGGTCAATTGGATTCTACGATACCTTCAAGGCACTGCCGATTGGAGACTTTTTTTTGGTGGTGACGAGCCGAAGCTGGTTGGGTATACCGACACTGATATGGCTAGAGATGTAGACACGAGACGATCGATTTCGGGCTATGTGATGATGTTTGCCGGAGGAGCGGTATCGTGGCAGTCGCGGTTGCAAAAGTGTGTTGCCTTGTCGACGACGGAAGCGAAATACATTGCGACGACGAAGGCTTACAAGAAGCTGCTGTGGATGAAGAAGCTGTTGCAGGAAATGGAACTGAAGCAATAGCAGTATACTTTGCTTTGCGACAGTCAGAGTGCTATTCACCTTGTGAAGAACCGGACATTTTATAGTCGGTCCAAGCACATCGAGATTCGGTATCATTGGATACGGGATGTGGTTGAGAAGAAGGACGGGCGCTTGAGAAGGTTCATACTGATGACAATGGAGTGGACATGCTCACGAAGGTTCTACCAAGGAGAAAGTTTGAGTACTGCAGGCAGATGGTCGGGATGACGACCTCCTCCACATAGTTATGAAGGGGGGAGATTTGTTGGAGTGGGTGGGGTTCCCAACCTATGTGGAGAAGACCCCGGAGTGCGACGAGCGCCGTTCGTATGTCGAAGAAGCTCGAGGAGAAGGCGGAGACTACTACTGGAGCTGCTGGGAGCAAGGGGGCCGAGTTCGGGCCGAACTCTGCCCCAGGCAGAGTTCTGGCCGAACTCTGTCTTCCCATTCCAGAATAGTGCTGGATGCCCGACACAGAGTTCTGCCCGAACTCTGTGTCGTCGGGCTGGGCGAATTTTTGGGATGATTTCTCACCGTTGGATCATATCTGATGGTCCAGAATTTGCTGCGGATTAGGGAAGTTAATATTAGGTTATTCCTAACCCTAATCATTGTAGACAACACAAGAAAAGAGAGGAAGGAGGCAATAGTTCTATTACAAGTTTGGGAGAGAAGACGGAGGATTGAAGGTCTTTTTCGGAGGAGAATCGGATTCGGGTAATCTCTACTCGTCGTTTTTGTTCTTCGTAGCCTTGTAATCATTGTTCTTGCTTCCAAGTGTTGTGGGGATCCGATTTGGATCGTGAGAAGTTTGTAGATGGTGTAATTCTTCTACTTCATTAGTGGAGGCTTCTCAGGGTTGGACTCCGATCGTCCCATGATTTTTTCTCGCAAGGGTTTTCCACGTCAAAAATTCTCTGTGTTTGCGTGGTTTGTTTTGGTGTTTTGGTTCGTGCGTTATATTGGTCGGTTCTCTCGCAGGTACTCTCTAGTTTGGGAAAAGGTTTTCGCGTTTCTTTCCCAACAGCTACTGCAGAAAATGGCGCATGGATGCAGTAGTGGCAACCATAAGACACTGGGAGATTTTGTTCAAATTAAGTCATGCTGCATCCAATTGATCAAGCAGGGACTTGCACTCAGGGCCGGCCCCTTGATCTTTATTGACATTATTGTAGGCTGGTCCTTAGGGTCACCCGTGATTCCGACCTCGTGTGGAGCACCTGTGACTCCGATCACTTGTGGGGTCACTAGGGCTGCAAACGAGCCAAGCCGAGCCAAGCTTTTGTAAGCTTGAGCTTGGCTTGACTAGAATTAATCAAGCTCAAGCTCGAGCTCGAGCTTGATAATTTTTTTATTTTAGAGCTTGAGCTTGTTTATATTAAGCTTGAGCTTGACTTGGTTTGAGCTCGAGCTTGGCTTGATAAGTAAGCTTGATAAACAAGCTTGATAAGCTCAAAATCAAGCTCGTTAAGCTTGATTTCAAGCTCGCTCAACTTTATTTCAAGCTCATTAAGCTTGATTTCAAGCTTAACGAGCTTGATTTCAATTTAGTTAGGTTTGAATTCAATTACCTATAATATTAACAATTTATTTATAAAAATTTAATTAAAAAAGTTCCTTAATATCAATTATTAAGGACATATATATGTAATGCACACAAATATACATATATTTAGAATTCAACAAAGAACAAACGAGCTTCTAAACAAGCTCCTAAACGAGCTTCTCAACGAGCCAGCTTGCAAGCTCATCAACGAGCCAGCTCGCGAGCTCAAACGAGACGAGTACTTCTAAGCTGGAGCTTGGCTCGTTTATTAAACGAGCTCGACAATGAAGCTTGAGCTCAGCTTGTTTACTAAACAAACCGAGCTCAAACGAGTTTTTATCGAGCCGAGCTTCGAGCAGCTCGTGAACGGCTTGGCTCATTTGCAGTCCTAGGGGTCATGCTAAACCTACGAGGTTGTGTCCAAGTACGAAGTTTTATCGAACTTATCTCTGAGCAATATAGACATGGGATTCTTATAGAAAATGAATTTTTAAACTAAACTTTCACAAGGTTGAAGATCATCTAACCGACTTTCCAGCGAATGTTCTGGATCAAGAATTCACCCATTGGACTCTCGATCAGTTCGAATCTGTCACAAACAAAACCGAGTATTAGCTCAACTTAGAGCTTGGATTTGATCGAGAAAACCATGGAATCTAAGAATGAAACGTTGCGGAGACGAAGAGGACCTTACCACATTTTGATTGCAAAAAATCAAAACTAGCATAGATCCGTTGAGGAAGGAGAATGGACTCTACGAAGTCCGCCTCTTAATGTTCTTCACTACAAAAAAAGATCCAAATAATCATCACTTTTTAACATAACAGAAGTTCAACATACCTTCTTCTTCTCGAAGGAACAATTGGTTTGAGAAAAGGAGGACCAGAGAGCGAGAGTTTGATCCGCAAAGTGAAGCTCGAGAGCGAACCGATCTCCGGTCATCATGACAGAAAGAAAAAAAAAAAATCGAAGAACCGAAACTTTCGGCTCAGAACTTGCCGAGGAGAACGATGATCGGAGTGCCAGTGGCCGACTCGCGACGAGTTCCTTCCGCGAGCAGTTCGATCAGTCAGCCTCGGCGACCTGTCTCCAACTCGAACGCACGAGGAAACTCTGCGCAACGGCCGGCGGGATCAGAGCCAACGCGAGCTCTGGAGGCTGCGCCTAGACCGCGCTCGACAGCGGTCGGCTGCTGTCGAGGTGCCGACGCATATCGATGAATTAAACGGGGAAGGAACCTCGCCGGAGTTCGGCGACAAAGAAGGCGCGCGGCGGACGGGATTGGCGACGATCACCGGAGATTAGAGAATCCCTGGGAAGAAGGAGCGGGGAAAAAAAGTGAGGACTAGTGAGGAATGAAGTTTCTGCTCTGTTAAGAGTAGTATTTATACTAACATTTGATTATTAAAAAATCAATATGTTTATTTGCATTTTTATTTCTTTTCAAATTTTATTTTGATTTCAAATTATCCACCATAAATTGGTTATAACCAATTCCCCTAATTTCTAGGGATTGATTATTCCCCTTCTAGATGCCCAATTAATTCATTCTTAAAGAGAGAGAAAATTGTTTGAATGTAAAACTCCTTTTATTTTTATTTTTTACATCATTTTTTCTCTCTAGAAATAATTAGTTATTTTACTAACTAGAATTAGACAACTTCTATCCAACATTTTGTTGGGTGCACGAAAGCGTTTGCCAACCCAACTGATCAAAACCAACCCCCTGTCTAACGGACACCAAGCACAAGATGAAGACAAGTATATGGCGGTGACGTACGTCACCTGGACAAATCCCAACATTTAATAACTCAAATGAAATTACAAGATTGACAGAAAACTCGTTGAACCCTTTACCCTAATAGGTTCAACCCTCTCACCACTCTCAAGAAGAAAAAACAGAAGATTACAATTGAGATCACTCACCAACCCGTAGCAATCTCCCTAACCGAAGTTGACGACTCCTCGATTAGATCTTCTTCTTCCTTTTGTCTTAGATGGCGAAGTCCTAAGAGCAAAGCACGGACTTTCTCTTATTTTTCCTTGTGGACGAGCACCCCGAATCTCCACTTTTGTGCTGTGCTTTGTGCCTCCACCCTCACCCCATATATATAGGATAAGAAAATCCTATTTTAGGTCATAATATGAATTCTTAAATAGAAAGCCCTCAAATAAAATTCATATTACACCTAAAATAGTCCATCAATATCCTATTTTAGATCATAATAGGATTTCCTAAAATAAGAATCCTATTACATCTAAAATAGCACAACACCAATTATGGACATTCAAATCTAATTAAATATTTAATTAGATTTAGATTCCACAAATATGTTGTTACCAAATCCAGACTGGACTCCAACAATCTATCCTCCAGTCTGATGAGAGGGTATTGACTCCATGGGTCCTCAACTGGATGTCGTCCCGCGACAGAGTTCCTGCTCCCTCATGCCACTGATCTTTGATCCCCTAGCTTTGCATCTTCTTTTGTCTCCAGCTCCTCGACCGTCACGTCGACACTTGCTGCCATGCGTAGCACCTCTTGCACCACTGGGATCCTGTCGATATCAATAACACGACCAATACCGAAGTTCCTGACGATCAGTTTCACCGTAAGTCTCGGCTGTCTGTCCCCGACTTCTGTCTTCCACCGAAAAGTGTTAACTTTTCGATGAGATTCTTTACCCTTGGCTGGCCCAACCAAGTGGACGGTGCAGTTCTCCCGAGATTCGAACTCCTGAACCTGCCTACCTTCGTGTTCATACTTGAAGCTCCCCCATACACTTGCATCCTCGAGCAGAACCTCACACACTTTGCATGCCGTCGATGACCCACAGCTCCTCCTAAACTGTGTGAATGATGATGCTTCCGCCTCAGATTGAGTTTGTTGCAAACCTTGATCTCCTCTCTGGCTTCGAACTGCTGACATCGATGTCGCTCCGTGAAGCTTTGGCAAACCACCTATCGCCAAAACTAGATCCGTAGAGCAACCCTCACCTGGAGACCGACTGTAACTCCTCTTCCCGGAAATTTTGAAATATTTTTTTATTATTTATTTGATTTAAATGGTGATTTTTATATTTTATAAATAATTATTTAGTTAATTATTACGGTAGATGACTTTAGCCATGGTTGAGTTTTGAAGTACCAGACGACTAGAAATTATGGCACGGATAGTGTAGTGGCGTGCCTTGACTAGTGTATTAGTCATGCCAAGGAAGACCCAGCCATAAGTGTGTCCTAACTAGGAAAACCAGGCCAAGTTGCGATTTAACCTCCAAAGACGTTTTAAATTATTTATTAATTATATTATTGACTTGTAGGAGACCCGGTTTGTGTCGATTTAGCTCGGACTAGACCCGAACCGAAACCGAGTTCATGTAATCTTGTAGTGAGATCAAAGACGACCATGTAGGCGTATTTTATGTGTGTACAAATATTTCCTAAATTATTTTAGGTATTGATGTACATTTTTAATTATTTGAATATCACTACTAAAATAACCCATTTTAGCGACGTCAGAAGACGTCGCTAAATAAGGAAAATACGTCGCTAAAATCTATTTACGACGTATTTAGCGACGAAAATTGGATGTCGCGTATAGGCAAGTCGCAGATGACAATTTCGTCGCAGAACGTCGCTGTTTGCGACGTGGTTAGTAGTATCGCTAGACGTCGCAAAAGTCACGACAGATACCAACGTAATGCTACGTCGTCAAAATAGCGACGTAGAGCGACCACTTTGCGATGCGGACAACTTTATAATGATGACATGGCATGGCAGCCACGTGGACAATTTAGCGACGCCTAGCGACAAATTTAGCGACGTCAACTCTCAGGTGGTCATATGCCACGTCAGCAGTAGAGCGACGGATAGCGACGTTACGTCACTAATTGGCGACGTTTAGCGACGGATAGCGACGTTACGTCACTAATTGGCGACGTTTAGCGACGTCTACTATCCGTCGCCATACGTCGCTGAACGTCGCTATCCGTCGCAGATTTTATAAAAAAAATTTAAAAAAAATATAATTGGTATTTTTGTTATGCTGTGTGTCTGTGTTTACAGTGTGTGTGAAGTGCAGTGTTCGAACCATCGACAGTTTCGCTTACTGTTCTATGTTTTATCTTGGATAGAAAGAGCAACAGTTCAGGGTGCACTTCTCAGAGCTTCCTCTTCACGTCCTTCACCTTCTCGGGAACCTTTACGACGTTCGAAGAAAGTGAAGGACGTGAAAATGAAGCTCTCCGAAGTACACCATGAACTGTTGCTCTTTCTATCCAAGATAAAACATACAACAGTAATCGAAACTGTCGATGGTTCCGAACACTGTATTTCACATTCACTGTAAACACAGACACACATCATCACAAAAATACACATTATATTTTTTTAAAATTTCGGCAGCACCTCCTTTGTATATCAGATTATCGCTTATAACCCAGCGTAGGTATATTTGTCATCCCCGTCGCAGATAGCACAAAGTAAATATCACAATAAAAATAAGAGGCAGTGCAAAGTAAATATCACAGACACATCCTCACAAACACCCAATAGAGTCAAATAAAAATGGAAGATGATAAATAGTCTCCCACCAAGTGTATAAACGAAAGTGTACCAATAAACAATTTGCCCATAGGGCCAATACATACAAGTCATAAAAAAAATCAATAAAATCACTGCGGACCCCTGCCGCACAACTGAGATAGAATGTAGTCATACTGCTCCTCGGTGAGCTGCACCGTAGGGACAGTAGGAGGCAGTGCAATGTCTGGAGTCGGTGCCGGAGGCAGTGCAGTGTCTGGAGTCGGCGCCGTCGATGGACCGGAAGGACGTATCTGCTCCAGCTCTCGCAGTCGCTCACCATAAACAGCAAGGGTACTTACCACCCTCTGAGTACTCGCCTCAAGCGAAGCCGAAACCTGAGTGAGTGAGGCAGACATGCTCCTCTGCGATCCCTCCAGCTCGACCTGTCTACGTTCTGTGCGCTGCGTAGACTCGGTAAGCGTGTGCAAGCTGGCAGCTGTAGCCTGATGCAGACTCATCAGCTCCTGTATACTGCGCCTGACCGTATCAAATCGTCCGGTGACGATCGGAGGGTCGGATCGTCGCTCGACCGTATCAGAAATCTGCTGCTGCAACTCGCGACGCAGCTCCTCGATCTGACGAAGGACATCTTCAGCTCGTGACGACGCCTACGAAGTCGGAGACTGCACACTGACAGAGGGGGCCCGGGATGACTCCGAAGCCAAATACGCACCGTAGGATCCCGTACCGTAGTACGTACCCTTCTGAAGACCGCCAACGGCGATCATCCAGAGCTCATCCAGCGATGGAACTGTAGGCAGCTGGGAGGAAGTACCAGCCCCTCCCTCTGCTTGTGCACTAGCAGCAGCAGCAGCAGCCGCCTCCTCCTGTAGGCGAACAAACTCGGCCTAGAACATAATTTGCTAACGTGTAAGTGTTTGCTAAAGTCAATATTGATATCTATTTTCCTGTTTTCTAAATTATAGTAAATTAATATCAAGAATAGAACGTACATATGCCTGCGTCGCCCTCTCTTCAATGAACTCCCCAGCCCTCCGATGGGTGACCAGAAAGACGGTCACCATGTTCGGGTCCTCACCCTTTTTTACCTGTTAAAATATATTATCTATTATTAGTATTAAACATTCTATCGAACTATATATAAATTAATGTCCGTCATAGGAAACGTACCAGACGACGAAAATGCTCCGTCATCGGAATGGAGCCACCACACCACTTACCGGCGCTCGGCCGTGCCATCTTGGCCTTGTCAGACCGCTCCTGGTACCTAGGCTCGGCGAATCTAGCCTTCATCGCAGCCCACTGCTCTGGCGTGATCCAACCATGGATCGGCTCTCCGGAGCGATCATGACACTTCTGGTCGTGGATCGCATCACGGATGAGCTTGGCTGCGACGGCAGAAAATTGGCCCTCGATCCTCGCCGCCCGGTGTGGTGGATAGAAATAGGTCCTCTACAAGAAGTAAATACAAAAGTTGTATAATATACACAAATGATTATTAAAATTTAAAAATAAACAAATTTTTTACCTTGAAGTGGGCGAACCAAAAGGCCTTCCTATCTGCGGGAGCATCTGAGTAGTTAATCCAAGGCCCACCATAGTTCTGCCTCAGAAATACCCCCAGCTGTCTCTGTACTACAGAAGGCCGATATTTATACAATAAATTTTTTTCATGAATATATATGTACATATAATCATTTGAGAAATATATATTAATTAATTAACTTACTTCATAGGCCCGTCCATCCAAATCTCCATACGCGTCTCGCCCGGGGGAGCGCATGGAGGGTCGCTCTCACCTCCTGCCTGGACAGGATCAGTCTGATCGCCGTCCTCCATATGCTCAGCGTCGGCTCCCCCCATAGAGCCGTCGACAGGAGGAATGCTGGACGCGGGATCAGGGATGCTGGACGCGGGATCAGAAAGGCTGGACGACGAGGGAGGAGTCGACAACCTGCTGGAACTGCCCTGTCCTGGTAATGGACCGGGAACAGAACGGTACACTGGCGTACTCGGAGATGAGGATGAGGGTACGGAACTGCCCTCTCCATCCCCAGGCCGAGGCTGACGGGACTGCCTAATGTAAAATCCTCTGCGTCGTCCTCCTGGTCTAGTCATACCTGATAATAACATATGACAATAAAACAAAAATACATATTTATATGATAGACATCACAGATTTTTGAAAAATATCATGGTCACAGATAAAAGTGTCACTAAAGTGTCACTAAAGTGTCACTAAAGTGTCACAGATTTATTATTACAAAAATACATATTTATATGATAGACATCACAGATTTTAATCCTCTTCTGAAAATTCATCTAGTTCGTTTAGCTCATCTTCTTCTTTTTCTTCCTCCTCTACATCTTTACTTTCATCTGCATCTTCCTCTTCAGATAATTCTACTTCTTCTACACAATTAGATGTGTAATGAGGAACTTTCGTCGTGTCCACTTCTATAATATTTGTTACAAGAGGTAGTTCATCCTGTTGATAAGCTATATCGTCAACCTCAAAGGTATTTCTAGCTTTGGTCTTGCATACTGCCCACCAGTCCGACCTTGTTGTTTCCCGTTTAGGATAACTTATGAAGTACACAAGCTGAGCCTGACTTGATAGGACAAATGGTTCATAGGCTTGATATCGACGCCGATAGTTTATATCAACAAGACCGTGCTTGTCTACTTTCCAACCCTGACCTTCAATCGGATCGAACCAATCACACCTGAATAACACAATCTTAGCAGGCTCTATTCCATAACTATATGTCAGCTCCACGATCTCCCGTAGCATGCCATAGAAATCGTTGCCCGCATCAACATCTTTGTAGTTCGAAGATCTAATACACAAACATCTGTTTTTGGTGGAGTCGAGATCCACAAAGTTGTCTCTGATCGGGCAAGTTGTTGACTTGAACCTAAACCCATTAACACAGTAGCTTGGCCATATTTTTGCAGCATAAATTGGTCCCTTGGCTAGCGTTCTAATAGACTCATTCTTAAGTCTTGCGTATGGATGATCGACCTAAATACCACGAAAGAAGCAATTAAGCTCATTCTCAATCAAGTGCATATACAGAAAGGTAATTACAGAGTTCTCAAGTCTTACATATGCACTCAACCATGATGGAAAATAACGCCTTATTTCTTGTTCTAGTTCTTCTTCTGTTATGTGTGGCCTACCTGACCTCACATCATCATTAAATATGCTGAAAATAACATCGTGCAATTAATGTAATAGTATCATTCTCAACACTATTAAAATAATGTAGACGTATTATTTACTTACCCCTCCAGTTTCTCTACTTCCTCCTCGTCGCAGTTGAGTAATACATACACCTGAGCAGCCCTTAGCTCATCATCGTTCAGATATCTCTTCTTCATTTTACCCGATGGCTTTCCTGGAGCATTGAATACCTTCAGTATTGTATCATTACTTTCATGATCTCCGTCGTCGTTTCTGGAATCTCTCGTTCTATTAGTTGCAACATGAGGCTTGAAATACATCGAACAAAAGTTTGTAATCTCCTCGAGAACATAGGCTTCACAAATAGAACCCTCGACCCGTGCCTTATTTTTTACCTTTCTTTTTAGGTGATTCAAATATCGCTCGAACGGGTACATCTATCGATATTCGACGGGTCCACCAACACGTGCCTCATAGGATAGATGAATCAGCAAATACTCCATAGAGTCGAAGAATCCAGGAGGAAACACCCTCTCTAGCTTGCATAGTATTACCGTAATGTCCTTCTCTTGCTTTTCTAGACGATCAACGAGCAATTTCTTAGAACAAAGATCCCTGAAGAATATGCTAAGCTCCGTCAATGGATTCCAAACTGCATGCGGTAAGAATTCCCGAAATGCAATCGGAATTAACCTCTCCATGAATACGTGACAGTCGTGGCTCTTCATACCCGTCAATTTGTTTTCCTTCGGATCGACCCATCTTCTCAGATTTGACACATATCCGTCTAGAAATTTTAGGCCCTGGATCCACCGACAAAGCCTCACTTTATCCTCCTTGTCCAGCGAAAAAATTGACTTTGGCAGGAACTGTTTTCCATTCTGCTGTATCAAATGCAACGCAGGGCGTTTGTATATTTCTTCTAAGTCCAACCTGGCCTTGGGATTGTCTTTCGTTTTTCCCTTTACGTCCATCACAGTATTAATTATGTTATCAAACACATTCTTCTCAATATGCATGACATCAAGATTATGTCTGATCAGATTGGTACTCCAGTATGGCAGATCCCAAAATATGCTCCTCTTTGTCCAGTTATGATCTCTACCAAATCCATCGCACTTGTACCCAGTTGTAGGATCTTCGATAGCACTTGGAAAATCTTTAACCTTCTCCCATATCGTGGCTCCGCACCACCTTGGCGGTGGATCACCCTTCTCTACAACGCCGGCACGGAATGCATTCCTGTTCCTTCGGAACGGATGATCTTTTGGCAGAAATTGCCAATGACAATCAAAGAAGCACGGTTTTCCTCCGTGTTTCAAGCGGAAAGCCTTACTACGGTCCATGCAATACGGACATGAGAGACGACCATGAGTGCTCCATCCAGATAACATTCCATAGGCCGAAAAGTCGTTGATGGTCCACATAAGGGTTGCCTTCATCTGAAAATTCTGCTTCCTGGAAACATCGTACATGTTAGCGCCTACTTCCCATAACTGATTCAACTCATCTATCAAAGGCTGTAAGTACACGTCAATATTCCTCTTGGGATTGTTCGGACCAGGAATTATAACGGTTAGAAACATGTACTGAGTCTTCATGCACATCCAAGGCGGTAGGTTATACGGAGTGACAATCACAGGCCAGTACGAATACTGGGATCCCGAAAGACCAAAAGGAGTAAAACCGTCAGAAGATAGTCCCAACCTGACATTACGCAGATCTGAAGCAAAATTAGGATATACTCGATCAAAGTGCTTCCACGCTTCTCCATCGGATGGGTGATCCAACACTCCTTCAATCTGTTCTCGCTTGTGCCAACTCATATTTTCGGCCGTCTCTTTCACCATAAATAATCTTTGCAACCGCGGCGTTAAAGGCAAGTAGTGCATTGAATCGATCGGTCTTCTTGCACCGGTAGACCTTCCTGTACTAGTTGTCTTATAGCGATCAGCACCACAAAATCTGCACACATCTACGTCCTTGTCGTCTTTGTAGTACAGCATGCACCCATTGCGACAGGAATCGATTTTCTCGTATCCCATCCAGAGCGATCTCACCATCCTCTTAGACCGGTAGAAGTCTTTAGGCAACTTAGCACCCACCGGCAAGATCTCTATAATTAACTTCAACACTCGGTTGTAGCATTCTTGCGACATATTAAAATCTGACTTAATGCTCAACAGTCTTGTAACCACCTCCAACGGTGAATGATCCTCATAACCAGGATACAATGGAGTCCTTGTATTCTCCAGCAACTTCATGAACTGTACAGCATCGGCGTTCGGTGCCTCCTCAGGTGCATCATGAACGAAACTAGGCCCCGCAGCGTCGAAAACCATGTTCACGCACCCGTCGTCGTATGCATGATTATCTGAAACAAAATTAGGTCCCGCATGCATATACGGCTCAACATAAGGCTCCGGCTCTGATGCTAAAGACACAAGTTCTCCGTGTGCGGTCCACTGATAGTAATTAGGCGTGAAACCCCTCGAGTACAAATGATATGTCACTTTCACTTCTGGATAATATTTTACGTTATGACATTTCATACACGGATACTTAATTTTGGTATCTTCCATGTACTGAGGGAACGCCTTAGCAAACTGCAGGAACTGCTCTACTCTCGCTATATATTCGTCCCGCACACCACACATATCATCAGGACGACGATTGTACATCCATGAACGATTTCGCAAGTAGTAATTCATATCCATTTGGAAATAATTCTGCAAAGATGGACACACATTATCCAATAGGCACAAATTCGTATATTATGTCTTATTATAGGACACACATTAGTAGCGGACAGTTACTAATAACAATGATATGCAATCTAGGTCAAACTAGGTTGTACTAAGTCAAACAAGGTCAAGCTAAGTCAAACAAAGTCAAACAAGGTCAAACAAGGTCAAAGTAGGTCAAGGGTTGACCTATAGTTGACTTTGTCAACTCTTAGTCCAATCTAGGTCAGATATTGACTCTACTTTGACTTTCAGTCAAAATAGTCAACCTTGGTCAAACAAGGTCAAATCTAAGTCAAATATCCTATTTCTAGTCATTACCTACCAAGGTACCCTTTACCTTATCGCTATTGGTATCCCAATACTAGCTAGCACACACCATTCAAGGCTATACAAGCCTAACCTATAATTCAAGTACCAATAATGACCAAAGTCAACTCAAGCTATCTCATACACACAAGTAATAGCTTGGTGTCATTTGTTTAGTCTTAAAAAAACACAATCAACTAAAACTAGTACCAAGTAATGAGCAATAGTGAGTTACCAAAGCAAACTGATTAGACTAAAGAATTCCAATCAACTTGGAAAGATGGATACACTGTTGACCATTTAACAAACATGAAGACAACAACAACAAAAAACATTATTAAACAACAATCATCAATAATGAAACTAGAACACATTCTCTACATTCATCAAAATCAAGAAACCGTTACACTACAAACCTCCATAGTTGTTCAGAGATCAAAGGATGGATCAGTATCAATCTAGACAGTCAAATCTCAAAAATGAAGATGGCAAACCTCGGATATAAGCACTCAAAAGTATTGGCAAACCTAATGAACAAATTATACCAAGAATTGTGGATCGAAATAAGGTTTACAATATAATTGTGCATGCAAACCAAGATTTCCTCTATTATTCAAAACAAAGTGTCATTATTTTTTTTCTAGATCAAATATTATGTTTATCAATGGTGCTAACCTGTGTGTGGGTATGGGTGTATGGTACATTACAGTTCAACAAATAGGTATGGACAAGTATAGGCTAGTGTGTCAAGTGTGTGTGTTTGGATGTGATACCATTTTGTGTCAATGGGGCAATGTGTGTGTGTAGAGTACATGGTGCATATAGATAGGGTGTATGTGATAGGTTTGCATATGTGTGTAATGTATATGGGACTGTTCTCATTTTGTGTATGTGTCAAAAATGGTTTAGACATAGGTGTGTGTCAAAAATGGCAGTTAGCTACTAGGGTGTTGTCACGCCCCGCACCTGTAGGAGCGATCGTCCTCGCTAAGGCGTGATGCCGCACGAGCCTAGATTGCGCTCGTGCAAAGCGGGTTCCATAACGGCCGATTTTAGCGGCTGTGACGGGGTCGTCGCACAGAAGTCCCGAGCAGAGACATTGAATAATAGCAGCGGAATTTAGAACAAAACACAAGTCATTCAAAGAAGCTCTTTATTGATATTGAAACAACGATTACATTGGGGGCACAAGGCTAAGATTACAGTCACTCAAGCTCATTCTTCTCATATTTTACAAGTTCACTCAGCTCTCTCTCATCTCTCAATTACAAGTCTTGATCCAGTGGAAGCTTCGGAAGGCGATGTCCATACATTATGTCCTGTATAAGTCTTTACTCCATGCGGCCGCACGCTTCGAATCGCCAAGGAACTCCATGCCTCGACGCATCCAAGCGAGCTCCGCGCCACGAGATTCTACCTGCGCCTGTACATGTAAACTATATGGGTGTCAGTACTCAACTGTACTGGTGGAATGAGCTCCTCGCCCACCCATACAAAACCAACACGTTTACTTTACTTTTGTGCAACTTAGTCCCCTTTGTATTGTCTTTCTACTCTTTTTTTAGGATCAGTTTTAGGACCGACGCCTTGGCCTATTTTGTGCCTCTAGACCATCCCGTGCTTGCAACAACAATGTTGACTCAAACAACGTTACCCTATCAAGTCGTGCTTGCCTTTCGGCCAAATTAGAGACGCAACTACGCGGTAGTACCCAATTTCCTTATGACCGTGCTACAATTCCTTTGTGCCGTGCCTCGCGACTCAGTGCAACTCAACCATATTGCCGTCCCGCGGCCACCCTTTGTTACTTTGATCGCCAACTGACCCAATCAAGACTTGTGGGTTAAGTGTCACTCGACTGACTTTGCCTTACGGCGATTTCCCGACTTAAACTCAAACAACTTAACCAATTTATGCAAACTTATATGCCGACTCATCTATATGATTTGGTCACTGACTCCTAGAGCCATCGCGAACTCCTCTTAGCTTTTGTTAGACGGGTGCCCCTTTCAGCGCAAGGTAGCTAGCCACGCTGCAAGTCCCCGCCTAATCCGTGCCAAAAGCACAGCTAAATTAATTGTTTCCCAATGCTCGTAACGATCCCGTGGCCTCGGGTTGTCGTGCGGGGAAACTCTCACCTTGTCGACAAGTTGTTTGTTTCCCAATGCCCGCAGCGGTCCCGAGGCCTCGGGTTGCCGTGCGGGGAAACTCTCACTTTGTCGACAAGTTGTCCAATGACCATGCAAGACTCAACTCAAACTGACGTCTCACACAGTCATGCTACCTCTAGTGTCACTATTTCTTTCAGGGCCAAGTTCAATATTTCTTTCTTATGAGACCGCCTCGCCGACATGTAGTCGCGAGCATACTTCTTTCTTATGAGACCGCCTCGCCGACATGTAGCCGCGAGGCCTCGCCGACATATAGCCGCGAGCATACTTCTTTCTTGCCCTACCATTTTACTCAACTCAAGAACAACTATTCACAACACTTTCCAAACTCAATGAATCAACCGTGGCCCGTGCCTTAAAACTCTAGGACCGTGCCATCGTGTCTCAAACCGACTTTCGATCTACGCGACGCTATCGCCCAAGTCATACTTCATGTGACGGGCCTTGGGATCGTGGGACTATTTAACTTGACAACCGCAGAAAGAGCGGGACAACACTAGAAATGACTTAGGTCGATCGACGTAACTTTGCCTAACTTTAATCGAGCCTATAACTTGACTCAAGGGACGAGCAAAGGCTATGCCAAGGCTTGTATGATGGAAACGTGCATGCTTTGTCGAGCATTTACGCGGACGATGCCTATGACTTAGACAAGTCCATAGTTTTGTGTCAAGACCAACTTTACTACTTCCCAAGTCACGGGACAAAGGGCGACGCCTATGACTTAGGCTATGTTCATAGCTTCGCCGACTCAACCAACTTTTCTTCTCCCAAGCCACGGGATAAAGGATCGAGTGTCATTTTCAAAGCACGCCGTGCACCAACTCTAAGCCGACCGTTGGACCTTTTTCCATGTTCTAACTCATTTCGGCCCGTCGGGATTATTTCTTTTAGCTATGTGGATTCATCTCTTTTATTATTAAGCCTACTTGTGCAAGTTGAAAACATGCGTATTATTATGTGAAGGCAAAAATGAGACAAGTTCACCGAAACTACCCTACCTGAGCGAGCGGTCGCCTTGACCGAGATGTCTCCGAGTAGCCGTTGCAAGGCTAAGTCCGAACGCCGTCGGCATTTTGATTCCTTCGATTGACTGAGCGGGACGGGGCACTACAATATACACCACTCAGAAAAAGTTTCGTCCTCGAAACTAACTGAGTACTTACTCCTTGACTTACCACTCGAACGTTCAACGACTTTCGCGCATACTTCTCCAATGCGTTCCCTCAAATCCGAGCCACGCTCGTGCTACCCACAATCTTTTCTTCAAAACTTAAAATCTCAAAATCCTAGACACTTTTTCGTTCCTCAAATCTCACTTGAATTCAACGTATCACTTAGTATGGATCGTGCACATATCTTAGGCGTCTCCAAAATACATGTATTTCAACCAAGCCTCGTGATAGCGAATCCCGCCATCACCACTCGAGTCGGATCGTGCACGCATTCAAGCGTCCTTGATATACATGCATGTCAACCGAGCCTCATAAGTGGTTCCTTTACCATTCCTATCGCTCCGTACCGGAACGTCTGCCTAACCGCTAGGCTATGTCTTTCCGTCAGTATTGGAATCATAGTTCCCAAACAATGATATCAACACTGACCCCATCCTAAGGTCAAACCAAGATGATGGTACGGGATTTTCTATCCAAACTCGCATCACTCGGATTTCTAAACATCGAGCATCGATTTCCTATGCACATCCCAACATTTCGTCGCACGGGGTCCGAGTCCTTTAGCAAAGCCATCCTATAATAATTCACATTCAACCAATACTTAACAAGAACGTATCGCTCGTTCATCAAGCCATTTCACATAGTCTATCTCTTCGAACACGTTCGACATAATCCACCTATCAATCCTTTACAAGTTAAGCACGCTACGACACAATCCACCGCTAAACCACAATTCACATTTCATATTCCCTAAGTCATTCATCCCAATTCACGCATTCGATCATGAGTTCGTCTAACTTAACAATATGTTGTGCCCCGATCTCACGCGAGTCAGATTATTCCCGGTGGGCATGAATCACCATGCACGCTCCCGCGAGATAATCATTCTCATCGGGACGTAACTCTTGTTTTGTGTCTAGACTAATTCATTCTTGATGCGCGGATTGGACTTACTCCATCCTCAAGTTTATTCAATCATCAATCGCAAGTCCTACAAATCCACGAGTTCACCTTCGCGTCAAGCCAACAAGTCGAGACAATCAACGTTGCCGCGTCCTGAATTTCCGAGTTCGATCATTCCCGCGACATGAATCACCATGTCAACGCTCATGCGAAACGATCGCTCCAAATCCAATACAACGCATGTGCGAGGCTAGAGTTGTGCTCGCGCAAGACAAGATCGTCGATGTTGTGGCTATCTGCGTAACCATCAAGACACGATCACTTTCACTCAATATTCATCTCAATCAAAATCTAAAGCACATCATCCAATCGAACAATAACACTTGCACGATCGTCCTTTGTCGAGTTAGAGTACCCCCGAGTTATCGTATAGCGATCTTTGATACGCCTCAACACCATCGACGATATGCGTAACCTGACGATCTTCTTTTGCAACCAAATTTCGAGTCGTGCGAATGGTGCTATCGTCCGACTGGTTAATCTCCTCGACATTCAAATTCAAGTTCGATCATTATTCCTCGAATCATTCACAACATCGATTTTCCTCAAACCAAATTCACGTGTCATTCATCCGTTTATCTTAAGTCATTGACCAACGTATTTCCTCAATTTGCATCATTCCTTTATCAATCGATCGACATCCCTGAGGCTATCGCATACACCACTCAGGGATGAAGTCATTCAACAAATCCTCAACTTATCATTCGAATCATAATCGACTTCTTCAAATTTTTCGTTCGAACCGTTCCTCGAATTCCAAGCACGCTCATCTATATCGCATCGACGTTATCGTCGCTCGATAGCACCCCTATCGATAGTCGACTCACTTTACTCAATCGAGTTCAACTCATTCTTACTCGACGCTATTCAATTCCCGCACTCAACTTTTCTAAGGTCGACGCAACTTTGGTGTATATGCCCAGCCCGACTTAGCCAACCGTGCTTACGCGAACCATCTTTTTATTTTGTTGTCAAAAACTGTTCTCCTACGTTTTGTAAAATAGATAGACTTATTGTATAGACATCCCGTGGGACAATTGAGAGAGAGCGCACCAACGATATCAACTTGCGGAAGCAACAGAGTTTGCGGAAACAACGAGTTAAAGAATTCAATCGATAGTCCAAGGACGTAAAGCCGTGCTCTGATACCATTATGTCACGCCCCGCACCCGTAGGAGCGATCGTCCTCGCTAAGGCGTGATGTCGCACGAGCCTAGATTGTGCTCGTGTAAGGCGGGTTCCATAACGGCCGATTTCAGCGGCTGCGACGGGGTCGTCGTACAGAAGTCCCGAGCAGAGACATTGAATAATAGCAGCGGAATTTAGAACAAAACACAAGTCATTCAAAGAAGCTCTTTATTGATATTGAAACAACGATTACATTGGGGGCGCAAGGCCAAGATTACAGTCACTCAAGCTCACTCTTCTCACATTTTACAAGTTCACTCAGCTCTCTCTCATCTCTCAATTACAAGTCTTGATCCAGCGGAAGCTTCGGAAGGCGATGTCCATACATTATGTCCTGTATAAGTCTTTACTCCATGCGGCCGCACGCTTTGAATCGCCAAGGAACTCCATGCCTCGACGCATCCAAGCGAGCTCCGCGCCACGAGCTTCTACCTGCGCCTGCACATATAAACTATGTGGGTGTCAGTACTCAACTGTACTGGTGGAATGAGCTCCTCGCCCACCCATACAAAACCAACACGTTTACTTTAATTTTGTGCAACTTAGTCCCCTTTGTATTGTCTTTCTACTCTTTCCTTAGGATCAGTTTTAGGACCGACGCCTTGGCCTATTTTGTGCCTCTAGACCATCCCGTGCTTGCAACAACAATGTTGACTCAAACAACGTTAGCCTATCAAGTCGTGCTTGCCTTTCGGCCAAATCAGAGACGCAACTACGCGGTAGTACCCAATTTCCTTATGACCGTGCTACAATTCCTTTGTGTCTTGCCTCGCAACTCAGTGCAACTCAACTATATCGCCGCCCCGCGGCCACCTTTTGTTACTTTGATCGCCAACTGACCCAATCAAGACTTGTGGATTAAGTGTCACTCGACTGACTTTGCCTTACGGCGGTTTCCCGACTTAAACTCAAACAACTTAACCAATTTATGCAAACTTATATGCCGACTCATCTATATGATTTGGTCACTGACTCCTAGAGCCATCGCGGACTCCTCTTAGCTTTTGTTAGATGGGTGCCCCTTTCAGCGCAAGGTAGCTAGCCCCGCTGCAAGTCCCCGCCTAACCCGTGCCAACACAGCTAAATTAATTGTTTCCCAATGCCCGCAACGATCCCGTGGCCTCAGGTTGTCGTGCAGGAAAACTCTCACCTTGTTGACAAGTTGTTTGTTTCCCAATGCCCGCAGCGGTCCCGAGGCCTCGGGTTGCCGTGCGGGGAAACTCTCACTTTGTCGACAAGTTGTCCAATGACCATGCAAGACTCGACTCAAACTGTCGTCTCACACAGTCATGCTACCTCTAGTGTCACTATTTCTTTCAGGGCCAAGTTCAATATTTCTTTCTTATGAGACCGCCTCGCCGACATGTAGCCGCGAGGCCTTGCCGACATGTAGCCGCGAGCTTACTTCTTTCTTGCCCTACCATTTTACTCAACTCAAGAACAACTATTCACAACACTTTCCAAACTCAATGAATCAACCGTGGCCCGTGCCTTAAAACTCTAGGACCGTGCCATCGTGTCTCAAACCAACTTCCGATCTACGCGACGCTATCGCCCAAGTCATACTTCATGTGACGGGCCTTGGGATCGTGGGACTATTTAACTTGACAATCGCAGAAAGAGCGGGACAGCACTAGAAATGACTTAGGTCGATCGACGTAACTTTGCCTAACTTTAATCGAGCCTATAACTTGACTCAAGGGACGAGCAAAGGCTATGCCAAGCCTTGCATTATGGAAACGTGCATGCTTTGTCGAGCATTTACACGGACGATGACTATGACTTAGACAAGTCCATAGTTTTGTGTCAAGACCAACTTTACTACTTCCCAAGTCACGGGACAAAGGGCGACGCCTATGACTTAGGCTATGTTCATAGCTTCGCCGACTCAACCAACTTTCCTTCTCCCAAGCCACGGGATGAAGGATCGAGTATCATTTTCAAAGCATGCCGTGCACCAACTCTAAGCCGACCGTTGGACCTTTTTCCATGTTCTAACTCATTTCGACCCGTCAGGATTATTCTCTTTAGCTATGTGGATTCATCTCTTTTATTATTAAGCCTACTTGTACAAGTTGAAAACATCCGTATTATTATGTGAAGGCAAAGATGAGGCAAGTTCACCGAAACTACCCCACCTGAGCGAGCGGTCGCCTTGACCGGGATGTCTCCGAGTAGCCGTTGCAAGGCTAAGTCCGAACGCCGTCGGCATTTTGATTCCTCCGATTGACTGAGCAGGACGGGGCACTACAGGTATTGTGTGGTGGTACATGTATGTGTGTGTGTATTTGTAACCTGGAAAACAGTGTATCAAATGAGGGTGTGTGTGTGTAGAGAGTGGACATGTAACAGGGAAAATAATGTGTTAACAGGGAAAAGCAGCTAGTGTAATGTATGTAATAAAATTCAGTATTCATGTGGATGTGTATGGTACATTTGAACTCAGTGGTGTGAGCCATTCTCAGGGAAATGGTTCCCAGGTTTGTGACAGTTCATTAACCCCAAACCAATCCAAAATTCATTTTGAAATCCCTATTTGTCCAATGCAAATCCTAACCATAGTAGCTAACACACAGGTGAAAGTATTTAACATGAAAGTTAATCATCAAAATTAGTTTCAGAATAAGGAATTAAAATCATAATTTAAACTAGCAGGACTGTTCAGTCTAAACAACCCATTCCTATATTCGAATCCAATATAGGAGGAGGAGTATGTGTGTGTGTCTGTGTCTGTGTCTGTGTGTGTGTCGGTGTCTGTGTGTGTGTGTGTGTCCGTGGCCGTGTCCGTGTGTGTCCGTGTGTGTGTGTGTGTGTGTGTCTGTGTCTGTGTGTGTGTGTGTGTCCGTGTCCGTGTGTGTGTGTGTGTCCGTGGGAGAGGAGGAGGAGGAGGAGGAGTTAGGTTAGGGTTTACCTGACGAAGAGGTGGAGGAGGAGGAGCACGACGGGGTAGGGGTCGTCGGGGGGGAGTCGCCGGAGGAGCTCGAGGAGGGGGAGAAAATTTGGAGAGGGGGGAAAAAATTTCGAGTGGGGAGAAAAAAGAGCACAGCGTGCCCTAAGTAAAATAGTTAGCGACGTCACCAGTCGACGTCGCAAACATTTTAATATAGGCGACATATTTTAATAATATGTCGCTGGACGTCGCTATTCAGCGACGTAGTGTATATAGTATCGCTGAACGTCGCTATTCAGCGACGGTTTGCGACATCAATAGAAGGGAGTCGCTATATAATATGTTTTGCGACGGAATTTTATTCCGTCGCTAAATAACGTCGCTAATAGAGCATATTTTAGTAGTGTATTCGTACAAAAATTGGTATTTTTATTATTAAATATTGTTTTACAATATTTGTACAATTTTCTGGACCCGGATAAAGGTGAGTAGTATGGATTCACCAAACCACCATTTAATTATTTTATTATTTTGTGGTGATTAAATAAATATATTTTATTGTTACTGAACTGATATTCTATTTTTAGAAATTGGATAAATACTTTTATATTATTATGTTGACGCATTTTTGGATAAATATATGTGTATAAATTTATAATTCATTTTCACCTTTATATATACTATATATATATATATATATATATTTTTTTTTTATTTATATACTATATATATATATATATATATATATATATATATATATATATATATATATATATATATATATATATATATATATTATATAAAAAAAAGTATATATATTCTTAAATTAAGAATATATACTTATATCTTATATAAGTATATATTCTTAAATATAATAGGCACACACACACACACACACACACACACACACACACACACACACACACACACACACACACACATATATAAGTATATAAGTATATATATATATATATATATATATATATAAATAAAATATATATATATATATATATATATATAAATATAAATATATATATATATATAAATATATATATATATATATATATATATTTATATGTGTGTGTGTGTGTAAATATAAGAGAACTAAGTAAAGGAAAGCCCATACAAACCCTTCCCCCCATGCCAGACCCATTTTCTCATCTTCATCTATATATAAAACCACCATATGCTACTTGGAACAACCCTAGCCGCATAATTCTTTTCCTTCTCCGACTTCTTCATCTCCTTCACTTAAAGCACAACCATCACCATAAGCATACACCCCCATAATAGTCGACCCCCACTCCGGGCTGAGCCAGTGGCTGTGCCACCGTTGGTGGCAGTGACGGCGGCTAGCCACGTCGTCGATGGCGACCGCTGCGACGTCGGCGGGAGATGCGCACTCCTAGGTGTTGGCCATCTCCTGCACCCGGCTGTAGCAGTCGAGTGAGGCACCGGCCATAGCCACGCACCCTCCTTTTGTTAGGGTTATATACTAAAAGCATCACTTTTGTAGTAACTTTATTTCCTTAAATTTTGAATGAGAATCATATGGGCAAATGTTTGCATATTGTATTTGTTGCAAGTGTTAATGCAAATGTTTGATATTCTATATTGTAGATAATATGGTGTGTGGTGTCACACAGAATATCATATTATCAGTTTCCTATGGAGTATATAAATAGTTCACAACCTAGATGGACTTGGATAATCTATTAGAAAGGTTGTAGTGTAATCTGGTATTAGTCTATCTTTACTATAGGTTTACACTAGTACACTTTGTGTGTATTGAACAGGACCACTTGAGGTTGTTCTCTTTGTACTGACTACATAAGAGAACAAATACCTCTGTTATTATGGATGCTTGTGCTCTTAATCAGGATATAATAACGGACATGTATATGCAGTGTGCATTACTTTGACTCATAAAAGAGTGAGATTCATTATGGATCAACAACCTCTATGAATTGGGTAATAACATTGTATGTATGATGGGCTGTTGATTATAAATAGAATCCATGTCCCGATACATTGGGTTGATGATGTCCTCTTAAGGAGCTCATAAGGATTGTCATATAAACCCTGCAGGTGGAATATATCCGACTTGACAAATAAAGTTGAGCGGTACTACTTAAGGATAAAAGATGTCGAATCAATATAGTTGTCAGTAACTTGATTTGATCGACGGACATACGATATCTTAACATGGGGAGCCAAACGAGCATATAATAAAAGGAGCCCATAAACATAATTTGGGATTAGGGAGGTAGTGCAACAATAGCTCATTAGTGGACCGAGCTATTGTTAATGGGCCTGGATTATGTGTTCGGGCTGAACACGGGATATCCTGATCCGTTAGGAGGCCTAACCCTAATTTCTCCTCATGGTCCCTGCCGTAGCCTATATATATCCTCTATTCTCTGGCCGCCAGATTACTGATCAGAAATCTAAAATTTTCTCTAAATTCGTGATTCACGTAAGGAGAGAAAGAGAGGACTGCCAAGGAGAAAAAAAGGTTGGGAGATCGTCGCCCACACGACGTCCAACTCGAGGAAGGAATACATGCAGAAGATCTTGGGGTCGTCCGCTCGAGATTGCCTGGAATTACTTGTCTCCTTTTTGCCGCAGGAGAGAAAGAGAGGGCTGCCAAGGAGAAGAAAAGGTTGGGAGATCGTCGCCCACACGACGTCCAACTCGAGGAAGGAATACGTGCAGAAGATCTTGGGGTCGTCCGCTCGAGATTGCCAGGAATTACTTGTCTTCTTTCCGCCGCAGGTATAATTCGTGAACCCTAGTTTCCGCCTATGAATGGTTAGAACACGTATTAGATCTGTTTAACTTTCTATCGATCAATACGCACACCAAAGGAAGGGTCCTGGGAATCCCCAGTTCCATCACCTTTTTCGCTGCCGACAGAAGACGGCATCATGACGGCCTGAGCCGAAACCCCATGCACGCAGATCCTTCTCGGCAACTTCGATAACAAGTAGGGGAGCCAAAGACCACCGCTATGTCGTACAACCCCGGCGTTCGATGCTGCTGGCAGCCCACGAGCGTACGACTACTTTTGTTCATTTCTCCACGTTTCGGACCCCAGTGGAACCGTAAGGCCCAAGGCTCTAGGCTATCCGCCATCGTCCTCCTCCTTTGCAGCACAGCCATGTTCCTTCGCTCCTTCATGTCTCGTGTTTCTTCCTGAGTTCGTGGAGAGCTCGTCACCCTCTTTGATACTTGACCATGACGAGCCATGCCAGTGATCAGGGACCACTGCCCCTGGGCGTTAGACTCCATGCCCCGAGATGCCACGCCTTCATCTCATGCAAGCTCGCTATAATTCTGTTGTAGCTACTGCTTCTAAGAATGAGAAGATGGTGTGGTTAGCTGCACTACTCCGCATGGTACTGTAACATGAGTGAATTGGAGGTGGGGCCTATGAATGTTAGGTAATATTCTTTTCTTTTCATGTTTGCTTTGGAAAGTTCCAAATTATTAAGCCTTCTACTTTAGATTTTTGCAATTTAGACCTAGGATTATATGTATATTGGTAACTCAACCATAATACAATATATAAGTGAAAGTTGTAATGATTAATATATAGCTATTATTTTAGGTCTTTTATATTTATGTAAAGGTTAAAATATAACATGTCTAAATTGATGTGGAAATTGTGTATCTACATTCATATATTATTATCTATTCTTACCATACATTAATATTTGTTGTATATTTATATTAAACTATCATTATAATTTTATGTATATAAGTTATATATAATTTTATTAACGATAATCATATCGAGTTTTGCGGTTATACATAATGAAGTGATACATACTATTAGATATTTTCTTAAATGTATAAATTAGAAAAGAAAGATTATTTTCTTAAATTAAACCCTATTAAGGACCTGGCTTTATATATAAGTGTATGAAGATAATGGTTAGTAATTCTTGGTTGCTTTGTTGGGCTTTGTTAGATCCTCTGTGAACCGTAGCAGCGTTAATTCTTCCTAAGCTTGGATACAATTTGTTACCTGCAGTTTCAGCACAGATTGGACAAAATACCAGGCAAGTATACCTTGCCTCCCTCTACAGTTTATTTACATGCATATTCTTATTATTATCTAGTTTACTAGTTGATTATTTACATGTGATTTGTATATCCTGCATGCTAGTATAGATATAGTCCTTGTTCATAGTTAGCTTTGCAGTTCATTTTGGATCTGTTCTCCAGTGTATCTTGACTGGGTCATGTAACGCCCCAGTCCCAAAATACGCAGGACTAGGAACGTAGCATGCCAGCTGCATATATATGAGATATACTCCAATATATGGAAATCTTGAATATACACAAAAGCTGTATTGTGAATAATAATAACAAAAAGTCACAAGTAAAAGCTATATCTCATCCACAGTAAATATAAAGAAAATGGTAACTCACGAATCAAAGTAAATGTCAAAATATAGCTATTGACCGGGCGGAGACAAATCTACTACCGGTACTAGAATAAACTGAAAGGAAATAGGGTCCAACCTCTAAGATAAATAGAATAAGAAATGATGACTAAATAGGCTCCTCGACCCAATAGGGACAGCTGTGATCAGAAGGTACTACTCGCTCGAGCGTGAAGGAGGGGTCTATATCGGAGCCATACTCCTGCGAAAAGTCCTGCACACCTATACTTGGAGAGATCACCAGGTCCTCAGAGGGACGTAACAAGATACAAAAAGAACATGCCGCATAAACTGAATAAATACTGCTTAATAAGAATAAGTAAAATCAGATCATAATATGGTCCAATACACACCTATTGAACTAGCCTACCATCCCCCCAACCAAACAAGGACAGGAGATGGTAAACTAATTCACAATGACGTATCTTTCCATGCTATGAATCCAATATGGTATCCGGACCCCAACAAGGTTCAATACCTTCTCATCGAACTAGTAAGCCACACCTACAACGAAACAAGGACAAGATGTGGCAAACTAGTCCGCGACAAGTTATTGTTCCAAGCCACGGTCAGATACAAGTACCCAAACCAAAAGTACTCGTATCTAACGGATAAAGGTGCCTAACCATTCTAAGTGAAATATAGTTAAGAACAATCCTTCCTGCGCATGGGCCCTGGCTAAATAGGATCGGCATAGTCCTCCCTTGGGCACCAGAGGCCCCAACAGTAAGAGCATGACGTTCTGCAGAATCGCCAGTGGCCGTCAGTAATCATGGGTAATCTGACCCGCATCTCCGACGGAGCTCATGGATTACAAAAGGGAAAGTGCATCGAAGCCCATACGCTAAGGAATTGTCCTCCCCGCCCAATGCCTACTATGTTGTATCCACAACAGTGAACCTCTATAACCGCTAAGTCAAACTAGCATGCAACCTCTATTAGCGGTTATTCCTATCGCACGGCTTATACGCATTGGTGGCCAGCCAGTCACGCATGTCCATGTTCTACATGCGACAAACAACTTCGTGTTATAACGTGTCAAGGCCAATGAATGCAACACACAAGGTGGTCCCTTAAATCTAGGTTTAATGTGTAAGAGAAATAATACATAGCAGAAAATATAAATGAACAGTAAGTTCTAACAGGTTATGCTATGTATCACAGTTTATTTTGTATAAAAAAATAATGAATGATGCATGAAATATGAGCTAAAATAAATAAACAGCTGGTGGCAAGGTATCTTGCCTGGAGGTAGTGTGCAGAATGGCGACGCCTAGTAACTCAAATCGTCAGAATAGGGAAGTACTGAAAGCCAACTTTTATGAATGACCTCGGATGCTGAAATAAACATCACGAACAGATTTGGCATAAAAGAAATACCTAGGAAATGCCTATCCAAAAGTCAAATTCTGGAACAGGGGCAAAATCGTAATTTCGGGTCAAAACGATATCCGACGTTGGACCCGTTTTGCACCGAAATGGGTGCCAGAACCTACGGTCTCTAAAGTCGTCAAACTACATGTCTATGGATCTGGTTTGAGGAGACGAACCCAACCGTATGTCCAAAGTTGGATTCCGGCGGGCCGTGCACAAAATCGTTCGTTAGAGCGGGTCGCGGGCCCGCCAAAAAGGGGTTTCGATTCGACTTTCTCAGAATCGAACCAAACTTGGCATACAGGACCAAAAAAATGATACGGTCCTAATAGCGTATGTTTCATCTCGATACAACGAACGTGCACAAAGTTATGGTCAAGTTTGCAAAACGTCGATACGGGGGTATCTCGGAGGATACGTACTGATTTCGTCGCGCACGCACAACGAAATCGAGTTCCGTCAGTTCCCACACGTCGGCAATATCCATACGCGCCTTTCGATGCATATAGTACGTGACCATGTCGCCCGGTTTGTCGGGGCGTACGCCGTATCACTAAAATTTTCCTAAAATTTTAGTTTAAAAACTAGTTTTTATCCCAAATTTGAAACTCAATTAACAACAGTATAAACAATGAAAATTAATTCTAAAAACTAGGTTTCCATCTCGTTTATGTTGTGAATGAATCTGTTGAAACAGGTTTTCAAAACTGTCGAGGAATCGACGGGATTCCGCTTTCCAAATTAGGGTTTTGCACGGAGTTTCCTGTTCTGTTTTAGACAGTTTATTTCTTGATTTTGGATTCTATTTCACACAGGTTTTGATAGGTTTTGCCTGAATCTAATCACTGGGTCTAGGAGAGGTATAGGTTGTCTATACGTAGGAGTCGACGGATCGAAAATCGATTAAACGACGGAGACGAAACGTGAAGATGAAGTTGGGTACCTGGGTTGGTTTTGCTGCTGTCGCCTGCAGCAGTTGTTGATGCGCACACGGCCACTGCTGCGCTACGCGCGGTGGTGGGTGGCCGCCGACGTGCAGAGGGGCGATCGCCTGGAGCTAGTACGGTCGTCCGAGGTGTACCGAGATGGTCACGAGTTAGGGTTTCTCGACTAACTGCCGCTCGGCTAAATACACAGGGGGGGTCGGGTTTTCATAAGTACTGGGCTTAACAGCCCTGGTGAACAGTACCCGCGGGTACTGTTCACTAGGGAATTACAATTCCTCTTTTTTATTTTTATTTTTTTTCTCCTTTTCTTTTTCTAAACCCCTAATAATTATCATAACACCCATAAAATCCTAATAAATTTTTTAAATAAATACTAAAAATATAAAATATTTTCTAAAACCTTACGAATACATTTTTGCACATATTTTTAATAATTATTGCCTACTATTAAATAACAATCAACTATGACACTATAATAATATTAATAATGATAATATGGTAATAGTAATAATAATAATAATAATAATAATAATAATAATAATAATAATAATAATAATAATAATAATAAAATTTGTACAAAAATCACTTAGCATGGTTATGATAATTAGGAGAGGCTACTAATATATATATATATATATTATTTATTTTTTTTACAAACATTTAAACTTCTAAACTCCAAAACTAAAAATATATTATAAATATTAAAAGGTCAAGATAGCCATAATACGATTTCATAATTTAAACAACTAAATATTTATGTAATAAAACAAAAAAAAATCTTCCAAAATTTTGGGGGATTACATCCTACCCAACTTAAAAAAAATTTCGTCCTCGAAATTAAAATAAACCTCATCTAAAAACATGACGATAAATCTGAATAAAAATATATAGTGGGCTGAGTACGAAGGGAGAGCAACTAGTCAAATCGTAACTCGGTTTTCGAAAAGATGGAGGAGGTATTTATGCAAGGATTTTAAACTGGCACCATATTCTACATGACAAGGTGTTCTTGGTCTTGCATGAATCATGGATATTCAGTTCGTCTGATGGAATAGCTCGATATTGTATGGTTAAACATCAGATGGGGCAAAAATGGATATTTATGGTTCTTTCTAAGGAAATCGGGTTATACATGTGGTGTAATTGAATGAAGCACATAACGATGTGTTTTGTGGAACAGGTATGTCATGCGTGTAGGGAGGCTCGTCTAGTACGTGTATGTGAAGGTTGTTGGAAGAAAATGGCTAATGCGGTGCTTCAAACATCAAAGTCACGGTAAGGTTTCGAAACGATATGCGTAGAGATTGGGTGATTTCCTCACATCTAAAGCATACGAGTTTTATGACGGAGGCACAGGTTTTTAAGGTACGCCATTCAAGATTTCTAACGAAGAAGCCAAGAGTTCTATTTATAAGCTTGCTATAGTCATGATATTTCTAATGGTACCAAAGATAGTGCTCATACATGTTGCCTAAGTTGCTGAATGTACTGCTCAATGCTAAGCCATGACTAAATAAAGATTAAGGGTATACGTAGGATAATACCTGCCAGATCTCTAATCTCAGGATGGGGGTTTATCGCAGCCATGTTAAATTCTTGCCCTTGTCTCGACGGCTCGGGGCAATCGATAATCCTGTGTTGTTCCGATCCACACCTCAAGCATAAGCCGAGACAAATCCGACATCCGTCTCGAATGTGGCCCTTTTTTCCGCAGTAGTTGTAGGTGGGCTTCTGATAGGGTGTAGGTCTCTGCTGGTACGGTCCTGTAGTCCTCCTAGTGGGTCCATCTTGAGTCGCCCTAACTGGTGCAGCTACCGGTGACTCTGTGCCTGCTGTTCCTTATGAAGGAGCTCATGGGTACGTGCTTCCTCCAAGACGACTGCATGAGAGACTCGAAACTGTGTAGTGGTGAAAGTCTTGAGTTCTAGTGTGAGCCCTTGGTGGAATCTCCTTGCCTTCTCCAGCTCTGTCGAGATTAGTGTCGTACCAAATCTACTCAAACGACTGAACTCTGCATCGTACTCATCTACCGACATGTTCCCTTGCTCAGATGAAGAACTGGTCATAGAGAGTGTCTCGAACGTGGATGGGGAAAAACATCTCATAGAATAGGTCGTAGAACTACTTTCGTGTGATTCCAGTTCCCAATCGCCTTTCTTCAGCCTTCCACCAGTGGTGAGCATTGTCTTCTAAGAGTAAGTCCACTGTTGTCATCCAATCATGTGCTGGCAACTGGGATGCCTTCAAGTATTTCTCGGTGCTGATAAGCCATGCGAAAACTTCTAAGGGACCTTCGGTACCCTTAAAATTCTTAGGGCCCATGTCGATAAAGTCTGCAATAGAGCCCAGATATGGCTGTAGAGCTGGAGTCGGATCTGGTACCGGGGCTGGTGGTGGAGATCTATCTAAGTAGGTCATCATACTCTGCCTCAATAGTTCTATTTGTTGCCACTGAGATTGTAGCATAGCATACATAAACTGGGTGGTCGGGTCCGCATCAGTCGAAAGTGGAGGCAGTTGGGGTCTGAGCTGTGGTGAAAACTGCTGAGGCAAAAAGGATGGTACAGTCTCTCCAGATGGTACTGCAGTAGTTTGCTCAACCTGGCTGACTGGGGGCACTTGGGCTTCCTGCTGCACCGTCGATGGGTTTGCGGTATTCTGTTGTGGCTTTAGCTGATACGGAGTCACCGGGGTCATTGGGGAAATTTGTTCTTCCTGGGAAGTTGCATCACCAGATGTGATGGCTAGGGTAGAGGTGTGTCCGCTGTGTAGAGTCATATTGCTGGCACGAAGATAAGGGCAATGTTAGAATAGATTCAAATAGGTTTTGAGTCAAGCAATTGAAAGAGAGTTTAATAAAGAATTTAAAGTGTCAACAACACGTGGATAAGATCCAAGAGGGCGAATATGTTAAGCTAACCATATCTCAATCCACATAGAATCATACGAAAGGCGAACCGAATGCACTATGGTTGATCAGACCACAATACACTAGTTCTGATAAGACAATGTATCCGTGGGCGCCCACAATAAAATATATGTCCTGAACAAGCTCGATGAGAGAGTAAGCTCGCAAAAGTAGGCTATAATAGCAACATTAGTCAAGGTAGTTCAATTACAAATACACAAGATAATGATGAAAGAAAACATAAATAGCTTAAGCTACTAAAGAATCTAAGTCGTGTTCGATATTCGTGCCTATGCAGTCGTCCTACTGTCTTTCTTGTCTAAGGCCTTGGTTAAAGTCAAGGAAGTCAGGTTGGGAGGCTTCCTACCCAACTTATAAGAGTTGAACTAGTAGTGTGATTGCATGGTGGAACATGACGACCTAGTACGCACGAAAGAGGGATAATGGTTTACGGAAGAATAATTTAAGCAAAGAAGCAATCAAGATAGACAGTTGGGAGTTCGAAATGAAGGCGAGATAGAATGTCTTATATGTGGATGAGATCCTATATTTCTAATCCTATACGCAGGCTTGCTTGGTATGGTAAAGTAACCAAACAATTTATCTTGACCTGCATGGGCTACCACAAAAACATGTAACGCCCCAGTCCCAAAATACGTAGGACTAGGAACGTAGCATGCCAGCTGCATATATATGACATATACTCCAATATATGGAAATCTCGAATATACACATAAGCTGTATTGTGAATAATAATAACAAACAGTCACAGGTAAAAGCTATATCTCATCCACAGTAAATATAAAGAAAATGGTAACTCACGAATCAAAGTAAATGTCAAAATGTAGCTGTTGATCGGGCGGAAACAAATCCACTACCGGTACTAGAATAAACTGAAAGGAAATAGAGTCCAACCTCTAAGATAAATATAATAAGAAATGATGACTAAATAGGCTCTTCAACCCAATAGGGATAGCTGTGATCAGAAGGTACTACTCGCTCGAGCGTGAAGGAGGAGTCAATACCGGAGCCATACTCCTACGGAAAGTCCTGCACACCTATACCTGGAGAGATCACCAGGTCCTCAGAGGGACATAACAAGATACAAAAAGAACATGCCACATAAACTGAATAAATACTGCTCAATAAAAATAAGTAAAATCAGATCATAATATGGTCCAATACACACCTATTGAACTAGCTTACCATCCCCCCAACTAAACAAGGACAGGAGATGGTAAACTAATTCACGATGACGTATCTTTCCATGCTATGAATCCAATATGGTATCTGGACCCCAACAAGGTTCAATACCTTCTCATCGAAGTAGTAAGCCACACCTACAACCAAACAAGGACAAGATATGGCAAACTAGTCCGCGACAAGTTATTCTTCCAAGCCACGGTCAGATACAAGTACCCAAACCAAAAGTACTCATACCTAACGGATAAAGGTGCCTAACCATTCTAAGTGAAATGTAGTTAAGAACAATCCTTCCTGCGCATGGGCCCTGGCTAAATAGGATCGACATAGTCTCCCCTTGGGCACCAGAGGCCCCATCAGTAAGAGCATGACGTTCCGCAGAATCGCCAGTGGCCATCAGTAATCATGGGTAATCTGACCCGCGTCTCCGGCGGAGCTCACGGGTTACAAAAGGAAAAGTGCATCGAAGCCCATACGCTAAGGAATTGTCCTCCCCACCCAATGCCTACTATATTGTATCCACAACAGTGAACCTCTATAACCGCTAAGTCAAACTAGCATGCAACCTCTATTAGCAGTTATTCCTATCGAACAGCTTATACGCACCGGTGGCTAGCCAGTCACGCCTGTCCGTGTTCTATATGCGACACACAACTTCGTGTTACAATGTGTCAAGGCCAATGAATGCAACACACAAGGTGGTCCCTTAAATCTAGGTTTAATGTGTAAGAGAAATAATACATAGCAGGAAATATAAATGAACAGTAAGTTCTAACAGGTTATGCCATGTATCACAGTTTATTTTGTATAAAAAAAATAATAAATGATGCATGAAATATGAGCTAAAATAAATAAACAGCTGGTGGCAAGGTATCTTGCCTGGAGGTAGTGTGCAGAATGGCGACGCCTGGTAACTCAAATCGTCAGAATAGTAAAGCACTGAAAGCCAACTTTTATGAATGACCTCGGATGCTGAAATAAATATCACGAACAGATTTGGCATAAAAGAAATATCTAGGAAACGCCTATCCAAAAGTCTAATTCTGGAACAGGGGCAAAATCATAATTTCGGGTCAAAATGATGTCCGCCGTTGGACCCGTTTTGCACCAAAACGTGTGCCAGAATCTACGGTCTCTAAAGTCGTCAAACTATATGTCTACGGATCCGATTTGAGGAGACAAACCCAACCGTATGTCCAAAGTTGGATTCCGGTGGGCCGTGCACAAAATCGTCCGTTAGAGCGGGTCGCGGGCCCGCCAAAAAGGGGTTCTGATTCGACCTTCTCAGAATCGAACTAAACTTGGCATACAGGACCAAAAAAATGATACGGTCCTGATGGCACAAGTTTCGTCTCGATACGACGAACGTGCACAAAGTTATGGTCAAGTTTGCAAAACGTCGATACGGGGGTATCTCGGCGGATACGCACTGATTTCGTCGCGCACGCACAACGAAATCGAGTTCCGTCAGTTCCCACACATCAGCAACATCCATACATGCCTTTCGATGCATATAGTGTGCGACCACTTCGCCCGGTTTGTCGGGGCGTATGCCGTATCAGTAAATTTTTCCTAAAATTTTAGTTTAGAAACTAGTTTTTATCCCAAATTTGAAACTCAATTAACAATAGTATAAACAATGAAAAATAATTCTAAAAACTAGGTTTCCATCTCGTTTATGTTGTGAATGAATTTGTTGAAACAGGTTTACGAAACTGTCGAGGAATCGAAGGGATTCCGCCTTCCAAATTAGGGTATTGCACGGAGTTTTCTGTTCTATTTTAGGCAGTTTATTTCTTGATTTTGGATTCGATTTCACACAGGTTTTGATAGGTTTTGCCAGAATCTAATCACTGGGTCTAGGAGAGATATAGGTTGTCTATACGTAGGAGTTGACGGATCGAAAATCGATTAAACGACGGAGACGAAACGTGAAGATGAAGTTGGGTGTCACGTCCCGATTCCGTCGAATCGATAGTCGTCCCCCGGACGTGATGCCGTGCGAACCTGATTTGCGCTCGCACAAGGCATAGTCATAAGGTGATCCGAGATACGAGATCTAAGAGAGTACACAGATAAATTGATTCACACAATAAGTAAAGGAAACTTGATCTTTATTGATAATGAACATCTTTTACAGACTCCGACACAAGACTCATTGCTGCACGGGCAATAACATGACTCGATTACAAAAGATTGCCGATGAGATAGCCGTTCCATACATTACATACGTCCCATAATATACACAAAGTACACCAGTGACCTGGATGGGAGGGACGCTGAGTCATCTTTCTTGGACTATTGAGAGCCTTCAAAAGGGGAGTCGTAGAGAAAGTCTTCGACGCACGGCCGAAGCTTCAAAAGTCACGAACATCGCCGAGCTAGTTGGCGCGTCCTTCCTGGTTCGCGGGACCTGCAAAGAGCGAGGATCAGCACAAAACACATGTACTGCGAATGGCTAATTAAATCCAAGCTCTGCATTTGATTCAAGAAGTTTCGTAAACATGTTAGCTAGCTATTTCAATGATCTTTCTAACCATCCTGCTCGATTTGCATGTTAACATGTTTTCAGGAAAGCATATAAAATTGTGTAAGATTAAGCAACTATCACATTCATTCGTGTCCCGTGGACTTGTTAAGCAGTGAAGAAGGGTATGAAGGCCACTGGCAATGACAAGCCATCGCAGACTATAGCTGGGTTAGACGGCGACCCTTTCGCGTCGGGTAGCGAGCCCTGTACGGAAGTTCCTGCCTAACTCGCACCGATGAAGGGCTGGCACTTGCTATAAACACGTTCCTCCCGGGCCGAATCGGTCCCTTGGCCTAGGTAACCGTTCGAGAAAACTACACCTTGTCGACAAGTTGTCCAATGACCGTTTTGCTTACTTAGCCGTATCGTTGCGATAAACGTTAATCGATTCATTCATTGCTTTGCATAGGCTAAGTGGATTTGTATAAGGAACATGTTTTCTATTTCCAATACCAGCAGTTGATAACAGGTGTTTTGTGAAGAATCGTGCTACGATTTCTTTGATTTCACACTATTATGACAAGCATTCATTTTACTTCACATATTGAGTTTTTTTGAAGTAGAGGAACGAGGTGAAGGAGGTCAGCCACTCGCCTTAGCCTTGCTTCAAGCGAGCGACCGGTTGGCTGTGCTGACGTCGCCTACGCGATCACCTGCAATCGCATAAGCAACTGATTAGAACACTGTATAATTCAAGGGATTTCGATATGAATGCGAAGCTTGAAAATGCGTCACGAAAGCCCATCGAAAACATTCACGAAAAACGCATTCACGAAAACTAAAGCCAAAGCCAATTCAAGTGTGGCATAAAAACCAGAGCAACGGGAGGTCTCTCCCGACTCAGCCGCAGAGCCAATCCTCGAGGCGCAACTCGCTGAATATGGGACTTGGTTCCGAAGAAGACATTCCATAACGAGGAATGGATCTTAATTCAACCGTTCCCGTTCAATCGACTCGATCGATCCCGACCTATCGGTCCCGACCGAATCGATAGCGACAGTGTTCCTTTCTCGTACACCTCATGGTCAAAGTACGGGGCACGATGTAGGGACGGGACACTACACCATAACCAACTAATAAAAAGTTTCGTCCTCGAAACTTAAAGATAGAACCTACCTCTACGAGAATAACGAAGGAAATTTCTCCTTCATTTCTGATTCAAGCTCCCACGTCGACTCTTCGACCGAATGTTTCCTCCAGAGGACGCGGACGAGAGGGATCGCTTGATTGCGCAGCAGCTTATCCTTGCGTTCTATGATTTGAACTGGCTCTTCAACGTCGGATAAGTCGGACTTTAGCTCCATCTGGCCAAAATCTACCACGTGGCTCGGGTCCTGCACATACTTCTGCAGTTGAGAGACATGGAAGACATTGTGTACACCTTCAAGCGCCGGCGGTAAGGCAATTTTATAAGCCACTGGGGTGACCCGTTCAAGTATTTCGAACGGCCCAACGAATCTCCGACTCAACTTCCCCCTTGTGCCGAACCGAGTAACTCTCCGTATGGGCGACACTTTTAGAAACACGTGATCGCCTTCTTGGAACTCGAAAGGTCGACGATGAACGTCCGCATAGCTTTTCTGACGACTCTGTGCAGTCTTTAGTCTTTCCCGAATGAGCCGAATTTTTTGTACGGTCTGTTCCACCAGTTCCGGGCCGAGAATCTGCCGCTCTCCGACTTCGTCCCAATAAATGGGTGATCGGCACTTGTGTCCGTACAAGGCTTCATACGGTGCCATTTGAATGCTGGATTGATAGCTGTTGTTGTATGCGAATTCGGCCAGAGGTAGATGATTGTCCCAGCTTGATTTGAAGTCAATTGTGCAGAGTCATAGCATGTCTTCGAGAATCTGATTGACGCGCTCCGTTTGGCCGTCGGTCTGGGGATGGTAAGCCGAGATGAACTGCAACTTGGTACCCAGCACCGACTGAAGGCTACTCCAGAATCGCAACATGAACCGTGAATCCCGATCAGAGACGATGGATACTGGAACTCCGTGCAGCCATACTATCTCATCAAGATATATCTGCGCCAGGCGATCAACGCTCCAAGTAACTTTGATGGCAATAAAGTACGCTGACTTGGTTAGTCGATCGACGATGACCCAGATGGCATCATTTCCTCGCGGCATCTTCGGCAGACCAACGATGAAATCCATGCACACGTGCTGCCACTTCCATTCTGGAATCGTCAGATTCTGCATCTCCCCACCCGGTCTTTGGTGCTCAACTTTCACCTGCTGACAGGCCATGCATTGCGACACAAAGAGTGCCACATCTCTTTTCATCCCATACCACCATAAGTTTGTACGGAGGTCCTTGTACATCTTCGTGCTACCGGGATGCAAGGTGTATTTCGCATAGTGCGCCTCCGACAGGATCTCCTTTCTGAGTTCTGAATCGTCCGGAACGCATAGCCTACCCTTTAATCGAAGCACGCCGGTCTAGTCTTCCGTAAAGTCGGTCGTCCTGCCCGTCGAGATTAGCTCTCGTACTTTTTTCAGGTATGGATCGTCCGTCTGAGCGGTCTTGATCTTATTAAGCAAGCTCGGCTCTAACTGCAACTTTGCCAACTGCACATTCTGGAATCTGACTCGGAGCTTGATGCCCATCTCTTCTAGGTCATGTAGCAGTCTGGGGTCGATGGAAAATGAGGTAATGTACTTCCGACTCAAGGCGTCCGCCACAATATTTCCCTTTTCCGGCGTATAGTCGATAGTCAAGTCGTAATCCTTGATCAGTTCAAGCCAGCGCCTCTGCCGCAAGTTCAGTTCCCTCTGCGTGAATAGATACTTGAGGCTCTTATGAACGGTGTAGATCGTGTACGCCACGCCATAGAGGTAGTGACGCCAAAATTTCAATGCAAACACAATCGCTGCTAACTCCAGATTGTACGTGGGATAATTTTTCTTGTGCGGCTTTAGCTGTCAGGAAGCAAAAGATATCACCGTGTTCCGCTGCATCAGCACACACCCCAAGTCCTGATCGGACGCGTTGCTGAATATCTGGAAACCCTCAGTCCCTTCTGGAAGTACGAGTATCGGGGCCAAGACGAGCCGTTGCTTTAATTCTTGGAATGAAGCTTCGCAGTCGTCTGACCAGTCAAATACGACTCCTTTCTGGGTGAGGCGAGTCAGAGGCGATGCGATCTTCACGAAGTCTTTCACGAAGCGTCGGTAGTATCCCACTAGGCCCAGGAAACTTCGAATCTCGTCGACGGACGCTGACCGTTTCCAATCGACAACGGCTTCAACTTTTTTTGGGTCGACCGCAATGCCTTCAGCAGAAATGATGTGTCCGAGGAATACGACGCTGCTAAGCCAGAATTCATATTTGCTTCGCTTCGCGTATAGTTGATTTTCTCGAAGGGTCTGAAGTACGGTCCGTAGATGCTCAGTGTGTTGCTGCCTATTCTTCGAGTAGACGAGTATATCGTCGATAAAGACTACAACGAACTTATCGAGGAATGGTCGGAACATCCGATTCATTAAATCTATGAAAGCGGCAGGGGCATTCGTTAGGCCGAACGGTATTACCAGGAACTCGTAATGGCCGTATCGAGTGCGGAAGGCAGACTTCAGCAAATCGTCCGGCATGATCTTGAGTTGATGGTAACCTGAACGCAGATCAATTTTAGAGAACACCGTGGCTTCTTGAAGCTGATCAAACAGATCGTCTATGCGGGGCCGGGGGTATTTGTTCCGGACGGTGGCTTTATTCAGCTCGCGGTAGTCGATACAAAGATGCATAGAGCCATCCTTCTTCTTGACAAACAGCACGGGCGCTCCCCACGGCGAGACGCTGGGTCGAATGAATCCCTTGTCGAGCAATTCTTGTAACTGCACCTTGAGTTCTTTTAGCTCTGCAGGGGCCATTCTGTATGGGGATTTCGAGATCGGTCGAGTGTCGGGGAATGTATCGATAGTGAACTCAATCTCTCGATCGGGCGGCATACCGGGCAGCTCGTCCGGGAACACATCAGGGAATTCTGCCACAACGTCGGTCTGACCCACGTTTGTACCATCCTGTCGCATGTCTCGAACGGAAGCTAGATAGCCTTCGCACCCGTAATGCAGCATCCGTCGAGCAGATATTGCGGAGATCACCATGCCGGTCGGAGACGCCTCACCACACGAGTAGCAGAATTCAGGCACTCCAGGTATGCGGAATGTGACCTTCTTTTCAGCGCAGTCTATGGTTGCGTTGCACGGACCGAGCCAATCCATCCCCAGAATGATATCGTAGTCCTTAATATTTAGAACTATCGCATCGAGACTGACCTTTTGACCACCTATACAGATGATTCCGTCTCCGTAGACTAAATTTGCAAGTAGTGGCATGCCCGATGGTACATTAACTGTGAGATCAAGGCCCAGTGGTGTCAAGGAGAATTTGTGCTCGGCGGCAAAGTTCGCCGATATAAAACTATGCGTGGCACCTGAATCAAACAATACACGAGCAGGTTTATTATTGAATTGCAGTATACCTGTCACGACTGTATCAGATGCGTAGGCTTCATTGCGAGTCATGGCGTAGATGCGGCCCTGAGCATTGGGGCGCCGTTCTTGGCCATTCTATTGTGCGGTCAGTGGAGCCCGAGGTGCTTGGCCTCGATTTTGTTGGTGGGGGCACTTCTCTGGGCAGTCGCATAAGATATGGTCTTTTCGGCCGCACGCGAGGCACGCACCGTTCTTCGATCGGCACTCGTTGACCAAGTGCCCCACTTTATGGCAGAAAGTGCAGACTACTCAATCCTTCGTCTGGTTGTCGTCTTCGTTGTCGCAGTTTTGACGCTTATGTGCGTTGTTGCCTCCCGTATTACTATGACGTTTGTTATTAAAGTGAACAGTGCCGGTAGTAGTAGGAGGATACTTGGACTCCAGACGAATAGCGTGGTTGAGTGCCTCGCCCACAGTTTTGTATTCACCCACCGAAATGTGAGCGTGGATAGTGGAACGTAGACCCACTACAAATCGTCGAGCTCGACTTGCAGTGGTAGGTAGGAAGTCCCCAGCAAACTTGGGCAGTTTGTTGAATTTGGCCGCATATTGTCGTACAGTCATATTGCCTTGCCTTAACTGCATAAACTCATCTTCTTTTTCCTGTCGCACGGCTGCAGAAAGATATCCAGTCTCGAACGCCTTTTTGAATGCTGCCCGTGAGATCGCCGCCGTCTCGTCTTCACGTCGAATAGCCCGCTTCTGCACAGCCCACCAATCGTGCGCATTCATTCAAAGTAGAAGTTGAGCACACGCGACTTTCTTTGAGTCCTCGACACCCAGAAGCTCGAACTTATCTTCCAGCTCCTCCAGCCAGTCGATCGCCGCCGAGGGATCTTTTGTACCGTTGAAGGAAGTGCGACAGCTTTTAGTAAATTTTGACACGTCGAAGCTAGAATTTCTCGGTGTCGCAATTAAGAGCACGGGCGCCTCTGGTTCAGCTTCGTTGGATCGAACCGCAGGATGGGTCACGGCAGGTGTCATCGTTGAGTTGTTGTTGTTGCCGACGACCGACTGTACGATCTGCTGGAGGGTATTCAGCTGCTGCTGCTGCAGCTTGAATTGGGCCTCGAACCGATTCTCAAATTGAGTCTGACGAGCCTTCGCTTGCTGACGATGGAGCTTGTTTTGACGTTGCTGCATTTCAAGCATCTACAGCATACGTTGCATCGGGTCGCCGGAAGGTCCGGCTACGGTAGGCGTCATTCCCGTTGGGTTGACGGAATACTCGGGTCTAGAAGCACTCGAGCTACTGGAAGCGCTCGTCTCGTCTTCCGTCTGAGCTCCCGTAACTGCAGGGAAAAGAAAAGGCAACTCTCGTTAGTTTCAGAAAATACCCTGGGTTCAGCGTGTGGAACAACTCTTCTCATCGACACGAGGTCAACGGTTGGAGACTAGAACTCGACTCTAGAGGCCAAGGACGTAAAGCCGTGCTCTGATACCATTATGTCATGCCCCGATTCCGTTAAATCGATAGTCGTCCCCCGGGCATGATGCCGTGCGAACCTGATTTGCGCTCGCACAAGGCATAGTCATAAGGTGATCCGAGACACGAGATCTAAGAGAGTACACAGACAAATTGATTCACACAATAAGTAAAGGAAACTTGATCTTTATTGATAATGAACATCTTTTACAGACTTCGACACAAGACTCATTGCCGCACGGGCTACAACATGACTCGATTACAAAAGAGTGCCGATGAGATAGTCGTTCCATACATTACACACGTCCCACAATATACACAAAGTACTCCAGTGACCTGGATGGAAGGGATGCTGAGTTATCTTTCTTGGACTGTTGAGAGCCTTCAAAAGGGGAGTCGCAGAGGAAGTCTTCGACGCACGGCCGAAGCTTCAAAAGTCACGAACGTCGCCGAGCTAGTTGGCGCATCCTTTCTGGTTCGCGGGACCTGCAAAGAGCGAGGATCAGCACAAAACACATGTACTGGCGAATGGCTAATTAAATCCAAGCTCTGTATTTGATTCAAAAAGTTTCGTAAACATGTTAGCTAGCTATTTCAATGATCTTTCTAACCATCATGCTCGATTTGTATGTTAACATGTTTTCAGGCAAGCATATGAAATTGTGTAAGATTAAGCAACTATCACATTCATCCCGTGTCCCGTGGACTTGTTAAGCAGTGAAGAAGGGTGTGAAGGCCACTGGCAATGTCAAGCCATCGCGGACTATAGCTAGGTTAGACGGCGACCCTTTCGCGTCGGGTAGCGAGCCCTGTACGGAAGTTCCCGCCTAACTCGCACCGATGAAGGGCTGGCGCTTGCTATAAACACGTTCCTCCTGGGCCGAATCGGTCCCTTGGCCTAGGTAACCGTTCGAGGAAACTACACCTTGTCGACAAGTTGACCAATGACCATTTTGCTTACTTAGCCGTATCGTTGTGATAAACGTTAATCGATTCATTCATTGCTTTGCATAGGCTAAGTGGATTTGTATAAGGAACATGTTTTCTATTTCCAATACCAGCAGTTGATAACAGGTGTTTTGTGAAGAATCGTGCTACGATTTCTTTGATTTCACACTATTATGATAAGCATTCATTTTACTTCACATATTGAGTTTTTTTTTTGAAGTAGAGGAACGAGGTGAAGGAGGTCAGCCACTCACCTTAGCCTTGCTTCAAGCGAGCGACCGGTTGGCTGCGCTGACGTCGCCTACGCGATCACCTGCAATCGTATAAGCAACTGATTAGAATACTGTATAATTCAAGGGATTTCGATATGAATGCGAAGCTCGAAAACGCGTCACAAAAGCCCATCGAAAACATTTACGAAAAATGCATTCACGAAAACCAAACCAAAGCCAATTCAAGTGCGGCATAAAAACCAGAGCAACGGAGAGGTCTCTCCCGACTCAGCCGCAGGGCCAATCCTCGAGGCGCAACCCGCTGAATATGGGACTTGGTTCCGAAGAAGACATTCCATAACGAGGAATGGATCTTAATTCAACCGTTTCCGTTCGATCGACTCGATCGATCCCGACCTATCGGTCCCGACCGAATCGATAGCGGCAGTGTTCCTTTCTCGCGTACCCCGTGGTCAGAGTACGGGGCACAATGTAGGGACGGGGCACTACATTGGGTACCTGGGTTGGTTTTGCTGTTGTTGCCTGCAGCAGTTGTTGACGCACACACGGCCACTGTTGCGCTGCGCGCGGTGGTGGGTGGCCGCCGACGTGCGGAGGGGCGGTCACCTGGAGCTAGTACGGTCGTCAGAGGTGTACCGAGATGGTCACGAGTTAGGGTTTCTCGACTAACTGCCGCTCGGCTAAATACACAGGGGGGTCGGGTTTTCATAAGTACTGGGCTTAACAGCCCTGGTGAACAGTACCCGCGGATACTGTTCACTAGGGAATTACAATTCCTCTTTTTTTTCTCCTTTTCTTTTTCTAAACCCCTAATAATTATCATAACACCCATAAAATCCTAATAAAATTTTTAAATAAATACTAAAAACATAAAATATTTTCTAAAACCTTACGAATACATTTTTGCACATATTTTTAATAATTATTGCCTACTATTAAATAACAATCAACTATGACCCTATAATAATATTAATAATGATAATATGGTAATAGTAATAATAATAATAATAATAAAATTTGTACAAAAATCACTTAGCATGGTTATGATAATTATGAGAGGCTACTAATATATATTATTATTATTATTTTACAAACATTTAAACTTCTAAACTCCAAAAATAAAAATATATTATAAATATTAAAAGGTCAAGATAGCCATAATACGATTTCATAATTTAAACAACTAAATATTTATGTAATAAAACAAAAAAAATCCTCCAAAATTTTGGGGGATTACAGGTTATATCGTGTCGTCACCTGTACTTCGACTGAGTCGTATCGTATCGTAGGATGTGTAAGTCATGACCGAACTGCTATACCTTGTTTTGGAATTCTCACCTGCGAGTCCACACTATGGGTGAGGGTGATTCTTGAAGCTAACCTGCGAGTCCACACTAGGGGCGAGGGTGATTCTTGAAGCTAACCTGCGAGTCCATACTTGTGGCGAGGGTTAGTAGTATTTGGGTCCACACCTGCGAGTCCATACTAGGCACTAGGGTGATTCTTGAAGCTAACATGCGATTCCACATTAGGGGCGAGGGTTAGTAGTTGATCAAACCTGCGAGTCCACAATAAGGGCGAGGGTTTGAGTATTCGATTGGTTATCTATTGACATCGTGACATTGTGTTCACTTGTTCTCCTCCAGCAGTTCGTTTATGCGTAGTGGTTCTCCCAGTCGTGTATAGTCATGTTTTCGTGTTGATTGGTCATGGTTTCGTGCTGTTGGCCTTTGCCCGTTTATATCTGTATTTTTTTATTGCATGATAAACTGCTAGATAGGCATATTTTTATGTATCTTGCTATGTCCCCTGAGGACCTGAAGATCTCTTCAGGTTTAGCGATTGCATGGAGTTAGCTAGCAGAGCATGATGGTGGATGATTACGATATACTTGCACGATTCAGGTATTGATATTACGTTTGTTGTCTTCTCGTACTTCATATTCCATACCATGATTAAATTCTGCTTGATAGCTTATTTTATAAACTCATATTATTCTTGGAGTCTAATCGGACAATATGTTAATGGGCTGCAGACCATGACCCATAATTGTCCATTCATGTTTCGTACACTTATTATGGATTTGAGATATAGATTTACCTTTGTCATGATTTGGCAGTTTACCATAGCCGTGACAGCATTTACGTATTCGAGTCGGGCTGGAGTCCGCTTGATGCGTAGCTGGTTTGCTCACGAGCTCGCATCCGAAAAGCGGGTACGGGTCGTGACACCGACTAGCTGTCATGGGACCGATAGACTAACCCTCAATCTTTGACTTATCACCATCCGTCGCTTTGTCTCAACGAACCGAATCCTCCGTATCCCTCAAAGCATCTCGAAGCCCCTCCTTAGCAAGTTCTCGACGATCCACCTTCTGTCGAATTGTCACTCCTGTTTCCCGTTATACGTATTTTCGTATGCGTATACAAGATTTCTGGCATTTATCAGGTGGCCCGTAGTTAGTCTTGTCTTGCGTAGCCTAGTCTTGGTTTAATCTTGCATTGTTTAATATTGGCTTGGCTTGGCTTGGTTTGGTTTGAGATGAGAAAGGTTGATATATAAGTCAACTACACTCTCTCTCTCCTCCATAACTTTTATTTACTTCTTCATCTTCTTCATTTACTCCTCCCACCTACACCCAAGCCCTAGGCAAGTGCAACTTGCTTCATGATGGATCTCCCATTTTATTTTTCTATTCTCTTCTCCACTTGATTCTAAGACTCTTTAGAGCTTGGCATTTTCGATTTTGATGGACGAATTTTTGTAGATCTAAATTTTGATCTTTTCTTAATTTTTTTGGTTTTGATCTATCAGCCTGTAGAAATCTCGTTCTATGCAGTTTAGACCCTTAGAAGTCCCAATTCGGACTTGTTTTGAGCAAGTTATGGCATTTTGAAGTTTTTGGGTTCCATGGGTTCTTCCTTGCTGTTTTAGTGAAGAAGAACAGTGCCAGGCACAACCTGACCCGCGCGTGCTTCTTAGCGCGGCACGGCTTGACTCGTGCGTGCTTCTTAGCGCGGCGCACCCTGACTCGTGCGCGCTTCTTAGAGCGGCACGACTTGACCCACGCGCGCTTCTTAGCACGATGCACCCTGACCCAACACGCGCTTCTTAGCACGGTACTACCTGAGTCAGGCGCAACCCGACCTCGCACAACTTAGTCTAGCGCAATCTAGCCCAGCGCCCCCTTAGGCCCTGGCGCAACCTTGACATGGCGTACCCCAGTCAGGCGTAACCCGACCTGGCGCACCCCAGTCAAGCACAACCTGACTTGGCGTACCCCATTACCTAGGTGCAACCTAATATTTGGGCGCAACCTGTAGCCTTGGCACCCCCTAGTGCCTGGCGCAGCCTGTTACCCTGGCGCAAGTTGGCTAATGCCACTTGTTGGCCATGGTACCCCTTGCCCCTTGCGTGATCTGTCATTTAATTATTGGTTTTATGGTTAAATGCTTATCCTTGGTATTTGACCTATCTTGTGACGACTCGACTCGATAACTTGTTGAGCATAGCATGACTTGCCAGTACCGATGTTGACATGAACACGACATAAAAATCTGGATAGTGGCCCGTCGAGACGCACTCTTGGCAAGCACTCTTGACATGATAAGTAACTTGATAAGACATGTACAATCTTGATAGTGGCCCGTCGAGGCGCGCTCCTGACAAGTAATCTTGACAAGTAACAAGTAACCTGGCATGACGTGATAATCTTGAACGCTGTTGCGACAACTACCCTGACTTGCTAAATAACTCTTATCTTGACACCGTGGTTGATTTTCTTGATTATGCCTGTATAAGCTACATGTCTCGTCTTGCATCATGTCTAGGACATGAATTCCTGATTTCCTATGGTCAGGGATTTATACTGAATCTGACTAAGTTAATGACTAGATTGATCAAGAAGTTCATATTGAGAGATGTTTTCCAGTTACAGGCGATCCCGTTATCTCGGCCACACCTGAGGGACTTGTAGCCTGCCGTCGAGTATGGCACATTTCCAGTCCACTGTCATGTGGGGCACTTTATAAAACAAGTTCTATGCAGATTGTCATGTGTTGCACTCCAAGCCACCTAATAATTCTTGATAACTCTTAAATGAACCTCGCCCTGGATAACCTGGATAGCTGCAGGGCTTATGACTGCGAAAACATCTCATTGCATCTTTCTAGTAACTAGACTTATGATAACCCTAGTTAGTTAAAGTATCAAGCCGTACTCTTTGCTTGGCCATGAATGATGGATGTAGTCCAGTCTAGTCTTGTCTAATCGATGCCAGTCTATGACTACTCCAGCACATGATTGCTTATGCTTTACTCTTGTCGATAATTGGTTAGAGACTAAGCTCTATTCAGGTGAAGGGTTACAACCCCGATCCTTGTTTGGTTTACAGGTTGTAATTTGGCTACCGGAATAGTTCCTTAGTTGTCTTATCGTTTATCACCTTGTTTTCTCTAACTCATGTCCTTTATTACCATTTATGTTCCCATGTGCTAATATGTTGGTTTTAGTTCTTAAGTGAAGCTTCCCTTGTGGCACTTGCTCTTTCTGGGGTCTGACCCAGCTGGTTTTGTATGGCCAGATTTTGGAGCAGCTCCCGAGGATCTTCCAGCCTTCCTGCCAGATGGTGACCACTAGAAGAAACCCTGGCAACGAGTGGATTTTATTTTGCTCTTTTACTCTATTATAAAATTATTCTTTTGAGGCGTTTAGCCGCCGAACAAGTGTTAGCTCGTGTTTAATTTATATTCCTGTCTGCTTACGGACTGTAACATGATTGACAAATCCTAGGGTTAATCATGTATGACTGAAACTCTTGCTAGTCTTCACATTTTGTATGACTAGCTTCATGATCATCTGAATATGTAATGTTTGGGATGCCTTACCTTGTACGTCTGATGATCTAACATCTTGTAACATTTACTTGCGTTGCTTGAGATTGAGACACTAGGCTTATTCTTGACCCTAAAAGACTAATGGCTTGTAGTAAACCCTCATGCATCTAGACAGCCGTGACCGTATTGCGAGGTGGGATTCACTTCAATGTACGTAGCTGGCTGTGTCTGTCCCCCGCTCTCCAGTATTCTGGTTCTGGGGCGTGACACGAACACCCCTCGAGCCTCCATCCGATGTCTGTGATCTGTTTGTACAGCTCAGCGGCTTGAGCTTGTATGTACAAATCTCCCCGAGCCAGCTATTGGGAACCCTTTGTAAGCATCCAATCTTTGTTTCCAAATAGACTACGACAACCATCATCTGCCAGCCTTCCTACCGAAATCAAGTTATAGTGCAAACTCGGTACATGTCGCACACCTCTTAGGACAAGCTTCTCACCAAACTCCATCGTCAAGTACACATCACCGATGCCTACAACTGCAGCCGTCCCCTTGTCGTCCATCTTCACACATCCAAACCTGCCGTCGCAGTATGACGTGAAGATACTCCTATATGGCGTGGCATGGTACGATGCTTCCGTGTCCATGATCCATTCGCCATCATGACACATGCCACAAGGTTTCTCTGCGTCGGTCGCTGCGATGATGATATCTCCAAACGCCGTGAGATCCTCCTAATCGTCCTTACCTTTGGCCTTCTCAGCTTTGAGCTTCATGCAGTTCCTCTTGATATGACCCCATTTACCACAGTGATAGCAGCCCTCCTTGCGGTCCACAATCGTAAGATTATAAGAACTCTTCCTTGTCCTTGCATGTAACTTGGGTCTTCCCTTCCCATAGGAAGCCACCATAGCAGACTCATGCGACGATTCCACTTGCTTGCACCGGACCTCCTCATTCAACAAGCTACTTTTGACTGCCTCCATCGTGACAACTCCATCCGGCGCGAAGTTGCTCACCGACACCACTGTAACACCCCTGAATTTTTGAATTATTATTTTTTATTTATTTGATTTAAATAGGGATTTTTTGGAATTTGTAAGTATTTTAATTAAATAGTTATTATTTTAGAAGGCCTTAGCCATGGTTAAGTTTTGGAGTACAAGATGACCAAGAATTTTGGTACGGATAATGTAGTCGTGTGCTTTGACTAGTGTTTTAGCCATGGTAGGGAAGGTAGAGCCATAGGTGTGTTCTAACTAGAAAAACCAGGCCAAGTTGCGACTACCCTTATAAATAATTTAAGTATTTATTATTAAGATTATTGACTCTTAGGAGATCCGGTTGTACCAAACTAGCCAGGACTGGACCCGAACCAACCCTGAGCCTATGTAGTCATGCGGTGGGTCCAAAGACGTCCATGTGGATATATTTCATGTATATGCATAAATTTTGTAATTTATTTTAATGGAATAATAATTATTTTTATACTTGCTATATGTATAATCTAAAAAGTTATTTGATATTACATGGATCTATGCGATAAATATATAGATGTGTACTAGTGTATAATATTATCTTCCAAACTTTTAGTATTTATTTCATTCTACTCATTTATTTATTTATTTATTTATTTATTTATCATAGAATTTATTTTACATAGAAATATAATTTATGGTACAAGCATGGGTTATGTTTTAGAATATCTTTATAAGTATTCCTTGTATTTACCTAAAGTGTGTGTATATAGATATTATTCCATATATTAATATATGTGAGTATATCTATAGGAATATATACATTAGATATATATATATATATATAGCTATTTACACAAAAGAAAAATAAAACAAAAAGATTTAAACCATGTGAACAGTGCCCGCAGTGTTCACAAGATTTAAACAAAAAGATTTTTTGAACGATTTGAAGTTCATTCAAATCAAAACCAAATAACAACAAATAAATTTTCTTCTAATCCTAAATCGATTCTCCACCATCTACCCTAGAAACCAGTATAAAAGAAAAAGGAATCTAAATCGGATTTTAAATCCTAGCATATATATATCGGGTTATACTCGACAGAAACTGGAAACTGATTAGTTTTCTTCCAAAAATCCTATTCTCTCGAGTTCTTGATCACCCATACCACTCCTCCAACCTTGGACGACCGCCCTGACACGTTTGCGCACCGCCCTGAGCCACCCGCGGCCGGCAAACGTGTGGGTGAATGCGTGGACAGCAGCAGCACACACAGTCCCGACCCCACTTTCCAGGTATAAATCTTCCTCGTCTCGCAAAGATTTTTTGAACCAATTAGTTCTTTGTAAGCACAACCTATACGCCATTAAACCCTATCAAGCAGTTTTTGATCTAGGGGTTCACATCCCAAGAAATTCGAGTTTGAAAATCCCGAAAAAAAATTCATTTTGTAAACCCAAAACAGGACAAAAAACAATCCCAGACCCAGTTTTGGAAGGCTATTATTTAGCAACCTAGTATAAATTTTCAAAATCTATTTAAAGGAATTTATTCAAAATATATAGGACAGCAAAAACTTTCTTTTATTTTTAATTAATTTGATGTATTCGTCGAATAAAACCTGTTCAAAGTTGACCAAAAATCATGACAAATTTTTTTTCAAAAACGTAAAATCTTTCTGATACAGAGTATGTCCCATCAAACCGGGCAACTTATCGCAACCCGAAGGCTTCGAAAGGTGCGTACGGATGTTACGGACGTGTGGAATTTGACGGAACTCAATTGCATTGTGTGTGTGCGACGAAATCGATGCGTATCTGTTGAGATACCCCGTATCGGCTTTTTGCAAACTAGCACATAACTTTGTGCACATTCGTCAAATCGAGACGAAACTTATGCCAGCAGGACCGTATCATTTTTCTGGTCATGTATGCCAAGTTTGGTTCAATTCTGAGACAGTTGACCGGATCGCCATTTTGCGAGCCCCACGATCCGACTCAACGGGCGAATTTGTGCACGGCCCGTCGAAATCAAACTTTGGACATACCGTTGGGTTCGTATCATCAAAACGAATATGTAGACATGTAGTTTGATGACTCTAGAGACCATAGATTCTGGCACGCTTTTCGGTGCAAAGTGGGTCCAACGGCGGACACCGTTTTGACCTAAAATTATCGTTTTGCCCCTGTGTCCTGAATTGGACTTATGGGTAGCTTATTCTAGATATTTTGCTTATTCTGAGAATGTTGGCAATATCTGTTTTAGCATTCGAGCACAGTTGCAGGAGTTTATCTTTCGCGGACATTTGATCTGACAGGTTATTTAGACGTGGTTGAGTATACACCAGGCAAGTACACCTTACCAAACTTTACAGTATTTACATACTTTTTTATATAGCCAGTCTTTCTTACTTGGTTACATATTCCTCTTGCTTCATGTCATTGTTATATCTAGTTTTACGTGCACGTAGATTACTACTCTTTTTTTCACATTACTTGCTCTATTTTCTTATCCTGTTCATGTCTAGAGATAATATTTCTTTGTCTATGGCATGATCCCCTGACCTATTTGACTTGGACTACCAGTACTTGATAGACTTGACCTGATCGTGATTGTTTTCACTTGACCCTGACTTGCTATTAGACGTTGACTATACCTGACCACCTCGTTCGTGAGCTCCCATCGAGTGTAAATGAGCCTTACTATAGTTAGGGATTCCCCATCGACTACTGACTATAGGACTGTGAGCTCCCATCGGGTTGCGGTTACCCGGACTTACTTATAGTCACACTTGATAGCACTATCCTTGACGGTATGCCATTTACACTTATTCCTTAGTCTCATATTGTTTCCTTATACCATTTTATATTTTTCTCGCATGTTATTTATTGTACAGTAGGCATGTATATTATGTGTGTTACTAGTCCCCTGAGGACCTGGTGATCTCTCCAGGCTTAGTTAGAGAGGAGGACTACCCGAAGGTATACGGTTCTGGAGTCGAGGCATGTGACGTACCTTCGCAGGAGGACGAGATAGTAGCCGAGGACTTCTCTTAAGACATGTCTCTTTATTTATAGACTTGTTATTTCATTTTTTTTTTCAGTAGACATGTAGTAGATTATTTATTTCTTTATACTGTAGTTTCAGGATGTCTTACCCGCACAGTTATTATTTCTATTTCATGTTGGACAGATCTTTCTTATTAGTATTATTTAATTGGACTTGATATCACGTGTCTTATTTTCTGTGTGGATAAAATTAGTTGTGACCTATGACTTGTAATGTAATGCTGGGTTGTTATCAATATTTACAGCTTAAGCATTTCGCTAATGGGCTTGCTTTGAGATTTAACCCATTGGTGAAGTGTTGTTGGCATGTACCGTATCCTGGTCCTATACGTATTTTGGAACTGGGGCGTTACATGTTTTTGTGGTGGCCCATGCATGTTTATGTTAATCACTTCGGTTACGTTACTGTACTGACGTGAGCCTGCAAATAGGATAGAAATGACCCTTAGTATCTCATCCACCTCTTTATATTATTCTACGTCATTGAACTCTATATTTCGACTTCGAAATTATTTCCTTGACATGCATCCTACTTGATATCATTTTTCCTTTAAGCTTATAAGTTTCGTTTGAGTGCAGTGAAATGGACCCGCAAGCCAGTGACAAAAACTCTGCCGTCACCCCGCAGGGCGCTATAGTGACTCATGTCGACACGATCCTGCCACCAGTTGGAGGTTCTTCTACCCAACCAGACGATCCAGCGGCTTCGCATCCACCGAAGGTCAGGAGAGACGACATCCCATCCATGCCAGCACTGCCACCGATGCCGCCGACGATGTTTCCCCAGCTTGGACAGACGATGGATCCCCAGCAGATTTTCCAGACCATCTACGTGATGATGCAAGCGCAATAACAAATTCAGTTGGAAGCCCAACAGAGACAGATGGAGCTGTAACGCCCCAATCCCAAAATATATAGGACTAAGTACGTAGACATGCCAGCTGTATACATACGAAGTACATGGGCCTTGTATGTATACATAAGCTGTAAAATGTAGTAAACCACAACTAACTAAATTCATCCACAAAATAAAAGAATAAAAGATATCATATAATGAATTATTTTGGTACAATATGTTGGGTGGAGACACATCCACTACCAACAAAAATAAAAAGGAAGAAGTACATGATATATAAAAGGACTAAGTGGAAGTAGCAAGGAGGAACCAAGTCACGCCATCTTCGAATAAATGAAGAAGACCACGATCCCGGCTAGGATACCTGCGGAAGACATGAACACACACCTGAAGAATAACCAGGTCCTCAGAGGGACGTAACAAGATACAGGAAGAACATGCTAATATGAACTGTCAGAATAATAAAATAATATATAAAAGACTATTCTAGACACAAATATGCAAAGAAGATTCTAACCGCCTAATGTGTAATTTAGAGGACAACTTTTATGCGCATAGGTGGGATTTTAGGCTATAAGTGCGCAATTGGCATCCAGTCATACGTATCCGGTCGTAACGTCCAAAACGTCATAGGGTATCTGCAAATATATCGCCATAGTTCCTTTCGAAAACTATGGTTTACCTGTTTGGCTTCCCATACGCACTAGCGACTGTCCTCCCCCAATATTTCCCATACTGTCCGAGTCATGTCCATAACTCGTTCAGTTTTATAACTGCTTGAGTCTCTAAACCCTAGTCATAGCAGTTACGAATATCTACCATCGCACGACTTTAGAGATAGCTAGTCAATATGTAAGCCGTGCCCCTAATAAAATGCCTCAAACTGTGTAGTGTAAGTGTCATAGCCAGCGGAGATATAAAAATATTCCGCAATAGGAGGGTCGTCCACTCAACTAAGTTGACATGCAACAAATAAAAATAACAAATACAAAACAAGTAAATAAATACTGAAAAATAAATAATACGACAATAAATTAGCAAGGTATACTTGCCTGGGGGTCCCCTGGTGTGGTGCAATAATCAAGGGGGCACGAACTGCGACTTCGGTGCAACAACTATGCAAGGTGACCTCGGGTGGTGGCACGGACAGTTTTATTGGGTCCAGAAGGGTCAAATTAGTTAGGGTGGACAGGAGGAAGAACAGAATTGGCAGGAGGATAGGAATAATGGGCTTAGTCTTGGACATAAGGAAAATTAAAGGAAAAATGATTGAATAATATATATATGATTGTAGAAAACTAAATACTTAAAGATGTATTTACTAGTAAAATAATTTTGATAAATTTTTGAAAACAGAGGAATAAATAGATTTAGGCTTAAAACCCAAAGTTTGTATACCTATACTTATAATAGAAACTATACTTCATAAACAAGATGTTTTAAATAATTATTCGAAGATATTAGTAACTTATTTAGGCCAAAATTATATCCTTGTCAAATAGAATATTTAGATTTAGAAAACTATATTTTTTATTAGTAAGAATGTGTTTTTAGGTAAATGTTCCAAAAAGCAGTTCAGGCAAATTACTGTAGGTTTGTGAAACTAATTTTGTTAACAACTATCTATATATTTTTATTTTACAAATATAAAACTAGAGAATATATATATTCTTTTGCTACAATTCATATTTTGAAAAATAGCTTTAACCACCATACAACACATATAGTTTTAAAATACTAATATTTTCAAAGTAATAACTATTCTAATAATAATCGCAATCATAAGTTTACTAACTAATAACAATAAAAAAACTATTAACTAATAATTATCATAATAATATAATAATAATAATAGCCATAAAATATCTATCACTAAACGTAGCAGCATCATGCTACTTCCTCCTTTCTGCGGAGAATAAAAAAATCCAGAAAAAGAGAGAATGAGAGAGAGAAATAGTACTGCAGAAGAAGGAGAAAAGTAAGGAAAGGCGGAGGAGAGAGAGAGAGCGGGGACGAGGGTGATGGGGACGACCGGGAAGAGAGGGTCGGTGAGCGGAGGGGGTTTCACCGGTGGTCAAGCCAGCGGGAAAAACGCGGCTCGACGCGGCCGGCGCGGCGAGGGGTCCGCTGTGGTTATGTGCTGGCGGGAGGGTCTGCTGGCGGGGGCAACACTGGTGGCTGGACGCCGGCGCGGGCAGAGACGGGTCTGCTCTTCGGCGGTAAAAAGAGGGTTTTGAGGGGGACGGCTCGCCCGGGCGTTCTCCGATGGGGCGGCGGCGCCGGGGTCGGGCAACGGCAGCGGTGGAGGTTCGGGTCGCCGTCGCGTTCGAGGGTCGAAGCGCTAGGCGGAGGCACATGGAGCAGCACTTGCGGAGGCGGAGACGGGTGCTCCCGGCTGCGGATGCGCGGGAGGAAGGTTGTCGCGTGCACGGCAGCGGATCACCAGCGATGCCGAGGTAAGGGCGGTGGTGGTGTTTGTTTGTTTGTTTGTTTTATAGTGGTGGTGGTGGTGGTGATTTTTTTTGTGGCGGTGGTGCCTGAGGTTCTTGGGTGGCGGCGGTGTTATCGTGGCCAGGGGCAGGGCCGAGGCCGGGGTGATGGGGCTAACGGCGGTGGACAGGAAGGTGTCTGGGGATAACAGCGGCGATGGAGGCTGGGGTGTCTGACACTGTACGGCCATGGTTTGGTCGGCCGAGGTTGGAGGGTGGTGGTCGTGGTAGTCGGATGCGGTGACGGTGGTGAACGGGCGTGGTGCTGTTCAGGTCAGGGATAGGGAGGATGGCCGGAATTACAATGGTGCTGGTTTGGGTGTACTGTGGTGGATGACGGCAGTGGTGGTCAGGCCGAAGGCGTGTCGCTGTGGTGGTGATCCGGGGGAGATGGCGGTGATGCTTCGGATCGGGGTCGCGGCTAGAACTGGGTTTAGGGTTAGAACTATTTTCGGAGTCTGTATCATGTCATGCGAAACACGGGACGGGTCGGTGTCCGGGGTTGTCGGACACGAATGAGATAATTGTATTTGTATTAGAAATACACATAGTAGTTGGGAAGGGGGATATGGACACGGACACGGTGCACAGCACGTTTGTGGTAGAATTTTATGGATGAGTACCTGCCTTTTGTAGGATATGGGAATTCCCAGTTGGATAAGGATTGTGATTTATTTAAACCCAATTAGATAATTTTACAATTAAATTTAAACCAATACATTCATATCTAAATCCAAATCCAATTTAAATATAGATAAATTACACATTTAAATTAAACTAAATAAAACCTAATCACTATTTAAATTATCACAATTTAATTCAAATATCTTTTTATTAATAATAATTAATTAATTACAAAAATCATAATAAATATTTTTAAATATCCTTTTGAATAATAAAATATTAATATAAATAAATTTCAAAAATCAAATTAAATATTAATAGGAACTACTTCAAAAATACCTTTTAAATCATTTAAGATAATTAATAAATAATTTCGAAAACTAATTTATACATAATTTACATCTTACGTATTTGCATGAGAAGAAGGTTTTTTTATGAAACATAGTTTCCTAAATTGTCAATAAAATAAACTCGCCTTTTTATAATAATAAAATTAAATAATGTTTTTGAAATCTCGATGCGACGCTTTTCACAACTTAAAGTAAATAAAAGTAATTACTATATATTATTTTGAAACTATAAAATAGAAAAACGTTTTTCAAAAAAAATATGTACGCTTGCACATATTCGCACTCGTCGAGTAATTACGAAAAATGAATTTTCGCGCACGACGTACAATGCAACTACACGATGTACAGTTACATATAAAAAAATAATCAGTACCAAATTTAGGATATATATATATATATATATATATATATATATATAGTAAATATTTAGTAAAAATATATAGTAAAAATTTAGGGGTTTTACAGGAGCACATCGAGGATCGCATCGGGTCAGCACTAAAGAGAGCGACTCCTCCAGTTCCCCAGACGACGACGAAAACCATCGCAACTTTCGCCATTTGAAGCCAGACAAGTTCTTGGGCAAGGAGGAGCCCACCGAAGTTCATGAATAGCTCACCAACATTGAGCAGCAGTTGGAGGCAGCCGAGTTACCGAGAGATCGTTGGATGACTGCCGTCAGGATGCAGCTAACCGGTAATGCGCACCACCGGTGGCTTACGGAGGATAGAAGACTTGGGCATGATAATGTCACTTGGGAGGAGTTCTCCAAACTCTTTCAAGAGATGTTTATCCCAGCCACTTTCAAAGAAGATCTTCGAAGACAATTTTTGCATCTCGTACAAGGAAGCATGACAGTGGAAGAATACAATGTCGAGTTTCTACGACTAAGCCGCTTCGCACCTACAATGATCCAGACTGAAGAAGAAAAGGCCGAGAAGTTTTACGAATGGCTGAGCTACAGACTACAAAAGCTTATTGGAGCCGCTGCACCTACCACTTAGTCCGTAGTACTTACCGCAACACGACGTTTAGAGCGAGTCCATCGAAAGGGAACCAGTGAGAAGCGACCGTAGCCAGCGACATCATCAGCAAAAGTAACGACAGGAGGACCTGAAAGACGTATCATCGTACATCAACAACCAAGAATCGCCCCATACCAAATCCAAGATAACCCGACGTGCTAGTATTGCAATAGAAGAGGTCATACTCAACAAACTTGTCGTAGAAGATTAGGCCAATGTCTAAGATGTGGTTCAACTCAACATCAACTTCGGGATTGCCCAACGAGAGTCCCACCAGCACCACCAGCACCACTAGTACCAGCTCAAGGAGGATATCCACGTGGATTGCTACCTGACGAGGCGACACAGTTTGTACAGGCGAGACATCAGGTGGGAGCACAACGACCCGGACAAGCCTTTGCCATGAGGATTGAAGACGGAGCAACAACCCAAGAAGCGACTGACGGTAATAACTTGATTTTATGATAATGATAGTGAGTAGAATATTGATATACGGTTTATTTTTACTTTCTTGATTAGGACGACATTAGAAACTTAGCACACTTTAGATACGTCTTAGAATCATAAACATATCTTTCCTTTACCATAGTGAGTTATTTTAATTTCGAGGACAAAATACTTTTAAGGAGGGTAGAATGTAACACCCCTGAATTTTTGAATTATTATTATTATTTGTTTATTTGATTTAAATAGGGATTTTTTGGAATTTATAAGTATTTTAATTAAATAGTTATTATTTTAGAAGGCCTTAGCCATGGTTAAATTTTGGAGTACAAGATGACCAAGAATTTTGGTACGGATAGTGTAGTCGTGTGGTTTGACTAGTGTTTTAGCCATGGTAGGGAAGGTAGAGCCATAGGTGTGTTCTAACTAGAAAAACTAGGCCAAGTTGCGACAGCCCCTGTAAATGATTTAAGTATTTATTATTAAGATTATTGACTCTTAGGAGATCCGGCTGTACCAAACTAGCCAGGACTGTACCTATTTGCCATAAAAAATCAAAGTAAGATATTACAGAAATGCTGAAATTGATTGCAAACTCGCTTGTACAAAGGAATGCCTAGAAAGAAATCCTAGGAAACAATCTAAGTACAATTGTTTAGTTTTGATTCTGGAGGGTAACAGTGGAGGCTCAAAAAAGTGCTATCAACTCTGCCTTACTCTGTGGACTATCTGACACAGTCTTGAGCTCTTGAAGAAATTGTCTTTCTGAAGGTTTTCAGCCTTTTGCAGGGGTGTGGCACCCTGCCATTTATAATAGAATGTATGTTGAGCCGTATAGATGGCCTGTGGCCGCGTGGCTGATTGGCACACGAAGACCCGCTCTTTGGCTGCCATCTGTTGATTTGTTAGGATTTTGTTACAGCAAATCTGGATAGTTTAGGACTTGGTCAGATTGCCACGCGTTCTGTTGCATGAATCACTTTTTTAGCCGCATAGATCTCTCAGCTTTCGACCATGTGGGGGTCGCATAAGCCTCATGCAGCTTAACTCGTAAACTTCCTTAGTCCAGACGTAGCTTAAGGATTTAAGCCGCCTAGATTCTGTATTTTGGCCGCATAAAGCTCATACGGCTTGGATCACAGTTACTCTTGGCTGCATAAAATTTGAAGACTTTGGGGCCGCATATGCCTGAGCCAATTAAGGCTCATGCAGCATAGATGACAGTCCTTCTGGCCACATGAAGGCGTACGAACCCTGCTTTTTGGGCGACGTCTCACGTCTTATTTTTTTTTTGAAGTATCAAAGCTGTCATTTTTGTCAGTTTTGACAGGACTTGTCAGCTTTATCAGACGAACTGCTCCTCTTGGCCGCATATTTCTCTTCTGCAGCTGTTCTGTCGACGGGCCGCATAAGCCATTGAATCAGTCATGCGGCTATCCTTTATACGGACCTGTTTGGCCCAAAGTACCTATGCGACAATTTGTAATCCGTATGAACCCTATTTTTTCATGCTTCTACAAGATCCCCTTCAAAGTTTTCAAATTGCAAATTTGGAATACCTTGAATAAGAAGCATAAAAATATGTCAAACCGCAGGGAGTCTTCAAGTCGCAGGAAATTTTTCGAACTGCAGAGCGATCTTGAGTCGCAGAAAAATCCTGAGCCGTGGAACAAATCTTGAGCCGCAGGGATACTTCGAGCCGTAGAGAGCCTGCCAGCTGTCACAGCAGCATTTAATTTTCTTGATTCAATTTGGGATTTGGGTCCTCTTTTTGAGATAAAGTCGACGGTTACTAGGGATAAAATCCCCAAACGTCATCATTATCTTTAATGATCTCGAGAACCGAAGCAACGCTTGACGGTTATTAGGGATAAAGTCCCCAAATATTGTCATTATCCTTTAATGATCTCGATAATCGAAGAGGCACTTCTCATCAACTCTATAAATAGGGGTCATTCGGAGAAAGATTTTCCTCTTTCACCTCCTTCTCTTTCGCCTTCATCGTACATTCTGCTATGGCTCCGAAAGCTTCCAGGTTGATTGGTGAGGAGGCCAAAGGGAAGAGACTTGCTTCACCATCGAGAGTGGCAGACGCTCCTTCCATTGATTCCGACGTGCAATCTCCTCCCAAGAGTAAGGATGGTGAGCAGACGACGACTGAATTTTTGAATGGCCATAGCATATATTTTCATGCACGGGCTTGTCATATATCGCCTCTGCTCTAAGCCTGGTCGATACATGCCCTATCTCATTTGGACCACATGTGTTCTGTATGATAGTACCGTATAGACTGAGCCGCATAACCACTGCTTATTTCGAACTTGACCCGCATAAGTGCCTCCAGATTGATCTGTGTGAACATTTCATGACTGAGCCACATAGGTGCCGCATGAGCACTTTATGATCTGGCCGCATGAATGCTGTATGGCTGGGCCGCATGATTACCTCGTGACTAATCCGTACGAGTATTGGGCCGCATGAGTATTTCATGACTGAGCCGCATGAACATGACTGAGCCGTATAAATGCTACATGAGTACTTCATTAAGCCGACCTCATGACTTTGGGCTGCATGAGTTCTGTTTTGGCTGGGCCGCATAATTGGCTAGGCCGCATAATAGAGTTCTTTGTTTTCTTGGTGCTAAATCCCTTTTTTTATATTTTTGTAGGGATCTGGCTAGCAAACTTCTTCAGGACCGGTGTCGACGATGGAGTGAAAATACAACATTCTAGCGCCTACATCAGACAACTCAAAACTCTCCATACTTTGGAAGAGTTTTCCCCACGCCTTTTTGGCATACACATCAAACAACTCAGGACTCTTCATGCTTTGGAAGAGTTTTCCCCAGGTAGTAGGAAGGGCCTTTATACCTCGGAGAGTTGGATGGTGGTCAGGCGTTGTTATGAACGTCCTGCCTTTACGGCTCTCCAAATAGGCGAAACCACCATGAGGGACCATGTTTTGAAGGTGTGGTCCTTCGGGGGAGCGGGGCTAAGGCATCCGCAATACGGAGGGAAGGATAACATGCTATATTTGCCCTCCTCCAGGCAGCTCCTTGGGGATTCAACAACTTTGTTTGCTTTTCAGCAGTAAAACATGACCTCTTTCGAGGGCCACGAAACTGCTTGAAGGCGAAGTACTGTCAAACTGACCAAACTATGTATTGCTGGATTTTCCTTTCTTTGCTTTCTGCTGTCGATGTAGTCCTATGAATGTAACTGATCTTGAATAAGCAGAGTATGTTCACTCCCTTCTTTATTTGTGGTATTTTGTGGTGCTTGTACTAGAGGACCTAATACAGCATTTATGTTTGATAACGGACAGCCCACTGGGGGATTTTTTGTGGACCTATTGACCTTTTGTGCATCTGAAAATGCGAGCAAATAGATTTGAATGATAGTTTGTGGACCTACTACTCTTTGGCGCACCGATGGTACGAGTAATAGATTATGATGATTTTTGTGACTTATTACCCTTTTTGTGTACTGGCGATACGAGTACTGATAATAAGTAGAGCGAACCGACATATTTACTCAGAGGTAATGAGGACGTGGTAAATATGGGTCAAGACAGAGCCTTCCTACTCAGAGGTAATGAGGACATGGTAGGAGTAGGCCAAATGGGGATACACGGAACAACTCATAGGTGTTATCAACGTGGAAGTTATATGTATTGGGTGATTTGTTTGTGATAGATGGAAAAACAACTCAGAGGTAATATGGACATGGTTATTTTTCCCCGTTGGAGAATTTTATGGACCTATTACCCTTTTTGTGCACCGATAGTACGAGAAATATATTAGGATAAGTTTTGTGGACCTATCACCCTTCTGCGCAATGGTGGTGCGGGTAATAGATTTTGAGGAAAACTCTTGGTGGAGAAAAGATACGACCAAGAAGTTCATAGATATGACCAGGATTCGGAGTAGTCAGAGAGTAAGTTCAGTGGTACCAGAGGGTACATAACTCAACAATCTGGGAGATTTGAGATCAGAGTATAAGTTCAGCGATACCAGAAGGTACATAACTCACAATCTGAGTGATAGCTAGAAGATGTCTTTTAGACATAGTATTTCTTGAGGAACTTGCCGTTGATGGGCATTATGAGCAAGTCTCCATTCTGTTTTGCGAGACGGTACGCACCGTTGGAAAATACGGTCTCCATGATGAACGGCCCCTCCCATTTGGGCTAAAATTTGTCGGGGGTCTTGTGAGTCATGACCATTGGTCTGCGAATGGCCAAGACGAGATCGCCGACTTGAAATATTCTCTGTTTGAATTTCTTGTTGAAAGCCCGAGAGATGCATGCTTGGTAGAGCTCTATGCTTTCTTGAGCTTGTAAACGCTTCTCATCTAATGCATCCAACTCTTGTAGCCGTCGGTGGTAGTTATCGTTCGACGTTAACCGGTAAGTAAGGGCCACTCGAAGTGAGGGGATCAGAGTCTCCAATGGAAGGACTCCCTCGCTTCCATAAACCAAGGAAAATGGTATATTTCCTGTAGCCGTCCGAATTGTGGTGCGATACGCCCATAAGCACTCGCCACGCTTTTCATTCCAGTCGCGTTTGTTTGTAGACACGAACATTTTACGGAGCTTGAGTATAGTTTTATTGAAAGCCTCAGCTAGACCGTTAGCCGATGGGTTATATGATGTCGAGGCCATGTTCTGAATCCGATTTTTGTCACAAAATCGATAAAAATGTGGCTTGCGAACTGCGGACCATTGTCGTGAATAATCCTTTGGGGCAGTCCAAAATGGTAGATAACGTGATATTTTATGAAGCTAATCACGTTCGATGGCTTAACCTCTGCCAACGGAATAGCTTTCGCCTATTTGGAGAAGTAATCGGTGATTGTAAGTATGAACCGATACCCTCTAGATGATGGCGGGGTGATTGGCCCAATGATGTCCATTCCCCATGCTTCAAATGGCCAAGAGGTCGCAGTCGGGTGCAAGAATTTAGATGGCAGATGTATAAAATCTGCGTGGATCTGGCAGGCCTTGCACTTCTTCGCATAATCAACTGCATCTGCTACCATTATGGGCCAGTAGTAACGTCCATCCGGCGAAGACGATCTTGCAATTTCGTGCCAGGTTGGTGAGCCCCACAAGTGCCGTCATAAGCTTCGCGTAAAGATTCTTTGGCTTCTGTATTTGACAGGCATCTTAATAGTAACCCATCGTAGGATCGTCGATATAACATTTTTGTCTCCGTATCATAGAAGAATCTGAGGGAGCGTCTTCTGATTGAGGTTGCTTCCTTCACATTCTCTGGCAGAATTCCATAGACTGTAAAGTCAATGAGCGGGTGTCTCCAATCTTGTATGTCGTTGGTTATCTGGGCAGAGTAACTCGTACCCAGTTGAAGATTGTTCCTGGGACAGACCAGTTCATGGCCTACTATGTCGACTAGATGGTGAGTATTATTTGAAAGTGTCAAGGAAGCGGCGAGACCTGCTAGGGCATCGGCTTCGATATTTTGGAGTCTAGGAACATGTTCTATAAAGAATCCTTCTAAGGTTGCAATAATGGCAATTGATGTCTGATAGTAGGGAATCAGGCCCTCATTGCGAACCTCATATGAACCTCGGACCTGGTTAACAACCAATTATGAGTCGCCATATGCTTCCAGGTATTTGATCCCCACTTTTTTTTGCGAGTTGGAGTCCGATGACTAGAGCGTTATATTCGGCTATGTTGTTTTAACAAGGTTCTGTAAGAGAATATGCCCGATTGACCACCAACCCAGAGGGGGAATTTAATACTACCCCGACTCCAACGACGATATTACCTTGTGGCCCTGTTCTTGAAGTGCCGTCAAAGAACATCCGCCAAATGGTGTCATACGAAGTCATGTTCGAGGCGACGACTTCGTCGAGAATTTTTTCATAGATTCTGGCTGTTTCTGAGCCTGGATGGGCTGCTAGGAAGTCAGCCAGGGCTTGACCTTTGATAACCTTCTGAGGAACAAAAACCATGTCGTATGGAGATAATAGTATTGCCCAGGTGGCTAGACGAGAACTGAGTGCACCGGGCTTGGTCATGAGAACCCTGAGAGGATTAACTCGTAAAACAACATGGATGGTCTGCCCTGACACATAGTGTCACATTTTCTGAATGGCGAACACCAGGGCAAGGCACTCCTTCTCCACGGCGGTGTACCTATGTTCTGGCCCTACCATCATCCGGCTGAGATAGTAAATAGCTTGTTCATGTCCCGCATCATTATTATGTGCTAGCAGAGCACCGAGGGAGTGCTCCATCGCCCGTACATAGAGTATAAAGGGCTTTTCGATGACCGGAACTACCAGAACTGGCGGATTCGTCAGGTACTCCTTAATATCATCGAAGGCACGCTGACATTCCTCGTTCATCTTTTCTCATGAGTTGAGTAAAGGGTTGGCATCGCCCTGAGAGGTTAGATATAAACCTCATGATGTAGGCTAGTCTTCCCTGAAGGCCGCAGAGTTCACGGAGGTTCCTCGGTGGACTCATCTCCAAGATTGCTTTTATTTTGTCGGGATCTATGTGAATGCCCCGAGAAGTGATGACAAAGCCCAAGAAATTTACGCTGAACACCCCCAGGAAAGACTTGGTGGGATTCATCCTCAGGTTGTGCGCTCGCATGAGGTCGAACATTGTTCTCAAATCATATAGGTGATCATTTTTTGAGCGGCTCTTGACGGCAATGTCGTCAACGTAACACTCCACCGTCTTGCGTAAATGATCTCTGAAGATGACACTCATAACCCGTTGATATGTAGCACCGGCGTTCTTCAGGCCAAAGGGCATGACCGTATAACAATATACGCCGATAGGTGTTCAAAATGACGTATGCTTCTCGTCATCAGGCGACATCTTGATTTGATTGTATCCTAAAAAGCCATCCATAAAGGACATGCGCTCGAAGCCGCACGTATTATCGATCATTATATCAGTGATCGGAAGAGAAAATTCATCCTTGGGGCATGCTGTATTCAGATTGCGGAAATCGATGCTTATTCGGATCTTTTCGTTCTTCTTGACGACTGGTACTATGTTGGCTATCCAGTCTGGGTGCTTCTCTTCGCGGATGAAACCGCTAGCTATAAGCTTGTTTACTTTCGCTTCAATGGAATTTATGATGTCTGGATGAAACAGTCGTTGATGTTGTTTACTGGTTTTGTGTCCGGATAAATGTTGAGCTTATGAAGTGCGATCTCGGGGTTTAGTCCTGGCATGTCTTCATAGCTCCAGGCAAAGACGTCGATGTATTCTCTGACGAGTTGTAACAAAGACTCCCGTTCGCCGTCTGTCAGGCTTTTACTGACGAAGATTGGATTTGGAGAGGATTCATCGCCAAGGTTAACTTGCATAACCTCGTCCTCAGTGGAAGGATCACAAAGTTAAAAGCGTTTCTCCCATTGTGCGTCTAGTTGCTGGACCCACGGCTCCAACTCAAGTTGTTCAAGTAGATCTTCGTCTTCCTCCTCGACATCAGCGAATGTCATGTTGACTGATAATGTCTGTCTAAATATGTCTCCAATATTGCTATCAGAGTCGTAAAAGGGTGACTCGGATGAATGAGAGTGCCACTCGCTTTATCAGAACTTTCGGGCATTGTTCGTGGTGTGACATACCCGAGGCCGCGTCTGGATTTGTAATAATGGTCCAGCAGTTTCCCTGTCGGTGCTGACAGCTGTAGAGGCAATCGTCGACCACTGCCATGATTTAGATCCAGAGTAGCCTCCATGTCGTACCCCTACTTTTGTATGAAGTATTTGGCTTGAGGACTGTACAGATAGAGCGGTAATCTTCCAACGTCGGGTCCGAGATCGAACTCTTGTGGCGTGAAAGATTGGAGACCTTCTTTCCGGCCAAAGATGATCGTGTGATCCCATCCTCTTCTGTCTGGGACTAGAAAGTAGGTGCCTTTAACGGGAGCAAGTAAATTTGGGGTATGGACGGTTGTTACCCGTGTGTACAGACTAACGTCTAGACAGTCCCGTGCAGCATACATTAGATTAGGCTTATCATACTTAGAATAGTCTAATGGCAGCCTCTTATTGATGAAGTAGGGAATTTTGTCCACAGGGATTACATCATCAGGAGAGGGGATATCCACCTGTGTAACCAAGTATTTGGTGAGCTCTATGTCTTCTTTGGCTACCCCCTACGAGCTTAAAGATCGGGATGCTGTCTCGGGCAGCTTGACCACCAAGGGTTCAGCTTGGGATATTGGCTTGCCTGAGAGTGCTGGATCGACACTTGGTTGCCGGCTCGTCTTGGAAAGACGGATGACAATCGGTTCGGTAGGGGACTTTGTGTCTTCCGACTGCCTTTGAGTGGACTTTGGCAATCGGATCACCGTCGGTGTTACAGAGGGCCTTACATCTTCTTGTTGCCTTTGATTGCATTTCGGCAATCGGATCACCATCAGTCCCGTGACAGGTTTTGTCTCCTGGCTAGATCTCGGGAGCCGTATGACCATTGGCTCCAATTGCGTAGGCGAGATAGGAGAACCGAGCACCTCTTTATGCAAAGTTGCGACGAGGGGTGCGGTCTTACCCGATTTACGAGCCTGGAGACGAATTCTCAAGGGTTCTTCCGGCCCTGTGATGACCTCCAGTTCGTCAGTTATATGTTTCTGGGATTCGTCATATAGACAAGCCTCCGAAGAATAATAAGATTCAACCCCTTTGAAGGGATCGATATCCACGAATTCAGTCTTCACAAAGCCGTGCTTATTGACATACTTGAAGCACTGATGAAGGGTGGATGGCACGATCATATAGTCATGTATCTACGGACGTCCCAGGAGGATGTTGTAGGAGGTATCTGCATCTATGACGTAGCAGGTGACCTCCGTCTTCAGGTCGCCAATCTGACATTTCAATCGAATCTTCCCCAGAGGATAACTCCTTTCCGAGTTAAAATCGCTAATAGCAGTATTCGTCGCCGCTAGCCGGTGCATAGGGATGCCAACAAGTTGGAGCAAGCTTTTCGGAATGATACTTATTGACGAGCCAGGGTCGATATGCATCTGATCCACCTTGATATCGCCTATGTATGCAGTATAGTACAAGGAAAGATCATGCAAATTGGACTTGATCAACATGTCCTGTGGAGTAAATATGATGTTGGGCATCGCATCCGTGCTATTGCTGCCCTGTAGATCTGCTTGTGGGTCTTTCCCTAGAGGCTTGACCTGAGCTAGGTAGGCGTCGACATTTTGGAGTGCTTCGCTTAATGCGACACGAAGATCCTTGGAGAGTCTTAGAAGCTCGTATAACGACAACTTTGCTGGCGTATTAGTCAATTATGCTAATATGTCAAAGTTGTAAGGTCTCTCCAGTCCCTGAGGCACATCATTACGGAGTGGCCTATCGAAGCGGGTTTCCTTTGGCCTGGTTTTATCTGCCAGTGGAGGCTGAGATGGCCTTAGAATGTCAGAGGGAGACAACATTGTCGGTGAGGGATCTTCGACTGAACTATCCCGTGTGGGCTGGACTTGTGCTCCAGACCGGGTAATAATGGCTGCAGCTTCCTCAGCCTCGGCTGAAATTGTATGGCAGGATCTAGACTTCATGTCCTTCTTCTTGATGGTAGGAGATGACACCTCCTGGGTAACTTCGGGCACTAAGTCCGAATGTACCCACATGATTTCTCCTTGCGAGGTGGTGGAGGTACCAGTCCAGATGTCTGGTTTCGAACGGGTGGAAGATTGGTAATCTCCATCATCGCCCGGGGGACAAGTACTACCCCGTCTAGAGTGCTCGTCGGAGGGAGGTCGTCGAACTGAATTGACACCATATTTGTTGCCACGGTAACCTCTTCAAAGTCGATCGAAAGAGCTTTGGAGTCGATAAGACTCTGAATGTACCGCTTTAATTGGAAGCAGTCATGAGTAGAATGATGGACATAGCGATGGAAGTGACAGTATTTTGAGTCCTCAATTTCGGCCGCTCGGGGCTCACGCCTTGGTAGAGGGAGCTGGATCCTACCCCCTTGCAAGAGCATATCGAAGATAGGTTTGACATGACTATCTTCAAACGAGTATTTCACCTTAGGCCACGGACCTTCTGTCTACTTTTGTTCGGGCTTCTAAGTCGCATCAGCGACCATGGCCTGTTTGCCCTTATTGTCTCGGTTGGAGATGGAACCACTGTTGTTGCTGCTGGAGGTGGACCCAGGACGTCTGCCTTTATCCTCTCCATCTAGGATATGTAATCCCAGATAGCGAGCCTTTTTTAATTTCGCCTCTGTATTGGTAGCACTTATGATGAAGGTTGTCCAATCCCTGAACTGATCGACGTCTATCCAGAGGCTAATTGCGGGGAGCAACTTCTTCTGGCAGATTTCAATCAAGGAGCTCTCGGGATTGCCTTGGGGCAACCTCATTGCGGTTTGGCGGAACCGCTCGATATAGTTCTTTGTCAGCTCCCTCTCTCCCTGAATGACGTCCATGAGAGATGACATTGTCACATCATGCCCCACTTCATAGAATCTCTCCAGGAACATGTGCTTGAAGCCGTCAAAAGAATGGATACAGTTGTCGGGAAGGTTACGGTACCTGTCAAATTCGATCCCCTCCAATGCTCCAATGAATAATCGTGTAAGGATGGCATCACTATACGACAAGTGGTCGGTTGTGACTTCAAAGTAAGTCATGTACCGACTAGCAGAGGTCTTTCCATCATACGAATCGATATGGAACGACTTGTACCGTGGTAGAAAAGGCACATTTCTCCATGCAACGGGATATGGATGCCGTATTCTGAGATCCCGAGAGGAGTCTCGGGCATTGAACATCGCTCGAAGCTCCTGGACTTCCCTCCTTGCCTCCTTGGCTTCATCTGCAGCTGAAGGAACGGATGCTCCTACGGGATCATCACCCAATGGAGGGTCCCAAGCTTGTTTGTCTGGGCGTCCTCGCTGGTTGAGTTGGAAAGGCGACTTTGATCTCGTCCACGGATTTGACCAAGGACAGGAGCATGGCTTCCAGTACTTCTAGCCATTGTCGGTCAGAAGGCACTTCATGATCGTCAGCCATAAAGACTGTCCTCACGTGGATAGAGGTGGAAGGGAATGTAGCATAGGTACTCTCTGTGTCGTACCCTTGTATAGAGAAATCGTCGAAAAATATCGGAATGTCATCTTTCTCGGATTCGGAAGGGGTGCTACCCCCTGTGTAGGAAGCCGCATCGTCTTAGTGAAGGTGATGGCCCTCAGGGAAATTCAAGTCTGTTGCGCAGTTCTGGGGGATCTCTACCCCCTGTGTGTGCTCTTGGTACACCGGGTTATCGCATATACTAAGGGGAATGCTACCCCCATCTTCATCTACTCTCAAGGAGGCCGACGGTGCACCCCAGGGTGCTAGAAGCTTCTTTTTGGATCGAGTGCCTAAATAGACACCCCCGGTGATTGTTGGTGGGAACCTTCCAGATGAGGGTCTCCTTGCAATACTAGCCGAGATCGCAGGTCTGGAAGAGCCCATATTCTTTCCTTCCTTGCGAACCTTTTGAGTTGAATTACAGAAGGCGAAAAAAAATTCCTCGTCTCCCAAAATTTGCACCTGTTTCTTCAGTTCTTGTCGGATAGGAGCCGGCTGTTGCAGTCGTTGGAAAACTGACTGCCGATCTTCAGGTGCTGCTAATTTGTTGCAACAGCAATTGGACTGGTTGGGCCCGCACTCCCTAGACTTTTTTGACTTAACACCCGAAGGCGCATAGCAAAAAGAGCCAGATTGATACATCCCATCTCCTCAATGGGCCGCATGGCGTCAGGCCCGCATAAGAGGTAGTCGAACACTGAGCTTCTGACAGGGCCGGATGGAATATCCTGTCCGAGGCCAGGTTTGGTTGCCGCATGGGCTATCTTCTTGCGGCCAGAGCTGGCTGCCGCATGAGTTTTCTGCCTGCAGCCAAAGTTGGCTGCCGCATGGACAGGTTGTCCATCTCCTCTATGCAGCTTCTTCTTTGTCCGTATGGATTTCTCTTGTGCCCCCAAAAACTCAGCATTGTAGTGTTTTCCTATGCTGGATTTGGGGACAGTGGGGTCCCCTGCGGTCGAAAACAAAGCTGTAGGAGAGTTCTGGTCACCGTCTTGGGTTGCAGAAGGAGCTTCTTGGAGAACTTGGTCGGGGGCAACAGTTTTGTGCGTCGACGTCCTGCGAGTCCTCTTTGAGTTGGCTCGCTTCTGAGACGGGCTGGCGCTCCCTTCAGAGAGCAATTCTTCGAAGGCTTGTTGATCGAATCGAACCACAAGCATTTGCTGCGTAGAGCCGAGCTTGGACGCGTCAGATTGCGTCACCAGCTTCTCATCGGAAGAGAAGGACGTCCCCAGCAGAGTCGACATCGTGTTTGCCATAAAAAATCAAAGACAGGTATTACAGAAACGCTGAAATTGATTGCAAACTCGCTTGTACAAAGGAATACCTAGAAAGAAATCCTAGAAAATAATCTAAGTACAATTGTTTAGTTTTGATTCTGGGGGGTAACGGTGGAGGCTCGGAAAAGTGCTATCAACTCTGCCTTACTCCGTGGACTATCTGACGCAGTCTTGAGCTCTTGAAGAAATTGTCTTTCTGAAGGTTGCCAGCCTTTTGCAAGGGTGTGGCACCCGGCTATTTAAAATAGAATGTATATTGAGCCGCATAGATGGCCTGTAGCCGCGTGACTGATTGGCACGCGAAGACCCGCTTTTTGGCTGCCATCTGTTGATTTGTTGGAATTTTGTTGCAGCAAATCTGGGTAGTTTAGGACTTGGTCAGATTGCCACGCGTCCTGTTGTAGGAATCTCTTTTTTAGCCGCATAGATCACTTAGCTTTCGACCATGTGGGGCCGCATGAGCCTCATGCGGCTTAACTCGTAAACTTCCTTAGTCTAGACGTAGCTTAAGGATTTAAGCCGCCTAGATTCTGTATTTTGGCCGCATAAAGCTCATGCGGCTTGGATCACAGTTACTCTTAGCTGCATAAAATTTGAAGACTTTGGGGCCGCATATGTCTGAGCCGCATAAGGTTCATGCGGCTTAGATGACACTCCTTCTGGCCGCATGAAGGCGTACGAATCATGCTTTTTGGGCGACGTCTCACGTCTTATCTTTTTGTCGAAGTGTCAAAGCTGTCATTTTTGACAGGACTTGTCAGCTTTATCACATGAACTGCTCCTCTTGGCCGCATATTTCTCTTCTGTAGTTGTTCTGTCGACGGGCCGCATAAGATATCGAATCAGTCATGCGGCTATCCTTTATGCGGACCTGTTTGGCCCAAAGTACCTATGCGGCAATTTGTAATCCGCATGAATTCTATTTTTTTCATGCTTCTACAGTACCCAAACCAACCCTGAGCCCATGTAATCATGTGGTGGGTCCAAAGACGTCCATGTGGATATATTTCATGTATATGCATAAATTTTGTAATTTATTTTAATGGAGTAATAATTATTTTTATAGTTGTTATATGTATAATCTAAAAAGTTATTTGATATTACATGGATCTATACGATAAATATATAGATGTGTACTAGTGTATAATATTATCTTCCAAACTTTTAGTATTTATTTCATTCTACTCATTTATTTATTTATTTATTTATTTATCTATCATAGAATTTATTTTACATAGAAATATAATTTATGGTACAAGCATGGGTTATGTTTTAGAATATCTTTATAAGTATTCCTTGTATTTACCTAAAGTGTGTGTATATAGATATTATTCCATATATTATATATCTGTGAGTATATCTATAGGAATATATACATTATAATATTCACATGGTTTAAATCTTTTTGTTTTCTTATATATATATATATATATATATATATATATATATATATATATATATATATATATATATATATATATAAGAAAACAAAAAGATTTAAACCATGTGAATAGTGCCCGCATTTTTACAATCACCCCTACCAATTCCCGAGCGCACAACAGAGAAACTTTGTTAAGGAATTTTTTAAACGATTTGAAGTTCATTCAAATCAAAACCAAATCACACCAAATAAATTTCCTTCTAATCCTAAATCGATTCTCCACCATCTACCCTAGAAACCAGTTTAAAAGAGAAAGGATTCTAAATCGGATTTTAAATCCTAGCATATATATATCGGGATATACTCGACAAAAATTGGAAACTGATTTGTTTTCTTCCAAAAAATCCAATTCTCTCGAGTTCTTGATCACCCATACCTCTCCCCCAACCTTGGACGACCGCCTTAAAATGTCTGTGCGCCGTCCTGAGCCACCGGCGACCGGTAAACGTACGGGCGAACGCGTGGACAGCAGCAGCACAAAAACCCTGACCCCCACTTTGCAGGTATAAACTTCCTCGTCTCGCGGAGATTTTTCGAACCAATTAGTTCTTTGTAAGCACAACCTATATGCCATTAAACCTTGTCAAGCAGTTTTTATCTCGGGATTCATATCCCAAGAAATCCGAGTTTGAAATCTCGAAAAAAAAAATCAGTTTGTAAACCCAAAACAGGACAGAAAAACCATGCCAAACCCTGTTTTGGAAGGCTATTATTTAGTAACCTAGTATAAATTTTCAAAATCTATTTGAAGGAGTTTATTCACAACATATAGGACAGCAAAAACTTTCTTTTATTTTTAATTAATTTGATTTATTCGTCGAATAAAATCTGTTCAAAGTTGACCAAAAATATGACAAAACTGTTTTCAAAAACGTAAAATCTTTCCGATACGGAGTACGTCCCGTCAAACTGGGCAACTTAGTCGCAGCCCGAAGGCATCGAAAGGTGCGTAAGGATGTTGTGGACTTGTGGGATTCAACGGAACTCGATTGTGTTGTGTGTGTGCGACAAAATCGATGCATATCCGTTGAGATACCCCGCACCGGCTTCTTTACAAACTAGTCCATAACTTTGTGCACGTTCGTCAAATCGAGACTAAACCTGTGCGAGCAGGACCGTATCATTTTTTTGGTCATGTATGCAAAGTTTGATTCGATTCTGAGATAGTTGACCAGATCGTCATTTTGCGGGCCCCATGATCCGACTCAACGGGCGAATTCGTACACGGCCCGCCGAAATCCAACTTTGGACATACCGTTAGGTTTGTCTCATCAAAATGAATCTATAGACATATAGTTTGACGACTTTAGAGACCATAGACTCTGGCACGCTTTTCGGTGCAAAGCGGGTCCAACGGCGGACACTATTTTGATCCAAAATTACTGTTTTGCCCCTGTATCCAGAATTGGACTTATGGGTAGCTTATTCTAGCTATTTTGCTTATTTCGAGAATGTTAGCAATGTTTGTTTCAGCATTCGGTCACAGTTGCAGGAGTTTAGCTTTCGCGGACATTTGATCTGACAGGTTATTTAGACGTAGTTGAGTATACACCAGGCAAGTACACCTTGCCAAACTTTACAGTATTTACATGCTTTTCTATATAGTCAGTCTTTCTTACTTGGTTACATATTCCTCTTACTTTATGTCATGGTTATATCTAGTTTTACGTGCATGTATATTACTACTCTTTTTCCCACATTACTTGCTATATTTCCTTATCCTGTTCATGTCTAGAGATAGTATTTCTTTGTCTATGCCATGATCCCCTAACCTGTTTGACTTGGACTGCCAGTACTTGATAGACTTGAAATAATCGTGCTTATTTTCACTTGACCCTGACTTGCTATTAGACGTTGACTATACCTGACCACCTCGTTCGTGAGCTCCCATCGAGTGCGAATGAGCCTTACTATAGTTAGGGATTTCCCATCGGCTACTGACTATAGGACTGTGAGCTCTCATCGGGCTGCGGTTACCCTGACTTACTTATAGTCACGCTTGATAGCACTATCCTTGACGGTATGTCATTTACACTTATTCCTTAGTCTCATATTGTTTCCTTATACCATTTCCTATTTTTCTCGCATGTTATTTATTATACAGTAGGCATGTATATTATGTGTCTTGCTAGTCCCCTGAGGACCTGGTGATATCTCCAGGCTTAGTTAGAGAGGAAGACTACCCGGAGGTATACGGTTCTGGAGTCGAGGCAGGTGACGTACCTTCGTAGTAGGACGAGATAGTAGCCGACGACTTCTCTTGAGACATATCTCTTTATTTATAGACTTGTGTTTTCCATAAATAAATTCCTTTATTTATTGTGTATCTGGGAAAATTACAACTGTGGGAATCTGATCTAGAAGACGATCACTTTATCCCTTGGACTATGCGAAGAAGAAAAGCTCTCAAAATTTTGACAGTAGATAACTATGTATCTGTACAATGAATGAGAAAAAGAACCCTATTTATAGAGTCAAAAATAATAACTGAAAAGATAACTGTCTTCACAGCCTGTGCTTAGTTGAAAATCATGCAGGATTTAACATACGCAAGGTTGTGAGCAGTTACTGGACGTGGCCTGTAACTGTTAGACACATGGCAATCATGCATGAGTCGTGTGCAAGTTACAGGACAGCAGGCGAGAGATCAGTGGCATGGCTGCCACGTACTCCAATTTGATGAAATCCACGCAGACTTGTTGAAGACGAAATCCACGCAGACTCGGGATAGAAAGCTTCAAAATCCATGCAAACTTGGGGCAAGAAGCTTCAGGATCCACGCAGACTTGAGGCAAAAAGCTTCAAAATCCACGCAGACTTGAAGAAGAAAACTTCAGAATCCACGCAGATTTGAGGGAAAGCTCAAAATACACGCAGACTTGAGATAGGACTGCCAGCTGTCTTGATTCAGTGTGCCTCGACTGACACAAAATCTCTGACAGTGATTGCTTTTGTCAGTCGCATTAAATGACAAGAAGCTCTTTTGGTACGCCAACTTGACGAAGGTTGAGTCTTGCTGAAGAAGATTTCGAAAATCACGCAATAGACGGCTGTGATCTCTCGAATTCTGTGCATACGTGGCATACGAAGAGACATTCTTCGACTATTGTGATGTCAGTCATAATTACTCTCTGACAAATGATGAGCTATCTCCCCAGCATGATTTGTAAATATTGTCTGGATCAACTGAGCGTGACTTTTGACTCTGTCCTGATCAACTCAGCGTGACTGTCATTTTTAAAGGCCTACAAGACCCCCTTCAAAGTTTTCGAAAAATTGAAAAGACTTCAAAATTTTTGAAATACTTTGAAAATAAGATGAATAATGAAATCAATCACGCTGAGATGACTTCAATTTTTTTCGGAAGTCGGAAAGACTTCGAAGTTCTTTGAAAATATCCAAATGAACTTATTAAATGTCATGATGACTCTTCATTTTTCGAGACTGATTACATCCAGTTTATGGTGGAATATGAACCGCCGGCGAGCTCTGTTATATAAACAGGGAGAAGATTCATTTTTAATCTTCATCTTACGTCAACATGACACCAAAGGAGAAAGCTAAGGAAGAAGCACGCAAGTTGGGCTTTTGTTCCCATGGTGACCCCACTTTTGGGGGTGAAGAGCCAGAGCCCCTTGTCTTCGAACTCAAAGATGATCCCTTGCAACTAGCCAAGAATTTCTTGAGCTATTTTGGCTTAGATGGCTCGTTCTCTTCTGATGGGCACAGCCTCATAGAGCAGCGTGAAATGTTGAAGGCTCTGTTACACCGCATGGGGGTCAAAAGCATAGAAGAACTAGGCATTAAGCTCAGTCGCTCTAGAAAATAGAGCATGTCTTTTGTGCTTTTGTTGCACTCTTTTTGTTTTGTCTTTTGTAAGGCCATCAGTGCTTGTCTTGAAGAATGAAGTACAACTTCTGTGTTTAATCTGCGTGCATTAATGAAGAATATTAATTAGCACCTTTTGACTATTTCCAATGTTGCTCTGTCTTCCAAAGCACACGTGACACTCATTCCACGGTTTACGAGCGCTATTTATGCGGATCTTTTCCAAGAATAGACTTGTACTTTGCCCTTTAAATAGATAGAAGAGTTTCACAGATACTCATCTCCCATTCCTCTTCTTCTTCTCTGAGAATGAAATTTTTGGGAGATTTCACTCTCAAACAGGAAAGCAATATTTTCTAATGTTCGACTTCTGCGCACTGTATCAAACATGAGTTTGCCAATCCTTAGCACCAAACTTGAAGGTAAGTCAGTGTAATACGTGTACTATTTTTGCTGTTGAAGATAGGCTTTCTGTTTCTTGTTTCTGATTTGAACAATATACGCCTGTCTCTGTTTTCCATAAAGAAATTCTCTTTATTTGTTGTGTTTCTGGAAAAATTACAACTGTAGGAATCCGATCTAGAAGACGATCACTTTATCCCTTGGACTATGCGAAGAAGAAAAGCTCTCAAAATTTTGACAGTAGATATCAATGTATCTGTCCAATGAATAAAAAAAAGAACTCTATTTATAGAGTCAAAAGTAATAACTGAAAAGATAACTGTCTTCACAGCCTGTGCTTAGTTGAAAATCACGCAGGATTTAACATACGCAAGGCTGTGAGCAGTTACTGGACGTGACCTGTAACTGTTGGACACATGGCAATCATGCATGAGTCGTGTGCAAGTTACAGGACATGCAGGCGAGAGATCAGTGGCATGGCTGCCACGTACTCCAATTTGATGAAATCCACGCAGACTTGTTGAAGACGAAATCTACGCGAACTCGGTGTAGAAAGCTTCAAAATCCACGCAAACTTGGGGCAGGAAGCTTCAGGATACACGCAGACTTCGAGGCAAAGAACTCAAAAATCCACGCAAACTTGAGGAAGAAAACTTCAGAATCCACGCAAACTTGAGATGAAGATCACAAATACACGCAGACTTGAGATAGAACTGCTAGCTGTCTTGATTCGGCGTGTCTCGACTGACACAAAATCTCTGACAGTGATTGTTTTGTCAGTCGCATTAAATGACAAGAAACCCTTTTGGTACGCCAACTTGACGAAGGCTGAGTCTTGCTGAAGAAGATTTCGAAAATCATGCAATAGACGGCGATGATCTCTCGAAGTCTGTGCATACGTGGCATACGAAGGGACATTCTTCGACTGTTGTGCTGTCAGTCATAATTACTCTCTGACAAATGATGAGCTGTCTCCCCAGCGTGATTTGTTTATATTGTCTGGATCAACTGAGCGTGACTTTTGACTCTGTCTTGATCAACTCAGCGTGACTTTCATTTTTGAGGCCTACAAAACCCCCTTCAAAGTTTTCGAAAAATGATAAATTATTTCGAAATACATTGAAAAATAGAGATGATAAAATGGATTTAGTCACGCTGCGCTGAGATGACTTCAAAATTTTTCGGAAATCGAAAAGACTTCGAAGTTCTTTGAAAACATCCAAATGAACTTATTAAACGTCATAATGACTTTTCGTTCTCCGAGACTGATTGTATCCAATTTATGGTAGAATATGAACCGCCGGTGAGCTCTGTTATATAAACCAAAAGAAGAATCATTTTTTATCTTCAGCTCACGTCAAGATGACACCAAAGGAGAAAGCTGAGGAAGAAGCACGCAAACTGGGCTTTTGTTCCCATGGGGACCCCACTTTTGGGGGTGAAGAGCCGGAGCCCTTCGTCTTCGAGCTCAAAGATGATCCCTTGCAACTAGCCAAGAATTTCTTGAGCTATTTTGGCTTGGATGGCTCGTCTCCTTCTGATGGACGCAACCTCATAGAGCAGCGTAAAAAGTTCAAGGCTCTGTTGCACCGCTTGGGAGTTAAGAGCGTAGAAGAACTAGGCAACAAGCTCAGTCGCTCTGGAAAGTAGAGCATGACTTTTTATGCTTTTGTTGCACTTTTTTTTTCTTGTCTTTTGTAAGGCCATCAGTGTCTGTCTGGAAGAATGAAATATAACTTCTGTGTTTGATCTGCGTGCATTTAATTAATTAGCACTCTTTGACTGTTTCCAATGTTGCGCTGCTTTCCAAAGCACACGTGTCATTCATTCCACGTTTACGAGCGCTATTTACGCGAATCTTTTCCAAGAATAGACTTGTACTTTGTCCTTTAAATAGGCAGCTGAGTTTCAAAGATACTCATCTCTCATTCTTCTTCTTCTTTTCTGAGAACGAAATTTTTGAGAGATTTCATTCTCAAAACAGGAAAGCAATGCCTTCTAATGTTCGATTTCTGCATACTGTATCAAACATGAATCTGCCAATCTTCAGCACCAAACTTGAAGGTAAGCTAGTGTAGTACGCGTACTATTTTTGCTGTTGAAGATAGGCTTTCTGTTTCTGATTGAACAATGCACGCTTGACCAGTCAGTGCGTGTCAAATGACATTTCTGTTGATTAATTCTCTTTTTCCTTGCTGTTTTCTGCAGAAGCTCGGCTAAAGATTTTCTTCAGAATTGGCATTGGTGATGTGGATGCTGTGGAGAATATCCTGCTGACACCAACATCAGGGAGCTCATACGCTTTTGACGCGGTAAATCAGACAACTCAGAACTCTTCGTGTGATAGGGGAGTCTTCCTCAGATGGTAGGAAGAGCCTTTATACACGAGAGTTGGATGGTGGAGTCAACTCTACTACCGAGAAATCGGGTAGTAGAGTTCCTTTCAAGGCAGAACCAGGAATTGTATCCCAAGGTTTGGATACATTCCTGTCTTTCTTGAGAGGTTACCTCCATCCACCAATTGTATTGGCAGCACCACGACTTCGGGCTGCCATACTCTGTGGTTCTCCTCTCGTCTGAGAGAGAAGACCAGAGTTTGATTCCTGCTGGTCTGGTCGTGACTGAGACCCAGACAGTCAGGAATTGCCACCAACAACGAACCTGATGGAGAAGGTTCGACGGAGAAGATCCAAAGAAGAAGATAGATCTCTATTAGGTTATCGTTGTGGTGTAGAATAAAAATCCAAGATTTGTAATAGATTTCCATTATGATTTGTAAGAAAGTCTAAGAAAATGTAATAGACTTTTTTGTGGTAAAATGAGAATGGAAATGATAATTCTTCTATGCTCAATGATTTGTATTTGTGTATGAATTGTGGACATGATAGATAATAAAACCATCTTTTCTGTTTTAGAGTATATGATATTATCAGAGGTATTATGGACGTAATAATATATAGGAACTCAAAAGAAAATAGATTGATTTCTATGCAGAGGTCAAAACATGACAAATGAGTAAGTAGATTCGGAATTGATTCAGAGGTTATGAAAACATGATAAATAACGAATCCCCACTTAATGAATTGATAGAAGATTATGAACGGACGAACCGTCGGGAAATGATGAACAGATGAACTGTCGAGTGGATGTAATAAATGAACGGATGAACCGTCAAGTATTAATGAATATGTGAAACGTCGGATGAATGTGAGAAATGAATGGATGAATGAATATGTGAAACGTCGGATGAATGAGGAACTTCTGCCTATAAATATAGCAAAAATCTGGCGAGAATGAATACTTCTACTCCTCAACATAAAAATGTCATCTGGAGAAGCATCCAAGAAGACTAAGATAGCCTCAAAGGTTCAGAAAGGCACTGAAGAACGCCCTACTGGTCCAGTCAAAACGAAGAAGACGGAAGCAGGCAAAGGTTCGTCTGCACCCAAGCCACCAAGGGACATTCTGGATTTTCTGCTCGAACCAGGAAGGACTGAAGAAGAGGAAGCCATGAGGATGGTCGCTTGCAAATTCCTCGTGGGTTCTAACAAGGAGGTTCTCGGCTCTTTTGCTGATCACGTCTTTGAGAAGGACGGTAGTGGCCCACGTCCAAATGTAGAGAAGGATGATAGTGATCTTCCTTAATATCATGTATCATCATTCATGAAAATAAAATAAAAATTTTATTTTTTTTAAAACATGAATTTGTCTGATGATTACAAGTATTTATATTTATACATAGTATTTTTTAAGGAATTTGCCATTAATAGGCATCAAAACTTTTCGACCATCCAATTCTGAGAGTTGATAAGCTCCATTTGAGAAAACTTTGCTCACAATATAGGGACCTTCCCACTTTGCGTCAAATTTGCCCTTACTCATATGAGTCATAGTCATAGGACGTCTGACTGTTAGAACAAGTTCTCCTTTTTGATATGATCGAACTCTGACTTTTTTATTAAAAGCTCTTAAAATTCTAGCTTGATAGAATTCAATATTCTGTTGAGCAGATAATCGCTTTTCATCCAGAGCTTCAAATTCCTGAAGTCGAAGACGATCGTTATTTTCAGCAGTGAGTTCATTAGCGATTGCTATCCTTAAAGAAGGAATTTGAATCTCTAATGGAAGAACAGCTTCGCAACCATACACCAGAGAGAAAGGTGTACATTTGGTAGCATTACGAACTGTAGTGCGATAAGCCCACAAACATTCCCCGAGCTTGTCACTCCAATTACGTTTGTTAGTGGAGACAAACTTCTTTAGGAGTTTGATGATAGTCTTGTTGAAAGCTTCTGCCAATCCGTTAGCTGCTGGATTATATGCGGTAGAAGCCACATTATTGATCCAGTGATCGTCACAGAATCGAGTAAATTTCTGGCTGACGAACTGTGGTCCGTTATCATGAACAATGCGTCGAGGAACACCAAATCTGTAGATGACGTGGTGCTTAATAAAGCTGATGACATTAGACGTCTTAACTTCAGATAAAGGAATGGCTTCGGCCCATTTGGAGAAGTAATCGGTTATCGCGAGAATGAACCGATGACCTTTAGATGACGGTGGATTGATCGGGCCGACAATGTCCATGCCCCAAGCTTCGAAGGGCCATGATGCTGCCGTCGGATGTAGAAATTCTGAGGGTTGATGAATAAAATCCGCATAGATTTGACAAGCTTTACACTTCTTTGCATATTCGATAGCATCAGATACCATGGTGGGCCAATAATAACCCATACGTCGAATACGGTCTTGAAGTTTTGGTCCTGGCTGATGTGCTCCATAAATTCCATTATGTGCTTCACGAATGATTTGTTGAGCCTCGTCACCGGCAACACATCGAAGGAGTAAACCATCATAAGCTCGACGATATAAGGTCTTTGTTGTATGATTGTAATAGAATCTGAGTGATCGTCGTCTGATAGATGCTGCCTCACTCGGATCATCCGAAAGAATATCATATAATATGAGATTTAAGAAAGGAAGTCTCCAATCTTTATCCGTATTCTGATTCTCAGTCGAGTTACTGAAGATGAATTCCATGCTGGAATCGGATGAAGATGATATCGATTTACGACTGAATCTAAATCCTCTTGTTGTGTTGACGTCATGAGATGTTGATTCTTCAATGTCAACTGGAAGTCCTAGAGTCAGGTTATTTTCAAGATGAAATAATTCTCGATTACGAACAACAATCATTTGTTGCCGTCTGATTGGGATAGCCAGCACCGCTGTAAGATTAGCAAGGGCATCAGCTTCTGTGTTACATGCTCGCCTAACATGTTCAATGAAGAATTCCTCAAACGAAGAAGCCATAGATATAGCTGTTTTATGATAAGGAACCAGATCTTGATGGCGAACTTCATAAGTACCCCTGATCTGATTGACAATAAGTTTAGAGTCTCCATACGCCTCCAAATATTGAATATTCAGATGTTTAGCAAGTTGAAGACCAATAAGTAATGCGTTGTACTCAGCTACATTGTTTGAACACGGCTGATCGAGAGAATAAGCTCTTTGGATAGCAAGACCTTCTGGCGATACAAGAACAATTCCAACTCCAGCGACAATATCGCCATTAGGACCAATTCTTGATGCTCCATCAAAGAACAGACGCCAAGTAGGATCTTCTTCAGCAATTTGATTTGAATCTAGGACTTCATTTGGGATTTCATCATAGAGTTTTGAATTTTCTGGAATTGGGTGAGCAGCCAGAAAATCAGCTAAAGCTTGTCCTTTGACTGATTTCTGAGGAATATAGTGCATGTCATACTGAGCAAGTAGGATTCCCCAGTTAGCCAATCGAGAATTCAAAATACTGGGTTTCTTCATCATGATCCGTATAGGATTGATCCTGGAGATGACATGAATAGTCTGGCCAATGATATAATGACGTGTCTTTTGGACAGCAAACATCAAGGCTAGACATTCTTTTTCAACCGATGAATATCGAGGTTCAGCTCCGGTCATAGTGCGGCTGAGATAATAAATGGCTTGTTCATGGCCATTTTGATTCTTTTGAGCGAGTAATGCACCCAATGAATGACTCATTGCTCGAGTATAGAGGAGAACGGTATTCCTGAGACGGGAGGTACCAATACTGGAGGGCTCATCAGATATTATTTTATATCATCGAATGCTTTCTGACATTCATCATTCCAGACAAAAGAGACACCTTTCTTCATAAGTTTGCTGAATGGTCTGCAGCGTCCTGATAAATTAGAGATAAATCTCCTGATATAAGCGATTCTTTCTTGAAATCCTCGTAGCTCTTTTAAGGTGCGTGGAGGACGCATCTCTTGGATGGCTTTGATCTTCTCGGGATCCACGTGTATACCTTTAGAGGTAATGACGAAGCCGAGAAATTTACCACTAGAGACGCCTAAGAAGGACTTAGTAGGGTTCATCTTTAATTGATGCTTACGCATTAGATCAAATATAGCCTTCAAATCTTGGATATGATCCTCCTTTTGTCGACTTTTGACTGCAATATCATCAACATAGTATTCGACTATTTTCCGTAAATGTTCACGGAATATAGTGCTCATAGCTCGTTGATAAGTTGCTCCTGCATTCTTGAGACCGAATGGCATAACTGTATAACAGTATGTACCAATCGGCGTTCTGAAAGAAGTGTGCTTCTCGTCCTCTAGAAACATTTTGATCTGATTGTACCCAGAATACCCGTCCATGAATGACATTCGTTCAAATCCACAGGTATTATCAACCATGACATCAGTGATTGGTAGAGGGAATTCGTCTTTAGGACATGCCGCATTGAGATCGCGGAAGTCTATGCATACTCTGATCTTGCCAGTCTTTTTAAGAACAGGAACAATATTAGCCACCCAATCGGGATGTTGTTCCTCTCTAATAAACCCAGAGGTAATGAGTTTATTGACTTCAGCTTCAATTGCATCCATGATGTCTGGACGAAATCGTCGCTGTTGTTGTTTGACCGGTTTAGTATTCGGCAAGATATTGAGCTTGTGAGTTGCAATTTGAGGATCAAGCCCTGGCATATCTTCATAACTCCAAGCAAAGACATCGATGTAATCACGAATGAGTTTGATCATGTCTTTCTTATCAGTTTCTGAAAGACTTTCACTGATGAATATTGGTTTGGGAGATCCCTCTTCACCAACATCTATTTGAACAAGTTTATCTTCAGTCGGAGGTTCTTTTTGCTCGAAACGGAACTCCCATTGATTATCTAATCTTTGGGCCCACTGTTCAGATTCAGGTGAGATTTCAAACTCTTCTTCGTCTTCATCACTTTCTTCAGAATGGTCAATGGAAACCATGTTGAAAGACAAAATATTGCAGTAGAGGTCCCCGATACTTGTATCGGAATCCCAAGAAGTGGTACTAGAAGAATCAGATCTCTTATCTTCGTCAGACTCGGGATCTTCATGGATAATGAAAGGAGTAGAAGCAGTATAACCCAATCCGCATTTCGTCCTTCCATATTTCAAAGGAGGAATCCGGACAGGTATTTTTCTTCCTTTTCCATCATTGAGGCCAGTCCTGAACTCATAGCCCATATTTTTGATGATGTCTCTAGATTGCTGGCTATAACGACGTAGTTGTAATCTTCCAGTATCATCATTTTTGTCATCATCTTCAAGATCAGAAGGATTTTGAGGTCCTTTGTAGAAGAATATTGGAATGTCTCCTGGCTTTCTGCTTGGAACTAGAAAGTATGAAGATTGTACAGGTTCTAGAGATACATCTGTATGAACAGTCTGTACAACTCCTATGGTTATTGTGTTCAAGTCATCTAACAGATGTAAATAACTATGAACATAATTACACACATCAACGTACTGCAAAGGTGGAGACTTTTCATTAAATGTAAAAGTAGCAATATTTACATTGGGAGGAGGCTGAGCCTTAGAGATTTTAGCCAAGTCAATGACTAAAGGGGGAGAAGAAGAAGAAGCTTTGTTTCGATTAAGATCGATAACAAATGGCTCAGAAGAGGTGAGCTCCCTTGAAGTTTGAGTAGGAAGAGTAGTCCGCCCTCCAACTGGAATTAGCAGAGTATCTTGTGAAGATACAAGAATTGTAGTACGCCCACTGACAGGAATGATCAGTGTATTTTGAGTAGATGACTGAGGTAACGGAGAGATCCGTCCACTCACTGGAATGATGAAAGAATCTTCTCCAGAGGGTTTAGGAGATTGTTGCTGAGTATTTCGACTTTTAACAGGGATTATTAAAGTCTCACTTTGTGCATCTTCTTTCTCCATAGCTTGTATGATCCTTGTATACTCTTCTTTGTACATTCGGAAATCGTTGAAATAAGCTTCAACCCCATGGAAGGGATTTATATCAGCAACTTCTTTTTGTACTCTTCCATTGCTATCAATGTATTTAAAACATTGATGAAGAGTAGAGGGCACCACATTATTTTCATGAAGAAAGGGCCTCCCCAGAAGAAGATTATAGGATCCCGCGATCTCGATCACATAGAAAGTGACTTTAGATCTGAAATCGCCTATCTGAAGCTTCAGATGAATCTTTCCCAAAGGCTCACTTCGGCTTTGATTGAATCCCAAGATAGTAGTAACCGTCTTGGAGAGCTTGTGAAGAGGGATTTTTAGTTCATCCAACAGACTCTTCGGCATTATGCTTATAGCAGACCCTGGGTCAATGAGAATACGATCTATCTTCATCGTATCAATATAACCAGTGTAGTTGAGAGGTCGGTCATGTCGATTATCCTCCAGTAGCATGTCGTCTTGTGTAAAGGTGATATTTGGGATAATCTCCAGTACACTGTTGCAATGTAAGCAAGTGGCAGGTTCCGCATCTGGCCTTTTCAATTGTGCAAGACAAGAGTCAGCTTGTAGAAGTGCTTCACTTAACGTCTCCCGAGTCTCTTTGGAAAGACGTAGAAGTTCAAAGAGGGACATTCTAGCTGGAGTATTTGCAAGCTGAGCCAAAATGTCGAAGTTGTAAGGCTTCTGAAGTCCAAGAGGAGAAGACTTCTTGATTGGCTTATCAAACCGAGCCTGTTGTTTGCCTTTCTCCAAAGCTGTAGACTTGGGAAGAACAGGTTCAGTGGATGATTCTTCTTCAGGAGGAACATGTAAGCCCCTGTTTTTTAATTTTAGTTTTATTAGTGCTAATTAATTTTTAATGTCATTTATAGCCTTAAAATATTTATTAGGATTTTTAGGAAATTTTCTAGAATTTTTAAATGTTTTTAAATAGCTTTTAAATACCAGAAATACCATTTTGCAATTTTATAAATTGTTTTAAATTAGGTTTGCAATATTTAAAATTGTTTTAAATACTTTTTGCAATAACCCAATCGTCTTTTGCAATTATATTTTGCAAATATTACTCGCGGGAGTCAAATTGCAAATTGAAATTTATATTTGACCCAGCGGGGACCTATTTGTAAAATCCTAAACTACGGGGACCTAAATGAAATTTCTAACCTAACTGCCCCCGACGACTGGCCACGTCGCCGGCGACCGACCGACCTACTTTTCCGCCTTCCCCGGCCAATCCACCGCCCTAAAGACCCTATATAAACTCCCCCTCTCCCCCTGAACCAAACCCTAACCCTAACCGACCGCCACGACCACCCCAAACCCCCTTTCTTCTCCGACGAAACCCTAACCCTAGCTCTACTCCGGCGACCCCCGTTCGGCCACCACCGCTTGACGTCGTCGTCCCCAACCACCACCATCAGGACCGCCTCATCGAGCCGCGCCCAGCGCCGCCCAAGCGCCTTGACCACGGCGCCCCCAGCCGCCGTTCGCCCCCTCGACTTCCACCCCTCAGCCGGACACGTAGGTAACATTCCTTCCTCTGTGTCGTGCGTGTCTCAAACTGAGACACGAGACTCGCCTAGACTCAGGGGACTCGACTGTGGTGCTGGACACGTGTTAGCCGAGTTGTACGTGTCGTGCTGGGCACGGACACGTCGACTCTGTGTCAGATTCCAACTTCTCGTGTCCTGGACTGTATGGACACGAGACGAACTGTGAACTAGACTAACGGGTTGGACTTTGCTTAACGGGTAAAAACCCATTTAATTTCTGTACTAAATAAATGAAACAAAAACCCTATCCTAATAATCGGGCCGGACTGGCCTACTGGCCAGCCCGCACAGTTTAGAAACCCCCCCCCCCCCCCCCCCCCCCCCCGCTGCTGGGCTGAGTTCGAGCCCCCTCTCTGTTCTCTTTTTTGTTTTTCCTTTTTCTTTTCTTTTTCCTTTTGTTTTATATATATTTATATATATATGTATATGTATATATGTATTAATATATGTATATATATATGTATACTGTTTTTAACAGTATTTTATATATATGTATATATACTTTATAAGTTAGTAAATTTTATATATATATGTTTATATATATATATATATTTTCCTATGTGTATATATATTATATATATATAAAAAAAAAATATATATATTATATATATATATACACTATATTATTAAAGGTATTCTTATATATATATATATATATATATATATTTGTGTATATGTATATATATACTCTATAAATTAAGTATTTTTTCTTATATATCTATATATACTTTTAGCATAGGTATGTGTATTTTCTCTTGTACAAATTTACCTTATTAAAATATTAATATTTATTTTGTACTTGTTACCAAATTATATTTTAGTATTTAAATTACTGCAACCATTTGGTGTCCAAGCCTAGCATGGGTATTTGGGCTCAAATGTGTTTTCACACATTCAAGACCTGTTCAAGTCATATTGGACTTGATTCATGGCCTTGGGTCCTGTATTTGAACCTTGGTTCAAATTAAATGCATGGACAAAATACGCAGATAATTAATTAGTGTGTGCATTGCTGTTTTTGATTTTCTAAAAATACTTAAAGTACTGTTAAAATTATGAAAAAATAGTTTTTAGATACTTTGTTAAGTTAGCTAATTTAGTATAATTTTTGTAGTATTTAATTTACTGTTTTGCCACTAGTTTGGCATATGAAACCAAAACTCATTTTTCTATATACTTAGGAAAACTGATTTTTATAAAATACTTGTACTGGTTAATAAATTCCAGAAAAATTATAATAAATTTCTATGATTAACAAGGATCACTTTGATACTTTACTTTAAGAAAAACTAGACTTTTTGCCTATCTCTAAAATTGTTAGAACACAATGGTCTTTTGATTTATTTATTGATTAATTACGACTTGTAGCTTTTTATGTTATTTGCAGTTTTAGTCGTGTTGAACCCCATCCCTCACTAGTGTAAAGACCCTAGAAAGTTAGCTAACATAGTGTGTCACCCCACATTGGTCTCCTATGCCAAAATCATCATTTTGGCTAAGTGCCCAATCACAAGTCGTATTTCACCAATTAGTGTCCTAGTGTTTTAGCTTAGTGTAAAAACTAAGTTATTGTATTTACTTCTACAGCGACGAGTTACCGGACATCCATAGCATTGTTATCGCAGCTTGTTTTGTTTTACTTTGCTAGAGGCAAGTACTTTCTACAAACTTTATATGTTGTTACATAAATGAACTGCAAAACTCACCATGTTAAATGCTGATCCTTGGGGTAGCAAGTTAAAATGCTACATGTTGTACTTTCCATTACTACTATGTTTAGAACCATCTTGATGTATCTCTCACATGATAGAATATGGGTTATGGGGAAACTAGTAGCCGAGTACGTGATCATGCCCCTTTATATGTATCGAGCAAAGTATCATTTTACATGTTACTGCGCCGTAGGCCATTACCCGGCATTTCTGTACGGAGGTACACCTATGCTTGTAGACTTGTACGTATGTACATTTTATTTACATTGTGCCTCAGTACATTGTACACCTATTGACCGATCACGTACCTGCTACAGTTTTAAACATTACATATGCATCTGTCTCTATGACATATGTGTCCTTGCCATGATAGACTATGTGATGCCATGCTTTCCAGTTATTTCTCTCATGTTCATTTCCATGTTTCATATGCTAGTTTGCTAGATTTAGTACTTGCTCCCGTCCTGACAGGATAACGTTGTAGGTGTCCTTACTGAGGAGGAGTTACTCTGCGACTCATACTATGGAGTTACTGCCGAGGACCCGGCTCTGCTTTACGAGGATGTTCCTGCGGGGAACCTCGCCTAGTTGTCTTTGTTTACTTAGACTTTTGAGAGTAGACATGTATTAGACTATATCATTTTGTAACTGGACATGTATCCAGTTTTACATTTCAGTTTACTTGTACTTGGACATCTTACTATATACGACGACTTTTGTGTTTGGAGCATTTATGATTCTTCTTCACTTATAGAACTGTTAGCACATTTTAGTCTTATCCTGTTGTCTTTAGAACAGCTTACTACGTTTTATCTCAGCGTAGGCTGGGCATGCCTCGGCCTGGCCCAATAATTTGGGTAGCGGGTCGTGACATGTTTTTAGTGGTGGCCCATGCAGGTCCTGACTAAACTGTTTGGTTACGTTATTGTACCAAGCATACCTGCAATTAGAAACTTAAGGTAATTAGACAACATTAGGAAAGACGCTTAGTACACCTAGAGGAATGCTAGGATTGCAACATAGGAAATACAACACATGTTTGCTATTATAATTAGACTTTCTTGCATATGATTGCTTACTTTAAATAAGTCCTTATAAGTCTTTTATGTGTAATTTAGATGGTGCTTACTCGTTCGTCCCAGCATGTTACCCCCGAGAATGGGGCCCTCCGTATCCAGTCAGCCGACCAGTTGACTGATGCACCTCCACCTACCACATTCCCCCACTCCACAGATCCACAGACCCAGATACCACCTTCCACATCCCAGGCCCGACAGGACCCGATACTTCCACCACCCCCTATCACTATACCCACCCAGGCTTCCGTCACACTCGACGGGAACCAGCTGCTCACACTGATCCAGGGGTTCCTAACAACCCATCAGGAGCAGACTACCCTACTCCGCCAGAGCATGGAGCGTTCTGAGGGACGTCCCATGGTCCCACCATATGTAGAGCCACGACAGAGAGCGGGGACGGTCAAGGACTTCATGGGTCTGAATCCCAAGGAGTTCTCAGGGACTGAGGGCATAGTAGTAGCTGATGACTGGCTAGATTCTGTAGAGAGGAAGCTTCTGGGAGTTAGGATGCCGGATGACCTTCAGGTCGAGGCAGCAGGATTTCTGCTGATAGACTTAGCTGGGGTCTGGTTCAGGAATGAGCCGTTGTTCGCGAGAGGTAGAGCCACCTGGGACCAGTTCAAGACCCAGTTCAAGAAGAAGTTCTTCTCGACCGCTGCTAGAGTAGCCATGGGGCTACGATTCCAGAACGTCCAGCAGGGGAACCGTTCTGTTGATGACTATGCGGGAGAGTTCAGTCGCTTGAGCCATTTTGCTCCTAGTCTGGTTGCTGATCCAGAGGAGATGACCCGTAGGTTTTGCCATGGTCTAGTTCCAGAAATTGGCATTCTTATAGTGGCAAACGGTACGACTGACTACTACCAGAGCCTAGAGTTAGCCCGGAGCATTGAGGAGCGTCTTCTGTCTAGCAAGAGGCTGGCTCCTGTACATCATGAGGGACCGTCCAAGCGTCAAGCTTTCCAGCAGAGAGCGCCGACGCCACTCCAGCAAACTTATCGTCCCTCTACACCACATCATCAGACCCCGCCAGTTCGAGCCCCGGGACCCCGACAGCAGCCGAAAGGAGCTTTGTGTGGATTCTGTAAAAGGCCTGGGCATGATTACTCCGTCTGCAGGAAGAGGTTGGGGCAGTGTTTAGCTTATGGGTCTGCCACCCATCAGTATCGGGAGTGCCCAGTAGCGAAGACTAGAGGACCGCTCCCGACTCAGCAGCAGAGGTTCGGGCAGCATCTGCAGCAGCAGAAGGGACCTCAGGGGAGAGTTTATAGTCTAGCCGTTGAGCCGGAGCCGGAGCAGGTTTCGGAGCCGGATTACTTAGCTGACGTCATTACAGGTCATGTTTATTTGCATACTTTTCTAGCTCTATGTTTGTTTGATTCTGGTGTATCTCATAGCTTCCTATCATTAGAGTTTATGCAAGAACATCATTTAGTATCTACACCTACGATGGAGATTAGTAGAGTAATGACGGAAGGAGGACCAGTGCCTATTAGAGCTAGCTATAGGTGCTCTATTCTGATAGCCGGGAGAGAGTTTGAGGGGCGATTCTTTGTGATGCCACTCCCCGGTTATGATATCATATTGGGGATGGACTGGCTTAGCTATGCCCATGCATCTATAGATTGTCATGAGGGTAGTGTTTTGTTCAGTCCCCCAGGCACAGCACCGTTCAGAGTCAGTAGGACGGGGCCGGAGATCAGCCTAGAGCCGAACTGTTGTGCGACAGTTGGGGACGCAGCACCGCCACATCCTATCATTAGGGAGTTTATGGATGTATTCCCAGAGGATCTTCCAGGACTTCCGCCAGACAGAGATGTGGAGTTCACTATAGATTTGGTGCCGGGTTCATCACCAGTATCCCGGGCTTGCTATAGAGTGAATCCCAAGGAGGCCATAGAGATGAAAGAGCAGATTAATGACCTGTTGAAAAAGGGTTTCATTCGATCCAGTGCTTCTCCATGGGGAGCGCCAGTGCTCTTTGTGCCTAAGAAGGATGGTACAGTCCGGTTGTGTATTGATTACCGAGCCTTGAATGCCATCACCATCAAGAACAAATATCCTCTGCCCAGGATAGATGATTTGTTCGACCAGTTGAGCGGGGCGAAGGTGTTTTCCAGGATAGATTTGAGATCCGGGTACCACCAGGTGAAGGTTAGGCCAGCAGACATCCAAAAGACGGCGTTCAACACGAAGTACGGGCAGTACGAGTTTCTGGTGATGCCATTTGGTCTCACAAATGCGCCAGCTGTCTTTATGAACTTGATGAATAAGACATTTCACCAGTATCTGGATAAGTTCGTCGTAGTATTTATCGACGACATCCTGATATACTCGAAGACGCCGGAGGAGCATGCAGAGCACTTACGGATAGTTTTGGGGATTCTGAGGCAGGAGAGGTTGTTTGCCAAATTGCCGAAGTACGAGTTCTTTTTAGACCGAGTGGAGTTTCTCGGCCATGTAGTCACTGGAGATGGAATCTCGGTGGATCCCAGGAAGATTGCTGCAGTTGAGACGTGGAAGGCTCCGACGTCAGTTTCAGAGATCAGGAGTTTTCTGGGTTTAGCAGGCTATTATAGAAAGTTCGTCCAGGACTTTGCTAGGATAGCTGAACCCATGACGAAGCTGACGCAGAAGGACGCAGAGTACATTTGGTCTGAGGACTGCCAGACACCATTTGAGGAGCTGAAGAGGAGGCTGACGACCGCTCCAGTTTTGACTTTACCTTCAGGTTCTTGAGGTTTCACCATATACAGTGATGCTTCTGGGAAGGGGCTAGGATGTGTTCTACAGCAGCATGGGAAAGTAATTGCTTATGCATCTAGGCAATTGCGGACTCATGAGAGGAATTATCCTACCCATGACCTCGAGTTAGCTGCGGTGATCTTTGCACTCAAGTTATGGAAACATTACTTATACGGAGAGCGTGTGGAAATCTTTACTGACCACAAAATCTTAAAGTATGTGTTCACGCAGAAAGAGCTGAACATGAGACAAAGACGATGGTTGGAGTTGATGAAGGACTTCGACATCGATTTACAGTATCACCCCGGGAAGGCAAATATAGTGGCGGATGCGCTGAGCAGGCATCCGATGGCATGGTATCTGATGATTGATCGACATTTGCGGGAGGATCTGGAGAAGCTCGGTATCGAGCTAGTTCGGCCAGGATCAGTGATACAGATGATGGCACTTGACATTCAGTCAGGTTTGATGGAGCAGATCAGGGAGGCACAGTCTACAGATGAGAGCCTTCGCAGACTTCGACCCCAGGCACTAGCTGGATTGCTGGATGACTTCACTATAGCAGAGGTTGGATCCTTGAGGCGTGGCAGTCGATTGTGCGTACCGAGAGGAGAGCTAGTAGAGGCAGTTTTGCAGGAGGCGCACCGATCGAGATATTCTATTCACCCTGGTGCTAACAAGATGTACCGTGACTTACGGGAACATCTTTGGTGGCACGGGATGAAGAGGGATGTATCACGCTTCATTTCGAGATGTCTAGTTTGCCAGCAGGTCAAGGCGGAGTGCCAGAGGCCAGCTGGTTTGTTGCAGCCATTACCCATTCCCGAGTGAAAGTGGAAACATATTACGATGGACTTCGTTTCAGGGCTTCCTCGTTCCCAAGGAGGGAAGGATGCCATCTGGGTCATCGTAGACAGGCTGACGAAGTGTACGCACTTCATACCCTTCAAGGTGGGGCTTTCCACCGAGAAGTTGGCGGAGCTATACATGCAGCAGATAGTTCGCCTACACGGAGTGCCGGTGAGCATCGTGTCAGACAGAGACAGCAAATTCACATCCCACTACTGGAGGAGCTTGCAGGAGGAGTTGGGCAGTAGGCTCAAATTCAGTACGGCGTACCACCCGCAGACAGATGGGCAGTCCGAGAGGACGATACAGACGCTGGAGGATATGCTGAGGACTTGCGTGCTGGACTTCGGAGGATCATGGGAGAGCCATCTGCACTTGGTAGAGTTTTCATACAACAACAGCTACCAGGCCAGTATTGGTATGTCTCCTTTCGAGGCGCTATATGGACGACGATGCCGGACACCGCTCTTTTGGGATGATGTCGGAGACAGAGTTATGCTTGGGCCAGAGATGATCACGGATGCAGCAGAGAAAGTCGGGATAATCAGAGACAGGCTCAGAGTAGCTCAGGACAGGCAGAAACACTGGGCTGATGCTAGTCGCAGGCCGATGGAGTTCGCAGACGGTGATATGGTACTAGTGAAGATATCACCTACTCGAGGGACGATCCGGTTCGGACGAGGAGGGAAGCTGAGCCCCAGATACATCGGGCCGTTCGAGGTGCTTGGCAGGATCGGAGAGGTAGCTTACAGGGTTGCACTTCCACCCAACCTAGCAGGAGTTCACGACGTCTTTCACGTATCTCAGCTGAGGAGATATGTTCCAGACCCCAGTCATGTGCTAGATCATTCAGAGTTGGAGGTCGGACCGAGCCTTACAGTTTCTGAGCAGCCAGTGGGGATATTAGACCCGAGAGAGAAGAGGCTGAGGAACAAGGTTATACCCCTAGTACGAGTAGCTTGGAGCCGTCACTCCCCAGGTGAATCTACTTGGGAGAGGGAGTCGGACATGAGGGAGAGATTTCCTTACTTGTTCGATCCAACCGCTGCGGGGGAACCACCCGTTCCCGCTTGATACCTTAGAGGTTAGTTTCGATCGCAGCCTTAGCTATTTTGTTGCATTGCTTGCTATGTTAGAATATTGTAGGGTCTTCAATCCTTGTGAATTTCGAGGACAAAATTTTTCAAGGAGGGAAGACTTGTAAGCCCCTGTTTTTCAATTTTAGTTTTATTAGTGCTAATTAATTTTTAATGTCATTTATAGCCTTAAAATATTTATTAGGATTTTTAGGAAATTTTCTAGAATTTTTAAATGTTTTTAAATAGCTTTTAAATACCAAAAATACCATTTTGCAATTTTATAAATTGTTTTAAATTAGGTTTGCAATATTTAAAATTGTTTTAAATACTTTTTGCAATAACCCAATCGTCTTTTGCAATTATATTTTGCAAATATTACTCGCGGGAGTCAAATTGCAAATTGAAATTTATATTTGACACAGCGGGGACCTATTTGTAAAATCCTAAACTACGGGGACCTAAATGAAATTTCTAACCTAACTGCCCCCGACGACTGGCCACGTCGCCGGCGACCGACCGACCTACTTTTCCGCCTTCCCCGGCCAATCCACCGCCCTAAAGACCCTATATAAACTCCCCCTCTCCCCCTGAACCAAACCCTAACCCTAACCGACCGCCACGACCACCCCAAACCCCCTTTCTTCTCCGACGAAACCCTAACCCTAGCTCTACTCCGGCGACCCCCGTTCGGCCACCACCGCTTGACGTCGTCGTCCCCAACCACCACCATCAGGACCGCCTCATCGAGCCGCGCCCAGCGCCGCCCAAGCGCCTTGACCACGGCGCCCCCAGCCGCCGTTCGCCCCCTCGACTTCCACCCCTCAGCCGGACATGTAGGTAACATTCCTTCCTCTGTGTCGTGCGTGTCTCAAACTGAGACACGAGACTCGCCTAGACTCAGGGGACTCGACTGTGGTGCTGGACACGTGTTAGCCGAGTTGTACGTGTCGTGCTGGGCACGGACACGTCGACTCTGTGTCAGATTCCAACTTCTCGTGTCCTGGACTGTATGGACACGAGACGAACTGTGAACTAGACTAACGGGTTGGACTTTGCTTAACGGGTAAAAGCCCATTTAATTTCTGTACTAAATAAATGAAACAAAAACCCTATCCTAACAATCGGGTCGGACTGGCCTACTGGCCAGCCCGCACAGTTTAGAAACCCCCCCCCCCCTGCTGCTGGGCTGAGTTCGAGCCCCCTCTCTGTTCTCTTTTTTGTTTTTCCTTTTTCTTTTCTTTTTCCTTTTGTTTTATATATATTTATATATATATGTATATGTATATATGTATTAATATATGTATATATATATATGTATACTATTTTTAACAGTATTTTATATATATGTATATATACTTTATAAGTTAGTAAATTTTATATATATATATGTTTATATATATATATATTTTCCTATGTGTATATATATTATATATATATACACTATATTATTAAAGTTATTCTTATATATATATATATTTGTGTATATGTATATATATACTCTATAAATTAAGTATTTTTCCTTATATATCTATATATACTTTTAGCATAGGTATGTGTATTTTCTCTTGTACAAATTTACCTTATTAAAATATTAATATTTATTTTGTACTTGTTACCAAATTATATTTTAGTATTTAAATTACTGCAACCATTTGGTGTCCAAGCCTAGCATGGGTATTTGGGCTCAAATGTATTTTCACACATTCAAGACCTGTTCAAGTCATATTGGACTTGATTCATGGCCTTGGGTCCTGTATTTGAACCTTGGTTCAAATTAAATGCATGGACAAAATACGCAGATAATTAATTAGTGTGTGCATTGCTGTTTTTGATTTTCTAAAAATACTTAAAGTACTGTTAAAATTATGGAAAAATAGTTTTTAGATACTTTGTTAAGTTGGCTAATTTAGTATAATTTTTGTAGTATTTAATTTACTGTTTTGCCACTAGTTTGGCATATGAAACCAAAACTCATTTTTCTATATACTTAGGAAAACTGATTTTTATAAAATACTTGTACTGGTTAATAAATTCCAGAAAAATTATAATAAATTTCTATGATTAACAAGGATCACTTTGATACTTTACTTTAAGAAAAACTAGACTTTTTGCCTATCTCTAAAATTGTTAGAACACAATGGTCTTTTGATTTATTTATTGATTAATTACGACTTGTAGCTTTTTATGTTATTTGCAGTTTTAGTCATGTTGAACCCCATCCCTCACTAGTGTAAAGACCCTAGAAAGTTAGCTAACATAGTGTGTCACCCCACATTGGTCTCCTATGCCAAAATCATCATTTTGGCTAAGTGCCCAATCATAAGTCGTATTTCACCAATTAGTGTCCTAGTGTTTTAGCTTAGTATAAAAACTAAGTTATTGTATTTACTTCTACAGCGACGAGTTACCGGACATCCATAGCATTGTTATCGTAGCTTGTTTTGTTTTACTTTGCTAGAGGCAAGTACTTTCTACAAACTTTACATGTTGTTACATAAATGAACTGAAAAACTCACCATGTTAAATGCTGATCCTTGGGGTAGCAAGTTAAAACGCTACATGTTGTACTTTCCATTACTACTATGTTTAGAACCATCTTGATGTATCTCTCACATGATAGAATATGGGTTATGGGGAAACTAGTAGCCGAGTACGTGATCATGCCCCTTTATATGTATCGAGCAAAGTATCATTTTACATGTTACTGCGCCGTAGGCCATTACCCGGCATTTCTGTACGGAGGTACACCTATGCTTGTAGACTTGTACGTATGTACATTTTATTTACATTGTGCCTCAGTACATTGTACACCTATTGACCGATCACGTACCTGCTACAGTTTTAAACATTACATATGCATCTGTCTCTATAACATATGTGTCCTTGCCATGATAGACTATATGATGCCATACTTTCCAGTTATTTCTCTCATGTTCATTTCCATGTTTCATATGCTAGTTTGCTAGATTTAGTACTTGCTCCCGTCCTGACAGGATAACGTTGTAGGTGTCCTTACTGAGGAGGAGTTACTCTGCGACTCATACTATGGAGTTACTGCCGAGGACCCGGCTCTGCTTTACGAGGATGTTCCTGCGGGAAACCTCGCCTAGTTGTCTTTGTTTACTTAGACTTTTGAGAGTAGACATGTATTAGACTATATCATTTTGTAACTGGACATGTATCCAGTTTTACATTTCAGTTTACTTGTACTTGGACATCTTACTATATACGACGACTTTTGTGTTTGGAGCATTTATGATTCTTCTTCACTTATAGAACTGTTAGCACATTTTAGTCTTACCCTGTTGTCTTTAGAACAGCTTACTACGTTTTATCTCAGCGTAGGTTGGGCATGCCTCGGCCTGGCCCAACAATTTGGGTAGCGGGTCGTGATAGAACATTAGGAGCATCTTTATCAGCTGGAGAGATGTCAAGAGGATTCTCAGGACTTTTAGAATAATCCTTTAGGTAAGGTTTCCCCGTTCGAGTAGCACTAACAAGTGCTTCTTCTTTGTCTTTTGGCTCTGTGTCAGAGGTAGACCCAAGAGAAGTCATATGACATGACTTGATCTTTCCAGCCTTCTTGGATTTTTTAGAAGAAATCTTTTGAGGAGAAGGCAATTCAAAATCTGCCACTAGATCAGGATGGATCCACATGATTTCCCCTGTTTCCAAAGTGATTGGCACTAATCCTTCAGACTGTGGAAGAGGAATATTTACTATTTCAAGAGTCGCCTTGGGAATAGGAACAATCCTACCTTCAAGGAGTTGAGGAGGGAAATCTCTGAATTGCATAGAGACGACATTAGAAGTGACAGTCTTCTCTTTTGGAGTAAGAGAGATAGCTCCAGATTTAATCATTTCTTGGATCTTTCCTTTCAGTACATAAAATGTACGAATTGTATGACCCAGCATTCTGTGATATGGGCAGTATTTAGGATGATCTGTCTTACCAGCTTCATCAGGTTTCTTGATCTCTGGTAATTGTATTTTATTACCTTTCAGCAGACATTCAAAGATACCAAGGACATCGTCGTCATCGAAAGAATATTCTTCTTTGGGGCAAGGTGTTCTTGATTGTTGCGTTATAGGAGAAGGAGTTTGAATATTTGATGCATCTTTGCTCTGAAGATTAACTTTAAGAGTTTCTTTTCCTTTGCGAGCATTATTTTTATTGTTAGCACCTTGTCCTGTTTCTTCAGGAGTCATCTGTACTCCTAAACCTTTGAAGGTTTCAGCACTGATTTCTGCAGCTTTGGCACTGACTATGAAAGAAGGCCAATCTTGAAATTGAGTAGACCCTGTCCACATACTGATGATTGGCAACAAGTTTGATTTGCACGTGTCAATGGTAACAGCATCAGGAGTTCCAAGAGGCATCTTCAGAGCTTCTCTTCGAAACCGTTCAATGTATTCCTCTGTGGATTCATTATTTTTCTGCTTGATTCTAATAAGAGCAGACATAGTCATGTCATTTAACCCTTCATAGAACCTTTCAAGAAATATCTGTTTGAAACCAGCAAATGAGGTAATACTCCCATCTGGGAGACTCCTATACCATTCATAAGCCGTTCCCTTGAGACATCCAATAAATACCCGAGTAAGGAGGGCATCACTTGGTTGCAGTTGATCAGTCATCACTTTAAAATGATTAATAAACTGACTTGGAGAAGTGGTTCCATCATAGAATGAGATAGTAGGAGGCTTGTATTTAGGAGGATATGATACTTGCTTCCATTCTATCGGATAAGGCTGTTTGATGCCTAACCTTTGTAAACCATCCTTCTGTTTGAATGCCTCGAATTGAGTTTTGAGATTCTTCAATTCTTCAGAGACAACTCCCGAAGATTGTGGAGTTGTGGCTTGTAGAGAATAGTTGGGAGGAGGAACAGCATTGTAAGCACTACCTCCAGCTCCAGAGAGACTAGGATTTGGTTGAGCTGGTCCAAGAGTATTGGATTGTACTGCTGTAGGAACTTGTACTGGACTTATATCAGTATCAACTGGTATGGCATCTGATATAGTCTGTCGATTTTGCAACTGAGCTGTCATGAGTTCATACATCGACTTCATTGTGTCAGTCATAGACTTCATTTGCTGTTCCAAAGAAGCAATTCTTTGATCTTGGGGAGTCAAGGAAGAAGAAGGTTCATCAGTATTCCCATCAACCATGTAAGTCGTGACTGTATGAGGGATTATTGATGAACTAGTAGATGTTGTATGCTCTGAATCATTGCTTCGTGCATCAAAGTCAACTATAGGAGAATTACCCCCAGTAGGAAGAGGTGGGAAGTTAGTTTCTCCAAGAAATTCAGAATCAATTTCAGGGATCAAATTTCTTTGACTAGAAGCCAGGACTCTTGCTCTGGTGTTTTTATATACTCCATCTGGACTATCAACTCTACCCCCGGTGTCCCGAGAAGTCATGTTGACAGAGGCAAACAAAGGCTCATCTTCATCAGGCATAGGTTCATACTGAATCCTATTGAAGACAGACTGTCGTTTATTTTGACATCTGCATTGCATTGTGACTCTTGGCTGGAAGTCACATTCATGATCACCATGGTCTTGAACTGTTGATTGACATCTGCACTGAATTATAACTCTTGGATAGAAGTCACATTCAGCATGTTCCTTTGATATAGAATTACTCCTTCTCTTCTGTTGAAGATATTCCCGTAAATCTGTTTGTGAAGATTGAGGAGTATACTTCTTGTTCTTGGGTCTTGATGGCTCTTGATTATACAAAGAGTGATTAATGTGAGCCACATAATTTCTTGCATACTCTGCATCTGGATCTTTTATCTTCATATCCAATTGGTATGGTTTCTTAACACCAGAAGTGCTGAGTTTTGTTCTTAAATCAGTGGAAGGTAACACATTAATTTTGGAAACATGGAGTTTTCCTTCCATTGATCTGGATATTTGCAGAGAAGGAAGAGTTGAACCACTCCTTTGATTAGGAGTTGGTAACAGACCCTCTTTAATGGACAGATTCTGTGCCCAATTTGAAGAAGTCATAGGAGAAGACATTAAGGAATGTTTCTTCTTAGACTCGTTCAAGTTTTGAGACATAGAATGTCCAGAAGGAAGAGTAGTCAAAAGACCATCTCCTTTCCTTTGACTAACAAAAGTATCAGTCAAAGCTGTTCCTGAAGTAAAAACTACAGGAGCAGAAGAAACAACTAAAGAGTTATTCCTTTTCGAAGGGACTTTGTGTGGAAGACCACCCCCAGTTCTAGTAGAACTCAGTAAAGAAGAAGAGATAACTAAGGAGTTATTCTTCTCTGATGAAATACACGCTGAAACAGATTTGGCTAAAGAACCAGTACTGTTAGCGTGACTTTTGATTTTAGAATTACACACTAGAACAGATTTGGCTAAGGAACCAGTACTGTCAGCGTGACTTTTGAATGTGGGATTACACACTGGAATAGATTTGGCTAAGGAGCCAGTACTATCAGCGTGATTTTTAGAGTTGAATTTGCACGCTGGAACAGATTTGGCTAAGGAGCCAGTACTGTCAGCATGACTTTTAGAGTTGAATTTGTACGCTGGAACAGATTTGGCTAAGGAGCCAGTACTGTCAGCGTGACTTTCAACTTTGGAGATACACACTGGAACAGATTTGGCTAAGGAGCCAGTACTGTTAGCGTGATCTTTGATTGCTGTCATCTTCGAGTGCACAAGAGTGTGCGTGCTTGCAGTAGAGCTCCTGCCAGTGTTAGGAGCAGACACTGTGGCAGAGACTTCACCATTGACTGCCAACTGATTCTTAGGGACATAGACAGAGTATCCCTTCGACTTGGCAGTGATGATGGAGGCTGGAGTGGGCTTGCCACCCTTAGCCCGCTACATTTCTTCATAGGCGAGTTGATCGAATTTGATCGTCATCACCTTCTTCGTCGAGCCGATTGACGAAGTGTCGTATTGAGTTGTTGCCATCTCAGAAGAGGAGATGGTTTTCCCCAGCAGAGTCGCCAATTTGTTTTCCATAAAGAAATTCTCTTTATTTGTTGTGTTTCTGGGAAAATTACAACTGTAGGAATCCGATCTAGAAGACGATCGCTTTATCCCTTGGACTATACGAAGAAGAAAAGCTCTCAAAATTTTGACAGTAGATATCAATGTATCTATCCAATGAATAAAAAAAAAGAACTCTATTTATAGAGTCAAAAATAATAACTGAAAAGATAACTGTCTTCACAGCCTGTGCTTAGTTGAAAATCACGCAGGATTTAACATACGCAAGGCTGTGAGCAGTTACTAGACGTGACCTGTAACTGTTGGATACATGGCAATCATGCATGAGTCGTGTGCAAGTTACAGGACACGCAGGCGAGAGATCAGTGGCATGGCTGCCACGTACTCCAATTTGATGAAATCCACGCAGACTTGTTGAAGACGAAATCCACGCGAACTCGGTGTAGAAAGCTTCAAAATCCACGCAAAGTTGGGGCAGGAAGCTTCAGGATACACGCAGACTTCGAGGCAAAGAACTCAAAAATCTACGCAAACTTGAGGAAGAAAACTTCAGAATCCACGCAAACTTGAGATGAAGATCCCAAATATACGCAGACTTGAGATAGAACTGCTAGCTGTCTTGATTCGGCGTGTCTCGACTGACACAAAATCTCTGACAGTGATTGTTTTGTCAGTCGCATTAAATGACAAAAAACCCTTTTGGTACGCCAACTTGACGAAGGCTGAGTCTTGCTGAAGAAGATTTCGAAAATCACGTAATAGACGGCGATGATCTCTCGAAGTCTGTGCATACATGGCATACGAAGAGACATTCTTCGACTGTTGTGCTGTCAGTCATAATTACTCTCTGAAAAATGATGAGCTGTCTCCCCAGCGTGATTTGTTTATATTGTCTGGATCAACTGAGCGTGACTTTTGACTCTGTCTTGATCAACTCAGCGTGACTTTCATTTTTGAGGCCTACAGTCTCTGTTTGATAAATGCACGCTGAATGATTTCTGTTGATCTAATCTTTTTCTTCTTAATACTTTCTGCAGAAACTTGGCTGAAAATTTTCTTCAGAACTGGCATTGGGGATGTGGATGCTGTGGAGAATATCCTGCTGACATCTACATCAGGGAGCTCATACGCTTTTGACGCGTAAATCAGACAACTCAGAACTCTTCATGGGATAGAAGGGTCTTCCTCAGATGGTAGGAAGAGCCTTTATACACGAGAGTTGGATGGTGGAGTCAACTCTACCCCGAGAAATCGGGTAGTAGAGTTCCTTTCACGGGAGAACTAGGAATTGTATCCCAAGGTTGGATACATTCCTGTCTCCTCTGAAAGGTCGCTCCTAATCCACCAATTGTATTGGCAGCACCACGACTTCGGGCTGCCATCCTCTGTGGTTCTCCTCTCGTCTGAGAGAGAAAACCAGAGTTTGATTCCTGCTGATCTGGTCGTGACTGGGACTCAGACAGTCAGGAACTGCCACCAACAACGAACCTGACGGAGAAGGTCCGTCGAAGAAGATCCAAAGAAGAAGATAAATCTCTTTTAGGTTATTGTTGTGGTGTAGAATGAAAATCCAAGATTGTAATAGATTTCCATTATGATTTGTAAGAAAGTCTAAGAAAATGTAATAGACTTTTTATGGTGAAATGAGAATGGAAATGATAATTCTTCTATGCTCAATAATTTGTATTTGTGGATGAATTGTGGACATGATAGATAATGAAATCTTCTTTTCTATTTTAGAGTATATGATATTATCAGAGGTATTATGGACGTGATAATATGTAGGAACTCAAAATAAAATAGATTGATTTCTATGCAGAGGTCAAAAATGACAAATGAGCAAGTAGATTCGGAATTGATTCAGAGGTTATGAAAACGTGATCAATAACGAATCCCCACTTAATAAATTGATAGAAGATCATGAACAGATGAATAAATGAACGGATGAACCATCAAGTATTAATGAATGTGTGAATCGTCGGATGAACGCAATTAATGGATGGATGAACCGTCGGATGAACGTGACGTTTCATTATTTGTAGAACTTCTGCCTATAAATATAGCAGAAATTTGACAAGAACGAACACCTCTTCTTTCAAACATAAAAATGTCGTCTGAAGAAGCATCCAAGAAAGCTGGAATTGCCATAAAGATTCAGAAAGGCACTGGAGAATGTCCTGCTGATCCAATTCAATTGAAGAAGGCGGTAGCAGGCGAAGGTTCGTCTGTACCCACGCCACCAAGGGATATTCTGGACTTTCTGCTCGAACCAGGAAGGACTGAAGAAGAAGAATCCATGAGGATGGCTGCTTGTAAATTTCTCGTAGGTTTCAGCAAAGAGGTTCTCAGTTCTTTTGCTGATCGCGTCTTTGAGAAGGACGGCAGTGGCCCACGTCCAAATATAGAAAAGGATGATAGTGATCTTCTTTAATATCATGTATCATCATTCATGATAAAAATAAAATAAAAATTTTATTTCTAAACATGAAGCTGTCTGATGATTACAAGCATTTACATTTATACATAGTACTTCTTAAGGAATTTGCCATTAATAGGCATCAAAACTTTTCGACCATCCAATTCTGAGAGTTGATAAGCTCCATTTGAGAAAACTTTGCTCATAATATAGGGTCCTTCCCACTTTGCGTCAAATTTGCCCTTGCTCATATGAGTCATAGTCATAGGACGTCTAACTGTTAGAACAAGTTCTCCTTTTTGATACGCCCGAACTCTGACTTTCTTATTAAAAGCTCTTGAAATTCTAGCTTGATAGAATTCAATATTCTGTTGAGCAGATAATCGCTTTTCATCCAGAGCTTCTAATTCTTGAAGTCGAAGACGATCATTATTTTCTGCAGTGAGTTCATTAGCGATTGCTATCCTTAAAGAAGGAATTTGAATCTCTAATGGAAGAACAGCTTCGCAACCATACACCAGAGAGAAGGGTGTACATTTAGTAGCATTACGAACTGTAGTGCGATAAGCCCACAAACATTCACCGAGCTTCTCACTCCAATTACGTTTGTTAGTAGAGACAAACTTCTTTAGGAGTTTGATGATGGTCTTGTTGAAAGCTTCTGCTAATCCGTTAGCTGCCGGATTATATGCGGTAGAAGCCACATTGTTGATCCGGTGATCGTCACAGAATCGAGTAAACTTTTGACTGACGAACTGTGGTCCGTTATCATGAATAATGCGTCGAGGAACACCAAATCTGTAGATAACGTGGTGCTTAATAAAGCAAATGACATTGGACGTCTTAACTTCAGACAAAGGAATGGCTTCGGCCCATTTGGAGAAGTAATCGGTTATTGCAAGAATAAACCGATGATCCTTGGATGACGGCGGATTGATCGGACCAATAATGTCTATGCCCCAAGCTTCGAAGGGCCATGATGCTGCCGTCGGATGTAGAAATTTCGAAGGTTGATGAATAAAATCCGTATGGATTTGACAAGCTTTACACTTCTTTGCATATTCGATGGCGTCTGATACCATAGTAGGCCAATAATAACCCATACGTCGAATACGGTCTTGAAGTTTTGGTCCAGGCTGATGTGCTCCACAAATTCCATCATGTGCTTCACGAATAATTTGTTGAGCCTCGTCACCGGCAACACATCGAAGAAGTAAACCATCATAGGCTCAACGATATAAGGTCTTTGTTGTATGATTATAATATAATCGGAGTGATCGTCGTCTGATAGATGCTGCCTCACTCGGATCATCCGAAAGAATATCATACAATACAAAATCTAAGAAAGGAAGTCTCCAATCCGTATCCGTATTTTGATTCTCGGCCGAATTATTGAAGATAAATTCCATGCTGGAATCAGATGAAGATGATAAAGATTTATGACTAAATCCAAATCCTCTTGTTGTGTTGACGTCATGAGATGTTGATTCTTCAATGTCAACTGGAAGTCCTAGGGTCAGGTTATTTTCAAGATGAAATAATTCTCGATTACGAACAATAATCATTTGTTGTCGTCTAATTGGGATAGCCAACACCGCTGCAAGATTAGCTAGAGCATCAGCTTCTGTGTTACATGCTCGCCTAACATGTTCAATGAAGAATTCTTCAAACGAAGAAGCCATAATTAGAGCTGATCTATGATAAGGAACCAGATCTTGATGGCGGACTTCATAAGTACCCCTTATCTGATTGACAATGAGTTTAGAGTCTCCGTACGCCTCCAAATGTTGAATATTTATATGTTTAGCGAGTTGAAGACCAATGAGTAATGCATTATACTCAGCTACATTATTTGAACACGACTGATCGAGAGAATAAGCTCTTTGGATAGCAAGACCTTCTGGCGATACAAGAACGATTCCAACTCCAGCGATAATATCACTATTAGGACCTGTCCTTGAAGCTCCATCAAAGAATAGACGCCAAGTAGGATCTTCTTCAGCAATTTGGTTTGAATCTAGGACTTCATCTGGAATTTCGTCATAGAGTTTTGAATCTTCTGGAATTGAATGAGCAGCCAGAAAATCAGCTAAAGCTTGTCCTTTGACTGACTTCTGAGGAATATAATGCATGTCATACTGAGCAAATAGGATTCCCCAATTAGCTAATCGAGAATTCAAAATACTGGGTTTCTTCATCATGATCCGTATAGGATTGATCCTGGAGATGACATGAATAGTCTGGCCAATGATATAATGTCGTGTCTTTTGAACAGCGAACATCAAGGCTAGACATTCTTTTTCAACCGGTGAATATCGAGGTTCAGCTCCTGTCATAGTACGACTGAGATAATAGATGGCTTGTTCATGACCATTTTGATTCTTTTGAGCGAGTAACGCACCCAATGAATGACTCATTGCTCGAGTATATAAGAGAAATGGAATTCCTGAAACGGGAGGTACCAATACTGGAGGGCTCATCGGATATTGTTTTATATCATCGAATGCTTTCTGTCATTCATCATTCCAGACAAAAGAAACACCTTTCTTCATAAGTTTGTTGAATGGTCTGCAGCGTCCTGATAAATTAGAGATGAATCTCCTGATATAAGCGATCCTTCCTTGAAATCCTCGTAGCTCTTTTAAGGTGCGTGGAGGACGCATCTCTTGGATGGCTTTGATCTTCTCGGGATCCACGTGTATACCTTTAGAGGTAATGACGAAGCCGAGAAATTTACCACTAGAGACGCCTAAGAAGGACTTAGTAGGGTTCATCTTTAATTGATGCTTACGCATTAGATCAAATATAGCCTTCAAATCTTGGATATGATCCTCCTTTTGTCGACTTTTGACTGCAATATCATCAACATAGCATTCGACTGTTTTTCGCAAATGTTCACGAAATATAGTGCTCATAGCTCGTTGATAAGTTGCTCCTGTATTCTTGAGACCGAATGGCATAACTGTATAACAGTATGTACCGATCGGTGTTCTGAAAGAAGTGTGCTTCTCGTCATCTGGAAATATTTTAATCTGATTGTATCCAGAATACCCGTCCATGAATGACATTCGTTCAAATCCACAGGTATTATCAATCATGACATCAGTGATTGGTAGAGGGAATTCGTCTTTAGGGCATGCCGCATTGAGATCGCGGAAGTCTATGCATACTCTGATCTTGCCAGTCTTTTTAAGGACAGAAACTATGTTAGCCACCCAATCGGGATGTTGTTCCTCTCTAATAAACCCGGAGGTTATGAGTTTATTAACTTCAGCTTCAATTGCATCCATAATGTCTGGACGAAATCGTCGCTGTTGTTGTTTGACCAGTTTAGCATTCGGCAAGATATTGAGCTTGTGAGTTGCAATTTGTGGATCAAGTCCTGGCATATCTTCATAACTCCAAGCGAAGACATCGATGTAGTCACGAATGAGTTTGATCATGTCTTGCTTATCAGTTTCAGAAAGACTTTTACTGATGAATATTGGTTTGGGAGATCCCTCTTCACCAACATATATTTTAACAAGTTTGTCTTCAGTCGGAGGTTCTTTTTGCTCAAAACGGAACTCCCATTGATTATCTAATCTTTGGGCCCATTGTTCTGATTCAGGTGAGATTTCAAACTCTTCTTCGTCTTCATTACTTTCTTCAGAATGGTCAATGGAAACCATGTTGGAAGACAGAAGGTTGCAATAGAAGTCACCGATACTCGTATCGGAATCCCAAGAAGTGGTACTAGAAGAATCAGATCTCTTATCTTCGTCAGACTCGGGATCTTCATGGATAATATTGATAAAAGGAGTAGGAGCTATATAGCCCAATCCGCATTTCATCCTTCCATATTTCAGAGGAGGAATACGAACATGCATTTTTCTTCCCTTTCCACTATTGAGGCCAGTCCTGAAGTCATAGCCCATATTTTTGATGATGTCTTTAGATTGCTGACTATAACGACGTAGTTGTAATCTTCCAGTATCATCATTTTTGCCTTCATCTTCTAAATCAGAAGAACTTTGGGGCCCTTTATAGAAGAATATTGGAATGTCTCCTGGCTTTCTGCTGGGAACTAAAAAGTATGAAGATTGTACAGGTTCTAGGGATATATCTGTATGAACAGTCTGTACAACCCCTATGGTTATTGCGTTCAAGTCATCTAACAAATGTAAATAACTATGAACATAATTACACACATCAGCATACTGCAAAGATAGAGACTTTTCATTAAATGTAAAAGCAGCAGTATTTACATTGGGAGAAGGCTGAGCCTTAGAGATTTTAGCCAAGTCAATGACTAAAGGGGGAGAAGAAGAACGAGAAGAAGCGTTGTTTCGATTAAGATCGATAACAAATGGCTCAGAAGAGGTGAGCTCCCTTGAAGCTTGAGATGGAAGAATAATCTGCCCTCCAACTGGAATTAGCAGAGTATCCTGTTTCATATGTGGAGATGCAGGAATTACAGTACGCCCAGTGACAGGAATAATCATTGTGTCTTGAGCAAACGACTGAGGTAACGGAGAAATCCGTCCACTCACCGAAATGATGAAAGAACCTTCTTCAGAGAGTTTCGGAGATTGTTGCTGAGTAGTTCGACCTTTAACAGGAATTATTAAGGTCTCACTTTGTGAATCCTCTTTCTCCATAGCTTGTATAACCCTTGTATACTCTTCTTTGTACATTCGGGAATCATTGAAATAAGCTTCGACCCCATGGAAGGGATTTATATCAGCAACTTCTTTTTGTACTCTTCCATTGCTATCAATGTATTTAAAACACTGATGAAGAGTAGAAGGCACCACATTATTTTCATGAAGAAAGGGCCTCCCCAGAAGAAGATTATAGGATCCCACGATCTCGATCACATAGAAAGTGACTTTGGATCTGAAATCACCTATTTGAAGCTTCAGATGAATCTTTCCCAAAGGCTCGCTTCGGCTTTGATTGAATCTCAGGATAGTAGTAACCGTCTTGGAGAGTTTGTGAAGAGGGATTTTTAGTTCATCCAATAAACTCTTTGGCATTATGCTTATAGCAGACCCTGGATCAATGAGGATACGATCTATCTTCATTGTATCGATATAACCGGTGTAGTAGAGAGGCCGATCATGTCGATTATCCTCCAATAGCATGTCGTCTTATGTAAAGGTGATATTTGGGATAATCTCCAATACACTGTTGCAATGTAAGCAAGTGGCAGGTTCTACATCTGGCTTCTTCAATTATGCAAGACAAGAATCAGCTTGTAGAAGTGCTTCACTTAATGTCTCCCGAGTCTCTTTGGAAAGACGTAGAAGTTCAAAGAGGGACATTCTAGCTGGAGTATTAGCAAGCTGAGCTAAAATGTCAAAATTATAAGGCTTCTGAAGTCCAAGAGGAGAGGACTTCTTGATTGGCTTATCAAACCGAGCCTGTTGTTTGCCTTTCTCCAGAGCTGTAGGCTTGGGAGGAACAGGTTCAGTGGATGATTCTTCTTCAGGAAGAACATTAGAAGCATTTTTATCAGCTGGAGGGATATCAAGAGGATCCTCAGGATTCTTGGAATAATCCTTTAGTTAAGGTTTCCCCGTTCGAGTAGCACTAACAAGTGCTTCTTCTTTCTCTTTTGGCTCTGTGTCAGGAATAGATCCAAGAGAAGTCATATGACATGACTTAATCTTTCCAGCCTTCTTGGACTTTCGAGAAGTAGTCTTTTGAGGAGAAGGCGATTCAAAATCTACCACTAGATCAGGATGGATCCACATGATTTCCCCTGTTTCCAAAGTGATTGGCACTAATCCTTCAGACTATGGAGGAGGAATGTTCACTATCTCAAGAGTTGCCTTGGGAATAGGAACAATCCTACTTTCAAGGAGTTGAGGAGGGAAATCTCCGAATTGTATAGAGACGACGTTGGAGGTGACGGTCTTCTCTTTTGGAGTAAGAGAGATAGCTCCAGATTTAATCATTTCTTGGATCTTTCCTTTCAGTACATAACATGTACGAATTGTGTGACCCAACATTCTGTGATATGGGCAGTATTTGGGATGATCTGTTTTACCAGCTTCATCAGGTTTCTTGATCTCAGGTAATTGTATCTTATTACCTTTCAGCAGACATTCAAAGATACCAAGGACATCATCGTCGTCGAAAGAGTATTCTTCTTTGGGGCGAGGTGTTCTTGGTTGTTGAGTTGTAGGAGTTTGAACAGTTGATACATCTTTACTCTGAAGATTAACTTCAAGAGTTTCTTTTCCCTTGCGAGCATTGTTTTTATTGTTAGTACCTTGACCTGTTTCTTTAGGAGTCATCTGCACTCCTAAACCTTTGAAGGTTTCAGCACTAATTTCTGCGGCCTTGGCACTAACTATGAAAGAAGGCCAGTCTTGGAATTGAGTGGATCCTGTCCACATGCTGATGATTGGCAACAAGTTTGATTTACATGTGTCGATGGTGACAGCATCAGGAGTTCCAAGAGGCATCTTCAGAGCTTCTCTTCGAAACCGTTCAATGTACTCTTCTGTAGTTTTATTATTTTTCTGCTTGATTCTAATAAGAGCAGACATAGTCATGTCATTGAGCCCTTCATAGAACCGTTTAAGAAACATCTGTTTGAAACCAGAAAATGAGGTAATGCTTCCATCTGGAAGACTTCTATACCATTCATAAGTCGTTCCCTTGAGACATCCAACAAACACCCGAGTAAGGAGGGCGTCGCTTGGTTGCAGCTGATCAGTCATCACTTCAAAGTGATTAATAAACTGACTTGGAGAAGTGGTTCCATCATAGAATGAGATAGTAGGAGGCTTGTATTTAGGAGGATACGATACTTGCTTCCATTCTATCGGATAAGGTTATTTGATGCCTAACCTTTGTAAACCATCTTTCTGTTTGAATGCCTCGAATTGAGTTTTGAGATTCCTCAATTCTTCATTAACAACTCCAAAAGATTGTGGAGTTGTAACTTGTAGAGAATAGTTGGGAGGAGGAACAGCATTGTAAGCACTACCCCCAGCTCCAGAGAGACTAGGGTTTGGTTGAGCTGGTCCAGGAGTATTGGATTGTACTGCTGGAGGAACTTGTACTGGACTCATATCAGTGTCAGTTGGTATGGCATCTGGTACAGTCTGTCAATTTTGCATCTGTGTTGCCATGAGATCATACATCGACTTCATAGTATCAGCCATAGACTTTATTTGTTGTTCCAAAGAAGCAATTCTTTGATCTTGAGGAGTCAAGGAAGAAGAAGGTTCATCAGTATTCCCATCAACCATATAAGTCGTGACTGTACGAGGAATTATTGATGAACTGGTGGATGTTGTTTGTTCTGAATCATTGCTTTGTGCATCAAAGTCAATTATAGGAGAACTACTCCCAGTACGAAGAGGTGGGAAGTTAGATTCTCCAAGGAATTCAGAATCATCTTCAGAGATCAAATTTCTTTGACTAGAGGCCAGGACTCTTGCTCTGGTATTTCTATATACTCCATCTGGACTATCAACTCTACCCCCAGCATCCCGAGAGGTCATATTGACAGAAGCAAACAAAGGCTCATCTTCATCAGGCATAGGTTCACACTGAATCCGATTGAAGATAGATTGTCATTTTATTTGACATCTGCATTGCATTATGACTCTTGGCTGGAAGTCATATTCATGATCAACATGGTCATAAGCCATTGATTGACATCTGCATTGAATTATGACTCTTGGATAGAAGTCACATTCAGCATGGTCCTTTGTCACAGAATTACTCCTCCTTTTCTGTTGAAGATATTCTCGTAAATCTGTTTGTGAAGATTGAGGAGTATATTTCCTGTTCTTGGGTCTTGATGGCTCTTGATTATATAGAGAATGATTAATATGAGCCACATAATTTCTTGCATACTCTGCATCCGGATCTTTTATCCTTGTTTCCAACTGGTATGGTTTCTTAACACCAGAAGTGTTAATTTTTGTTCTTAGATCAGTTGGAGGTAACACATTGGTTTTGGAAACATGGAGTTTTCCTTCTATTGATCTGGATATTTGCAGAGAAGGAAGAGTTGAACCACCCCCTTGATTAGGAGTTGGTAACAGACCTTTTCTAGACAAATTCTGTGCCCAATTCGAAGAACATTAAGGAATGTTTCTTCTTAGACTCATTCAAGTTTTGAGACATAGAATGTCCAGAAGGAAGAGTAGTCAAAAGACCATCTCCTTTTCTTTGACTAACAAAATTGTCAGTCAAAGCTGTTCCTGAAGTAAAGACTACAGGAGCAGAAGAAACAACTAAAGAGTTATTCCTTTTTGAAAGGACTTTGTGTGGAAGACCACCCCCAGTTCTAGTAGAACTTGTCAAAGAAGAAGAGATAGCTAAAGAGCTATTCTTCTTAGATGAAATACACGCTGAAACAGGCTTGGTTAAAGAACCAGTGCTGTTGGCGTGACTTTTGACTTTGGAAATACACGCTAGAACAGATTTGGCTAAGGAACCAATATTGTTAGCGTGATTGTTGATTTTAGAATTACACACTGGAACAGACTTGGCTAAGGAACCAGTGCTGTCAGCGTGACTTTTGAGGTTGAAATTGCACGCTGGAACAGATTTGGCTAAGGAGCCAGTACTGTCAGCGTGACTTTCAACTTTGGAGACACACACTGGAACAGATTTGGCTAAGGAGCCAGTACTGTTAGCGTAATCTTTGATTGCTGTCATTTTCGAGCGCACAAGAGTGTGCGTGCTTGCAGTAGAGTTCTTGCCAGTGTTAGGAGTAGACACTGTGGCAGAGACTTCACCATTGGCTGCCAACTGATTCTTAGGGACATAGACAGAGTGTCCCTTCGACTTGGCAGTGATGATGGAGGCTGTAGTGGGCTTACCACTCTTAGCCCGCTGTATTTCTTCATAGGCGAGTTGATCGAATTTGATCGTCATCACCTTCTTCGTCGAGCCGATTGACGAAGTGTCGCATTAAGTTGTTGCCATCTCAGAAAAGGAGATGGTTTTCTCCTGCAGAGTCGCCAATTTGTTTTCCATAAATAAATTCCTTTATTTATTGTGTATCTGGGAAAATTACAACTGTAGGAATCTGATCTAGAAGACGATCACTTTATCCCTTGGACTATGCGAAGAAGAAAAGCTCTCAAAATTTTGACAGTAGATAACTATGTATCTGTACAATGAATGAGAAAAAGAACCCTATTTATAGAGTCAAAAATAATAACTGAAAAGATAACTGTCTTCACAGCCTGTGCTTAGTTGAAAATCACGCAGGATTTAACATACGCAAGATTGTGAGCAGTTACTGGACGTGGCCTGTAACTATTGGACACATGGCAATCATGCATGAGTCGTGTGCAAGTTACTGGACACGCAGACGAGAGATCAGTGGCATGGCTGCCACGTACTCCAATTTGATGAAATCCACGCAGACTTGTTGAAGACGAAATCCACGCAGACTCGGGATAGAAAGCTTCAAAATCCACGCAAACTTGGGGCAAGAAGCTTCAGGATCCACGCAGACTTGAGGCAAAAAGCTTCAAAATCCACGCAGACTTGAAGAAGAAAACTTCAGAATCCACGCAGATTTGAGGGAAAGCTCAAAATACACGCAGACTTGAGATAGGACTGCCAGCTGTCTTGATTCAGCGTGCCTCGACTGACACAAAATCTCTGACAGTGATTGCTTTTGTCAGTCGCATTAAATGACAAGAAGCTCTTTTGGTACGCCAACTTGACGAAGGTTGAGTCTTGCTGAAGAAGATTTCGAAAATCACGCAATAGACGGCTGTGATCTTTCGAATTCTGTGCATACGTGGCATACGAAGAGACATTCTTCGACTGTTGTGCTGTCAGTCATAATTACTCTCTGACAAATGATGAGCTGTCTTCCCAGCGTGATTTGTAAATATTGTCTGGATCAACTGAGCGTGACTTTTGACTCTGTCCTGATCAACTCAGCGTGACTGTCATTTTTAAAGGCCTACAACTTGCTATTTCATTTTCTTTCTTTTTAGTGGACATGTAGTGGATTATTTATTTCTTTATACTGTGGTTTCGAGATGTCTTACCCGTACAGTTATTATTTCTATTTCATGTTGGACGGATCTTTCTCATTAGTATTATTTAATTGGACTTGATATCTCGTGTCTTATTTTCTGTGTGGATGAGATTGGCTATGACATGTGACTTGTATTATAATGCTGGGTTGTTATCATGATTTATAGCTTAAGCATTTCGCTAATGGGTTTGCTTTGAGATTTAGCCCATTGGTGAAGTGTTGTTGGCATGTACCGTATCCTGTCCTATACGTATTTTGGGACTGACGCATTACAACTACCAACGTCTCCCAGCTTTTCGACAGAGAACTCAAGAGCATTAGGGCCTGAAGCTCATCATCAATCACCATCTTCATCGCAGACAGCTAATTGATGATCCTGAACCTCGTTCAGATATTGTACTATATCACGCCCAGTCCCAAAATATGTGGGACTGAGCTACGTAGCAGTGGTCAGCTACGCATTCAAGCGGACTCTAGCCTAACTCAAATACGTATAAGCTGTCTAATATAAACTCCAGTTCATAAATCTATAAAAAATTTAACATGGCAGATAACTAGATCTCATCCACAAGAAACAATATATGAAATACTAAGTAGCAAAATTGAAATAAATGCTGAAAAGTAAAGACAATGTCGAATATCCAGCAAGAAATAAATGACAAGTCGGTTGGAGACAAATCCACTACAGATAGAATAAAGGAAGTACGATAAAGATAAAAAGAGTCTAAGCTCACTGAAACTCTTCGGGATCAATCTCATAATTTTCGGTTGAAACAACGCCAATGCTCGATCCTGATCCGAACTGATGTACTATACCTGGAAGAAAACTAGGTACTCATTGGGACATAGCACGATACATAATATACATGCCTAGCTAACAGTATAAGCATGCAAAAAATAAGAACATAAAAAATAAGGTGTGCTACTACTAATTAGCCAGTCTATGTGTGCATACAAATTAAAGACAACTCTAGCACACTTGAGTTGACACGACTCAAGTACACGGGTAGCGCTCATCCGAGCCGCTAACAAAGACTCACCAGGTAGTGCTTACATCGAGTCACTAACAAAACACAAGTACACGGGTAGCGCTCGTCTCAAGGCACTAACGATTCAGACACAAACATAACCTAAATGTATAAAATAGCACAACATCAATTATGGACATCCAAATTTAACCAAATCAAATATTTAATTAGATTTGAATTCCACAAATATGTTGTTACCAAATACAGACTGGACTCCAACACATTTAAGCCTCCTTTTTACAAACTAGCTACCCCATCTCTATAATCTACCCAGACAACTCTTACTAAGGTCGATCGCATAATTATATCTCTCCACGCAAGGACGTCTGCCTAACCGCTAGGCTATTTTTACTAGGCTAAAGTCAAAGTCAGTGTTGGGATCACCATTCCCAAACAATAATATCAAAATACTCACCCCCAAGTTTAAGGTCAAACCGTAGTCGATAGTACAGGGCCTTCCTTCCCAAGCTTGCATCACTCAATTTCTAAACTTTGAGCATAGATTTCTTCTATTTGCATTCATAATTTTCAGTCCAAGAGATCTGAGTCATTCAGCAAAAACATTCCTAGGGTAATTCTATTCACGATCATCCTTGATTACGACATTGTTCCACAACACAAACTCACAACTCTCAAACTGGCAATCTTTAATTCGTTTAATAAACCCATCAATCCAAATCGTATATATACCTCGATTACAAAATCACATGTCATAATCCACCGATCACAAGTTACAGTATCGATTCTAATTTTGAGTCATAAAATCTCAATCCTATTAGTCCTTAATTTCGTGTATCTATCTCATCGCACAATCACAAGATCGATAACTATAAATTTTTGAGTCAAATAATCCTTACATCAATGATCATCATTCCTCGAATCAGGGTAACCCTGAGTTATCGCATATCGATCTTTGATATGCCTCAATATCATTGATGATATACATAACCTGATGATCTTTCTTTGCAACAAACTCTGAGTCGTGCAACTGATGCTATCATCCGAACTGGATATACAATAATCTTCTCGACATTTAAGATCAAATTAGTTACATTATTGATTTATTCAAACCCAAAAACTACACATGTCCATATGTTTATCTTAAGTCATCGAGCAACATATTCCTTCGATTCTATCGTTCTATACTAACTCAAGTCATTGAGCAACATCTATCCCAAATTCTTTTGAGCAACATCTATCCCAAATTCTTAGAATCATTCTCGTGACTTTAAATCAACGTTTCCATGCATGCTATCGTCTATTCCTGCTATCTTTCCTTAGTCAAATTTTGAATTTTTAATTCCTTTCAGTTCTGCACTAAGATTTTCATATACGATCCATATTGATTCCTCAACCAAGTCATTCGTTTGTTACACCTAAACTTTTTTTCGATTCAGTATATTCAATGTTATCACTTAATTGCATCTCATACTTTACGCAATCCTAATTCGATGCGCATCATTTCTCGTTCGTTCGAATCGAACCCATACTAGCAATCTAAAGTCATGATTACTTGAAACACTCTTTCTAAGGCTTTATGTACTCGTGTCGCTTGTTGATAGACCCATCGGTACCCTGATCCTTAGTCGATCAACACCCCCAAGGCTATCCAATACACCACTCAGG